>VDFB02000017.1:311396139-311479968 GCA_007258455.2 Sequoia sempervirens | reverse complement strand
CTAAGCACATAAAAATTAAGATAAACCTTAGATCAAATATGAAAAACACATAACCAACCACACCTTTTCTAATATAGTGATCTAAGATCCCATGCCTTTATTTACTTCAGCTACCAATGAAACGTAGATATGATTTTCTTAAGCATTTCTGTTGGAACTTTGAATAGTGAAATGATAAGCCCAAGATTGATTTCTATTATAGAATATTTTCTTTTCAGTGCTGGGAGGGTGCACCCAAAGACTAAGACAAAAAATGAGGATAAACACAATATTAAGAAGTTACCAACGATTTTATGAAGTTACCAAGGATTTTACGAAGTTACCAACGATTTTGAAGTTTCATCCATCAATGATCAAGACAACAAATACTAAGACAAAAAATGAGGATAAACGTAATATTAAGAGTAGTATCGATGGAATAGTAATATCAACACATGAAACTAAATGTAGATTTTGTAGCAAATTTGATTTCGGTATTTCAGTTAATAGAGAATCGCATTCAATAGTTAGAATAGATTAAGAAGATCAAATCGAGCTTATATCAAAAAATCTCATACTGATTTGATTTGCAACTTGCCTCGTCTTTGAATCTGCAATTATTAGTGACCAAATCTCAAGAAGGATGTCGCATAGAGATTTCCACAGTAAAATAAAGAAAAGGCCCACCTTAAGTACAATGTTGCTTTTGCAAAAGATTTTTTATGACAAGGAATAGGGACTTCACATTCCTATCGATGCATTTAATGAAACAAACTAGAAGTTTTAAATGACATTTTAAATGACAGAGTCTCTTTAACCCATCAGTGATTCGAGTGCCCATTCATGAATTTCTCAAAGTGATTAAGGCACACCAATCTTGGAGGTTATAATTAACATAAAGATAAAAAAATGCACTTGCAATATTGCTTAGCAAGAGAAGAAAACCAAGGAGATATGATATTATAACAACAAAATTTAAGAAAACTCCTCTAAAACCCTAGAGATAATGAGAAAATTTAATTATAGATAGGAAAGGGGAAGGAATCAAGGTAAATGTGTTCAAATTTTACTGTAAATTCATCATCGAGGACTGTCATATTTAGGGGAACAAGCACGTCAAATACAGAATAAAAGAGTAATGTTACTTCCTCCTAATTAGTCTAGGTGATACTAGATTAACCATGCAAAGATGAAATGCAAAAAATGTATGATCTAATAAAAAACAATGAAATCCTGCAAAGCAATTATTAGTAGTTTTGAATTTAAGTCTTAGACTCACAAAATCAACTGCACCAATAGTTAGTACCATGTTAGTCCAAATTCCAAATAAAAAATGACCAAAACTATCTTAACAAGACTGCTAAGAAATAGAAACTAATGTGTAGGAACATATATTAGATGCACAGAAAGACAAACTAAATGTGTAGAATCAGAGAATATATGCAGGAGACTGCAAAAGTAAATGTTCAGGAAGAAGTGTTGTATACGTAGTTTCACAGGGTGAATGCACAATTTCTAAGGTCAAATTCATAGAAAACTAGGACAAATGTGCATGAATATTGGATGAATGCATAGGAATATCAAGTGAATATGTAGAATTGGAAGTTGATTGTGCCAAACATCCTGTCACGACTATCTAAACACATAAAACCCAAAATTTGATGTTAAATCTGGAGCAAGGCCCCACGGAGGTTCATGCCCTCCTTCTAGTGCCAATATGTGAGCACTAAACCTGCAAATGCTTAAACTTTGAAAAATATTAACATAGTCAATTTAAAGCAAGCAAATAATCACTCCTATGAGATATTTACTCATGCTACCTATGCAAACAAGATAAAATATAGAACCAAAGAAACTAAAAGTAAGCATATGAAAGAAAGATCAAACTCTATCCCATAGTGGGAGTGGTTCTCCTTTAATGTGGAAAGGATGCCCTTTCCCACCCCCTTGATAAGTTTCCAATGATGAAGATGCAAAGATGAATGCCTATAGTGGAAATGCTTGAGATTGTGGATGGATTTCAAGTAGGAGTGGCTTCTATTTATAGGTTAAAGGATTGAGGAATGGAGAGATGGGAGGAATGTGGGACTAAAAGAGAGTCGAATGAGATTGGGACACTTGTCTCAATGCTAATGGGTGAGGATTGAACACATTTTGCATGTGGTTGAGATGTAAGAGGCACTAAATGCATGTGGTTGAGATGTTTTGGAGGGAAATTGTTTGGGTAATAAAGTCAAATAAAGGGAGTCAATGAAGGAATATTCCCTAGAATATGCATTTGAGAGGATAAATGAGGTAATTAGTTAATTAAAAGAAACTATTTTCATGTGCAAGTGGGTTAGTTAATCAGGGATTGATTTAACTCTTGGGGAGTTAAAAGCTAGAGAATTTATTAATGATGATTAGAAGGTGATTAAAGTTAATTAATTTAGAATTTAATTAACTTTGAGTGGGCTAGTGACTTTATGATATTTGATTTAAATCATTTGATTTATTTAATTAAACATGATGGACATTAGTGAATTAATCTAATAAACCACTTTATTTGATTAATAGAAGAATTTGATGATAATTGATTGGAATTAGATGCACTATGTTAGGATTATTTGCATGTCTACAAAGGGCAACAAAGAAAATAGAAATGTTCCTTAATATATTTCTTTCACTAGTTAATAATAGTTTTCAGATTCTTGTTCGGAGAAATAATTAAGTCCTTGGAAATGAGAGAGGGAGACTTGCAGTTCCCTCACCTTTGTCTGCACCTTCCACTATGAATTTGGCTTCTTGCATGATCGTCTCACCATTTTCAATTAGGGCCTCTTTGAAAGATTTCTACTTGAAACTGGGATAGGGGACACCACTTTTACATGAGTCCCCTCTAGGGTTGGGGAATAGAGGTTCTGTACCCTCCTCCATTAATGGAGGGAGGGTCAAAGCCCCACACCACTAATGGGAACCACCAACACAGAGATAAAATGCAAACACTAAGAATGAAATAGAGGTGTAGGAAAGAGAAAAATTAAAATAAAGTTCACGATGAGAGAGAACCCACGGTCAGGGAAAACCTGGGTGGGGTGTGTACGACCACCCCCACAATAACATGCTTCCTAAAAAAACTCAATCCTAGATCACCTTGGTTGCAAAGCCTCCGTTCCTTCCAAAATTTTCTATTTTTCTCTCCTTGCATTTGAATTCAAAAAATCCTCCTTGATTTTATATTTTTTTAAGGCCTAGAAATCTAAATTAAAGCCTTGGTTCTACATAAACAATACCATGATACAATACATTGCTAAAGTTGACTTTGACAATATGGCTAACAATTTTATTTTGAATATTTTTAAAATAAAATTAAAACCCATTGTAGATTAGAATTTATATTTTAAATATGCATTTTATTTAAACTCTAAATCTATTTTCCTAGTTACATATTAATTTTCAAACACAGTCTCATAAAATTGAAATGAAATATTTTTATTCTTTTTAAACTTCTAATTTTAATTTTAAAAAATTGTATGATTCTAAGCTGGACTTGATGATTTGCAAACTAAATTTTCTTATTCTATAATTATTTTAGGTATATTCATGATTGTCATACATTTATTTATTTTTTAATAAAATTCCATAGGCCTATATATATTATATATTAATAGTAAAGATGTACAAGAGTTTTATATTCATGTCTCAGAAGCCCATATTCATCCCTTGATTCCTCCAATAATACAAAGTATACAAGGATGTCAATATTTTATCCACAAACCTAAAGTTTACAATATACTTTTGGGCTAAGCAAAAACAAAACAAGGCCAATTCAATCATTTCATTACATTATCCAAGAATTTGGAGTAGAAAAAATGAGCAAAATTCCATATGCAAATTCTAAAGGAGCAGACTTTATTCCTCCATTTGGTCTACTTGAACATCATTTTCATCCTGATGTTCATGTAAATTCCCCACATTAGATTGTACTAGTGGCATAGCATTTAGATTGAAACCCATAGAATTAGGACGACAAGGGGAAACACTATTTGCATCTGTGTTCACTAATTGAGCTAGCATTGGGGGATTATGGTCATGTGTGAGCAACACCATAATTGCATTTACCCTGGTTCTTATCTTTTCTACTAACTCAAAATCAACCTCCCTTGCATATCTATTTAACACTATCTATAAATGGTTTGAATTATGCATCTCCAAGGACTTCTTAATTGCATGATAGATAGTAACGAAAGAATGTCTATGCAACAAAAAATGACGAGGAAACATACCTCTTACATATCCCTACCCCTTCCATAAATCATAATTTTGACATGCCTTTAATAGAGTATCATCTGATAAATATCCACCCTTGACAACTTTGTTCATGATGTGCTCTACTGATCGAAAACACTAGAGCAAATCAAGTAGATTTGAGATGAATATAGATAAAAGTTGAGAAGGAAATAGTAGATGCCTTTCATTTGGCTCGAGGATTTCAACTCCTATAACCCTTTTATTTATTGAGTTTTTTATTTATACCATAATCATACTACCTTAATCTCACTAAATAATCAAAATAAAAATATTTGATAACTATGGAAAGACCAAGCCTTGGCATCAATTGTATTTATCTACAAAATCATTTTGAAAAATACTTTCATTCACTAATTTTTAGGCATGTCAGGTATGCGTGTTTTCCTTTATCAAAGTTAAAAATACCACTTTTATACACCATTTAGCCAACTTTTATATTTAAAAACAAGAAACAAAATTCTACATTTCATATTTTTACACCATTTTAATATTCTATCTAAAGTTCTTCAAATATTTAGCCCAAGTACAACTAACTTAGATTTTGGAATAGATAATTTCTATTTTTGGTCCTTGTTACTTTGCACTCACCCATCAAGGGAATTAAAGGAATTCAATTTTTATCATCATAGGCCATCTATATGTTTGTGAATGTTATGATTAATTCTTCTTATTATCATTAATTTAATCTACCAGGGGGTATGACCTAAAATAGTCCATTCACTTATCGAGTTGGAAAGCTTCTCAAAGCTATCTTTAGACATTGACATGACAAATATAAATAATTAGAAGGTTATGGTGAATATTTAATTTCCCAAGCCACACACCAAAAATATTATCCAAGTGAATAATTGTTTTGAAATGGAAGCACTAACAATTAAGAAATGACACTACCATAGTGCATTACACTCCAATGTACATCCAAAGTGTCATGTTACACACAATGACACATATACAAGACATCACAATTTATCTAAGAAAGGTGACACAAGTAAAAGATTTAAAATGCATGGGTAGGATGAGGAAACTATCTACCTTGAATCCATCCCCAACACACACTAAAAATACAAAACCGGGGATAAAAATTTATAAAAGAACAACTAGGAGGTACAAGCCCTCTAACATCTAGAACAATAATAGTTGCTATCATGAAACAACATTATTCCAATGAAAATATGGCATAAATTCAAAATGGTGATACTTGTAAACAAGGAAACAATATTGGAAGACTCAAAAGGCTAAGAGGAAGATATTTTATATCAAAATTTCCTCAAGAAATGCCTAAAAAATACTCATTATTCAATGAATGAGAGGATAATAGCGCACTAGAGGACTATAGTGCACCAAAAGAACAATAGCACAATTACTTAGGTGTATTACAATTGCATTGATGTCATATAATTATGAAAGTGTCCAAAAAATACACTAGAGTTTAAAATATAAACTATAAACCTATCTTGCACTTTAATCTTAGCTAGAGAAAAAATGCATGACTACTCCCAAATCTCATACATAGGTACAAAACTCAAGACTCAAAGAATAATATTTAAATATAAAAATGATCTCCAAAATGATGGAAATGACCAAGATTCCTAGATAAACACCAACACACAATCTATACCACACAAACGAAAGAAAGAGATGCTTCCCAAGGACTACAACTTCCATAAGAGACTTTAAAAATAAAATTAGAGATAGAAATTGTTAAGGAATATTTTCCTACATGCCCCACTCACCCTTTGACTAGTAGGAGAATCCAAAATGGCACCTCATCAATGAAGCTCTCACACCCAAACTCAAGCTACATAAATGATTAGAACCTATGTTCCAGTGTTAGGTCATAATTGAATATTTTATATGGAATTGTGTTCATTATAAACCCAAATCCAAAGGTGATCTAGTTTATTTTAACCAACATCATAATAATAAAATAATATATATAAGGTATTACACATTTAACACCAATATGTGGTAACCAAAAAATAGGTTTTAATGGAGCGCAACGGGAAGTGTAGCAACGAGGGTAGTTTGAAATCTGAGAGTAGTGAAGGTGATGGAGGCTTGGATAAGGATGACAATGGGCCTTTTTATTTTGTGTAGGTTCTTCTATAGGAACCTTTGGCTAGGGTTTTCTTGGGTGTTTTCAGATTGGTCAGTGAGGTGGGCACTATGGTCTTTGAGTCAAATCTTTCTTCTGCTTTGGGTCTGTGTGGCTTGTGTGGCTTGGGATGAGCTTCTGATGTCTCTGAGTCAATGTCAATTGGTTCTACTATGGTTGGGGGTGGGTGTCAGTTTCCTTTCCTGTTGTTTTTCTGGGTTCCATCCCTTCGGTGGGTTAGCTTGTGCGGTGGTCTCGTTGAGGAAGTTTGGCTGAAGATTGGGGTTTTTGTTGCTCCTACTCAGTGTAGTAGGAGGGCTTGGGGGCTCTTCATGTTGGCCTTCTCTTCTGCTTGCTTCTTCTTGGTTGTCTTTTTCCCCTGCCTACGGTGTGTTTGATGGTTCTTTTCTGGGGGTTTACATTTTTGGAATGTTTTGGGTCCTTCTTTTCCCCTTGTTGTGGTTTGGGGGTGTCTTCGTTTGGTTGTTTATGAGGATTTTTGGCCTCTCTTTGGCTCTGACCAGCGTGTTAGGGTTGCTTGGTGGGCTCTCTTGCTGGGCCTTCTCCTTACTTCTGTGTTGTTTGGGGCACCCTATTCCTCTAGGGGCTTGGTTGTTCTTGCTCATTTTGAGATGGATACTCTGCATTTGGTGGTCTTCTGGCTTGAGTTTTCTTTTTCTACTATGTTCTCCTCTTTGCTGAGAAGAAGTGTGGTTTGGGGGAGCTTGGAAGTCAGCTTCCTTTCTCTTTGTGGGGAGTTTCTTACTGGTATCCTTGAAGCCTTGTGCTTTGGGCTCTTGCAAAATGCTATTTGTAGGTGGTGTTCCTTTAGCCTCTTTTGGCAATTCCTCCTATGGGTGAGGTTGCTAGAGTTGCTCGTCTTGGTTCTGGTGGACTTAGTCCAAGTTGATGATCATTGGTTGATGGCTAGGTTATGCACTTTGTTCTATCTTTGGACCCAACTATGTGAGCTCTTTGAGGAGGTTTTTGTTTCTTCTGTGTGGTACTTGATGCTTGATCTACTAAGGGATGTCTTGTCAGCCCTTCCTATTGAAACTATTTTTTGGATTCTTCAGCTAATGCCTCCTATAGAGGGGGAGATGGCTCCTATTGAGGTGGAGTGCTGGCTTCTATTGAGGGGGAGCCTTTTTGGCATGGAGAGTTGTGGTTTTGGTGGTAAGGGGTTTTAGTTCATCTCCTCCTATAGAGGGGAGCCCTCTCTTTTAGAGGTGGAGGTTGGGTTGGCTTCTTAGGTTATTTGGTGTTGTTGGAAGATTGTTGCTTGGCTTTGCTATGTTGTGTTTCCCTTTACCCCTATTGAGGTAGGGTGTTTGGTCTCTCTATTTCCTTTGGGAATTAGGGTTTGGTTGGTGTTTTACACTATTTGGGTTTTTTCTTGTTGCTCTCTTATTGAGGTGGGGAGGTGGGGAAAAATGATTGGTCTTGAAGGGTGTTGTGGCAACCTTTTTGTGGCTGCTAGTTGTGTTTGGTGCTTGGTGGATTTAGGCATTCTCATAATGTTGTTTCTGGGGTAAGGCCCTTATCAGTTGTTTTGGGTTTTAGTCCCTTCATTTTGGTTCTCTTGCAGTCTATTGTGTCTTGTCCATCTTTTGGTAAACTGTTGATGTTGGGCTATTGATTTTTTGTGTTCTTATCTTTCTATAGCTATCCTTTGTTTGTAAGGGGTTTCAGGTCCCCTCAAAACCTATTTGTAAGGGTTTTTTGGTCCTTGCAAAACCTATTGATCTCTAATAAAAAAACAACAATATATGGTAAAATTACATATAACATTATTACCACTTTTGTGGTCACTTTACAATCCATCCACTTAGGAGGTTCTAATATAATATTAAAATTTTATAGTGGTGCATGAGCACCTACACCTCATCCTCCATATTTGATCATTTGATGGTAAATAGGGAGGTCAATAGGTTGGCGTGGGAATTTTGAGCATGTTTTGACTTGAATAAGGCAAATAAAGATCATTAAGTATGTTTTAGGATGAGTCTTTGAGTTTAGTGATCATAAAGTGAAAATTTCAATCTTGCACTAAGAATTGTTTTTGTAGCCTTTGAAGGAAAGTTTTTGAATTTGTATATGAGTGTGCAAGGTTGGAGTTTTTTTGATGTAATAAGGATTTTTCCAAGCCATTTGTGTGGTTTTAGGGAGTTATAGGTGTTAGGAGTGCAAACATTATAATATGAGTAATAGTGTTGTTATAAAACGTGTAAAAGATGGAAATTTGGCCTCCAATGGTCATTCGAGATTTAAAAGTTGGTTGCAAGGTAGTTAGGTGTTGGTTTGATGAGAAGAAGCCTAAAAAGGCATGACAACTCATTTTATAATGTTGGCTCGAATTTTGAAGAATTGACAATAATAATTTCTTGAGTTTTCATTCATTTTATGAGTTTTTTCCACATTGTGTAGATCTGTACGGACCCATACAGCCATATTTTGTTGTGTAATGATTCATATTTTGTAAGGGATTGTGTTATCAATATTTTTCATCAGACTTGAAGGAATTTAGTAGGGTTTGGTGTTAGATAACTTTGTTTTCTTGTAGCAGGCCGAAGTTACCCTATTTTGAGGGTTTGTAACCAAAATCATGTTTTAAAGGGCCCTTACACCAACTGTATCTAATGTAACTAGTGTAATGGGCCCTAGGGAGTTTGAGTAGGTTTTAGGTTTCATGATTAGAGTTGTGCAGAAGGAACTGAGGAGATAAACTTGCTATCTTGATGAGTTTTGTGAAGAAAAACACATGAAAATGGAGCCTTGGGTCTACGGTTTGTGAAAATCACTGAGAGTGTGGATTTTTTTCAAATTTTGAGCATATAGGGGTTAAAATAAAGATGTATGAGTCAGTGGCATGGTCTAGGAGGTTGTGCAAGTGGTATTTTGAATAAACCCTCTTGATTTGGCATAAAATTGAGGGTTTTGTGGTTTGCTATGTTGGAAGGGTCAACCCTGAGAATAAATTGTGGTTTTAGAGGTTTGAGGGCATGAAAAATGATTCCCCAAGGTTTCAAGGGTCTGTGTTAAGTTTGAAGGCATGTTGCTTTATAATTTAGGCCTAATCAGCCTAATTAGGTAAGCGCAGAAGGGGTGATTTTAGGAGATTGGTCCAAAAGACTTATATCTAACTTTCAGATATGTGTTACAACTCTGAAATGGATGTCTGAATCCATCATATTTTTGTTAGATTTCTTGGAGAGTATTTGAGTTAAAGGCCAAAAACTGAGTTTGCACCACTACTAGGATTCAAGGGTGAAAGTGAGAAATATTTCTTTTGATTGTTGTCACACTTTGAGAATTGTTTGAGTGGCCAGCTTGTGGGTGTATCTACTGCTACTTTAGATCACATGCACTGGAAAAATCTCTCTGTTACTTCATTCCACAGATGCATCTATATTACACAATAATTCAAAGGAAGGTGAGAAAACTCATATTCATATGGTAGTTTTTACTCAAAAGACAAATTAACAGCATAACAATAATCTCCTTCTCGTTATTTGTAATAGTTACATACTTATATGAAAAATGACTAACAAGAATCCTATTTTTCAATCAATCAAGTCTTCCAAAGGATTTCCCATGGTAAAAGGGACTTAAAATACCATGATATACAATATTAAAGAGGCTTTGCATGAGCCATAAAGTCTTTGAAATTGAAAAATAATAGAATTATAAAGACTCAGCCAAAATGTGTGCACCTAGATTTATGATGCTTTCAAAGGTATGAGACCTGCATTAATTTCCCTTCGGACTGGAATGGTGAATGGTGGGTTGACCTATGAAATACTCAAGACTAAACCATTAAATCAACATAAGTTAGTTTAATTTAATCAACTCCAAGAAATAAGTTTGTACGATTATTCATAGAAAGGAAAGCAATTATTTTTCCTAAAGGTAATCAATTGGTAGAGTGTTTTGGGCTGGAAGGTTTATATTTGTATATTGAGGCCATTATGTTGATGAGGTTATTTTTACCTCATAATTTCCTCCCCTTCCTAATTCTGAGCAGGTTCTCTTGCTCTCTAATATGCCCCCTGTCCATCATTTCTCCTATTCATTTCCTCATATTTAGTGCTGAGATCATACACATCATCTACCTTTTTGTCCAATGTCTTTGGATTCCTCAAGAATGCTCGATGAAAAGTGACCCTTTGTTTCCATCTAGAAAAACTATCTTCACTTTGGTCCAAGTTGGTGTATACTGAAGGTGGTGGGGAAAGAAGCAAGGGAGGTCTGTACCTCATACAAATCCAATTGGTCTTAAAGTCCTCTAGAATTTTGATCAAAGTTGTTGCTCTTCCATAGAACCATTTGATGTTGAGAGGTGAAATTATTTCCCTCTTTTTGAGATGCATTGGAAGAGGGGTGTACCTTTCTTCACATGCATACCATGCTGGTCCTATTAAATGTGGCCCCTATTCTTGAAGGTAATCATGACACACCTTGAGGTTGTTATCATATTTGACCCGTACTTCCTGTTTACTTTTGACACCTAGAAACTGTTTCTTGAAAGAGAGGCACTTCCTATGAAGGTATCTTATTTGCAACCCTACAGTATTTTCTTCCTGAGCATACTCTCTTGATTTTTCTTTCCAGTGAATTTGGTTTCTCATAGTGGACATGAATGATCTTAATTCTGCTTCTCCTACAAAGAGGTTAATAAATAAATTTGTATACTTTTCTAGGAGAAAATTGTGAACAAATAATTCACACAACAAATTTTGCTATTCAGGGAGTGATTCAACAAATATTTTTACAAATTCCTTGACATTAGGGTCATGAGGCTAGTTTTGGTGAATTCTTTGTAACTTCCATCTTAAAAGCTGCTCATTAAGAAACATGGAGTACAACCTAGATGGTCTTCTACAAGCTAGTAATAATTCACCAATTTCATAGGCATCCTGCTTACCCCTATATGCCTGATGGAAAGATTCTTTTAACATGACTAACTCCCTCTTTAACCTATTGTTTTCAAATTCTATATCTTTCAAGAGGTAACAATGCTCTATCCATTTCATAAGCATTGGGGGGATATGTACTTGGAACCAATCTATAACAATAGGTTCAGTTTGTGTCCCTTTTGATTCCATAATTGGTTGAGTATCACTCTCTTGTAAACTTTGTTCTAGCTCCACAATTCTACTCGTAGAGGCATTTAACTCAATTTCCTATTGATTCTTTTCTTCTTCAAAGGCACTGAATAATTGCATAAAATTATTTTTCAAATCTAGAATATATTTTTCTTTTTCACATAGAGCATTCTAATTTTGCTTACCTTGTTGATTCCATTGTTGGATTTGGAATTGCAGCTGCTCAATAAGCTTGTCCTTTTCCTCCATTTGTGCAGTTAATTTTGCAATTTCCTGATTCCTTTTATAGACAATGGAAATGTGCACCTCCATTTCTTCTCTTTGTTGATTAATTTGTGCTTCGTCATCCTGCAACTTGGCCCTTAGCCCTGTAATTTTTGTCTTTAGTTTTTCTAATTCCTCATTTTTTTGACAAAATTCTTTGTCCCCTATGTCCACAGAGAAGGATATGTGAGGGATTTTTTCATCAAGATGAGACACATTTTCCTCTTTTTTGTCTTCATGAAGGGATGAATGAGTCACTTCTTCCACTTTTCCATCAATATGGGGTGCATTTTCTATTTTAGTGCTCTCAGGAAGCACTTCTTCTACTTCTTTTGTATTCTCAATATCAGGCATACTTCCTTCTTTAGTTTCTTTAGGTAAGGAGGAGCAAGGAATTTCTCCATCCCCATGAGGTCTATCTTCTTCTTCATCAGTATCCACAAAGAAAGTTGCATGAGGAGTTGCCTAAGGCACTCTTTCCACAAATTTAGGTATACTGTCCAACTTGTCAAGGAAGGATGAGAATCCTCCTACAGGTTCATCTTCATTCTGTTCTAAGTGCGGTGATTGTGCTTTCTCCCCTTCTTGCTTTTCAGGTGATAGGGTTTCTTTGTCCTCTTCCTTGGGAAGTTCCTCCTCTTGCTTTCCTTCTTCATCAATTTTGTCATTATTAGGTGGACCATCAATTTCTAGCACCCTTAATGGAGTCCTGACCTTTTTTCATTTTGAATACTACCTATATCTTGGAGTTCAATTTCACTGACCCCTGAAGATAAATATTTACTCCTCTGTAGAGGAGGGGTTATTTGAAAAACAACTTTACTTCATTTCTTTTTCTTTCGAGGGGGCTCCTCATCTTCTCTAGAATGCACAATTCCCACCTCCTCTTCTTGTCTTGGGGTTTGCAATTCATCTATAAAGGATTCTGGTGCATCACCACTAGGAGCAGTGGAGGTATATTGGGACTTAGGGCCGCCTAATGCCTCTGAGGAGGGTTCTTCTACAAATTTCTCTTTTTGTTTAGAGGATTCCCCTTCCTCAAATGACCTCCCCAGTTCTTCATTCTCAAATTTTTGTAGGAACCTTTGCCACTTCTTCTTTGGCCTATTGCGGAAATGATATTTACATATTATCTATATCAAACCATGATGTTTAAGGGGCCTCATCCTAATTTTATACTTTTCTATCATAGAGGTGATTGAACAATAGAGAAAGGCTGGTAAATTTACCCTAAGGGTAGGGTCTTCAATGTCATGGTGTAAATGAGTCAGTAGGCAAAAAGGGGTTCCTACTACTATAGTCATTTATCCCTCACAGGTGAAATACTTTATAATCTAGGCTACAACAGACCTCCAAGGTTCTAGAATAGACATTATATGAATTCCCTTATTTTTCCCCTGGTGCTTATGGTCAGTACAAGTTGGGGTTCCCCTTCCCTATGGAACAAATCTATTAAGTTTTGATAAGGGACATGGGTATTTTCATTCAAATGAATCCCTTTATTTTCAAGACCAGAAAGATGAGCAAGGAATTTTGTACTTACCCGAAATGACTTTCTGTGCACCATAGTCTTCCCATCTACAAAATTCTCAACGAATTCCTTTACCAGCTACTCTGTGTACCCTTTGAATTGTTTCATGAAGTCCAACCATCCAATCCTTTGAAATAAAGCTGCTATATTACTTAATGCTAGGAATGGCACTGCAAAATTTGGCTCAAAATTTTTCTTATTTCCTCCCATCTCCTTTGCTTCCCAATGAAATTTTTCAGAACCCTAGAATACTTGCTTCTCTGAATTATAGATGATGAGAGAGTTCTATGTCGATATGCTCGATGGGGAAAGAAATAATTACTAGCTTTCTTGTCACCTTACTATATCATTATGATGGCTTTCCATAGGGAATTACAATAGTTGTCGTACTTTCACCAATTGTGTAAAGGGCATAAGTTTCAAAATTACAAGGCTAACAGATCATGCCAATTAATTAGCCTTTATTCAAAATAAATACTATCCCTTCTAATAAATTAATTCACACATACCTTAGATCTTATCGTTAGATCAAACATCACTTACCTGTGCTGATGTAATTGGATAGTTATATGGTTGGCAAAGGTGGCAGCATATATTAATGGCATGGCTGGGATGGTTGGAGTAATGACACAAAATATTATGAAAAAAAGGGTGTCATAATAATCTTATTTATTATGGAAAGATTTGATTTGATATGGCGGAGTGATCATAAGGGAGCGGATCTCATAGTGATGTTAAGAAATGGGCATGCACGAAACCTAGGAAAAATAAGAGAAACTTTGAAAATTAAAATTTATACAAAAATCATAACATTATCGAGTAATGTGATTGATGTAGAGAAGAAGAGAGTTTTGGAATTATTTAGAAATATATCATTAGAACTAAGTAACGAAATTGAGGATTCTAGAGCATTGCTGAGAGATGCAGCTGGAGCAGCGACCAAAATTTACAGAGCATCCAATTTTTTTTTTGGAGCATCTGAGCATCATTCTAGAGCATCGCTGAAAATATGTAGTTGGAAGAGAAACAATAGAATTCTGGAGCATCACTAAAAAGATGTAGCTGGAAGAGAAACATCATAATTCCAGAGCATCGCTAAAAAGATGCAATTGGCATGAAGGAAATTGTGATACCTTCGCCTTTAATTTCCAAAGCACCATTGAGTGATGCGTCAAAATGCAGGGTTAGGACGGGCCATGGAGTCAATCTAAGTTGTAGGTTCTAGAGCATTGTGGCAACAAGTTTGGAGTATCGTAACAGTAATTTCGAAGCATCGCAGCAGGGTGCGTCAGAATTGGGCTTGCCACGAGATGAAGTCCTGCAAAATGTAAACAAAACTTTAGCCAAGTCCAAATGATGGAGTTGATGAGAAAATTAAACAAAATTTAAAAAATATATAGCTTTTTTTTTTTTTGAATTTTATTTATATTTATTTATTTATTTTCTGCTTAACACTATATTGACCCTACCACGACAAAGTCAATGTAGTGGATTTCTTCCTACGTTTCTACCATTTTTGTAAACTCCTCTTTGTTAACGGGTTCATGGTAAATGTGTAATCGATGCCCATTAACTAGAAGAGTTCATGTGTCACCATCAATTGGTTTTAACTGGACTGAACCATTAGCAAAGACTTCAAAAATCTCATATGGTCCAAGCTAGTGTATCCTAAGTTTCCCTTGATGGTCCTTGTATTTGGAATCAAACAACAATGCCCAATCCCTAGTATGGAATTCTTTCTCTTTGATATGTTTGTCATGTCAGACCTTATGTTGTTGTTGGATCAATTTAGTTTGATGGATGACATCCAAATGGAGCTCATCTAGTTCACTAAGTTGTAAGACTCTCTCGATTTGAGCTCATTTAAGATCCATGCCCAATTCCATGGTTGTCCTAAGGGTTTGGAGCTCAAATTCAATGAGAAAGAGGGGATTCTTCACAAAGACTAACTCATAGGGACTATAGCCAGTGGTTGACTTCCAGGTTGTGTTGTTGGCCCAGACAACTTCCAGTAGTTTCCTATCCCAATCTTTCCTTCTCAAGGAGACTATTTTTGTCAAAATATTTTCCAATTCCCTATTCGTGACCTCAACTTGTCCGTTTTCCTATGGGTGATAGGGTGAGGACTTTTTGTGACTTACTTGGAAGTGATTTGTGAATGTCAATAGGACTTTAGACATAAAATGGGGGCCTTGGTTTGTAACAATTCTTCTTGGTACCTCGAATCTAAGAAAGATTCTATTATAAAGAAAATCAGCTACCTGCTCTTCCCTAGCAACGCGTAGTGCTTGTACTTCTGCCCACTTAGTCATGTAGTCAATATAGACCAAAATGTACTCTTTTCCTTACGAAGGGGGATCTATAGGGCCAATAAAATCAAATCCCCATTTCTCAAATGGTTCAAGGACTACCTGAGGTTGCAGGGGCATTTCATTGGATGTGGTTGGTCTTCCCATCCTTTGGCATTCATCACACCTGCGAACGTACTTCTTAATATCCTTATGCATTGAAGGCCAATAGTATCCTGCTCCCAAGATCTTATGAGTTGTCCTTTTAGTGGAATAATGCCCTCCAGAAGGTCATCATGATAGGCCCTAAGGATACTATAGGTCTCATCTACCCTAATACATCATTGCAAAACCATATCGGGTCCACACCAAAATAAGATTCCATTAATCCATTTAAAAGGGGCACTTTCTCTGATGAGGCGTTTCTTTTGTTTTGCCAAGAAATGAGGTGCTACCTCTACGATGGCTAAATAATTTGCAATATCAGCAAACCAAGGATTTTTAGTGGAGATGGAAAACAAATTTTTGTTTGGGAATTCATCCTATATTGGAGCATAGTCGCCATCATGCTTAATCTAGGATAAGAAGTCTGTGACTATGTTGGAATTCCCTGGTTTTTCAATAATTGTCACATTAAACTCCTGGAGGAGTAACCACCTAATTATCCTTGCATTTACCACTGGTTTATTCATGAAATATTTGATGACTGCATGGTCTGTGTGCACTATAACTTTGTATTCCGTGACATAATGTATAAATTTCTTAATGGCATGCACTACAACCAAGAATTCCTTCTCTGTTGTGGTGTAATTCTTCTTTGTTGGTGTCAATTTTTTGTTGATAAAATATATAGCATATTTCCCTCCATTCTCATCTTCTTTCCCTAGAACAGCTCCAATGGCGTCATCAGACACGTAAACATAAATGTGAAATGGCAGGTTCTAGTTAGGTCCTCAAAGGACAGGGGTAGATGTGAGTTCTTCTTTAATGATTTCAAATGAGTACTGACACTTAGGTGTCCAAATGAAGTCAACATTTTTCTAAAGGAGAGAAAACATTGGGGCTGCGATTTTGCTAAATTTTTCTATGAATCTTCAATAGTATCCAGCATGCCCTAAGAAACTCCTGACATCAATATGAGTCTTAAGAATCTCAAGTTGTTGTATGACTTCAATTTTCTTGGGATTAACCTTAATCCCTTCGGCTAAAATATGATGTCCTAGCACTATCCCTTGTTCCACCATGATTAAGCATTTCTCGTGACTAAGGGACAACCGATGATCCTCAAACCGCTTTAACACCTTGTCTAGATTTGTGAGAGCTTCATTGAAAGTTAAAACATATACAGTGAAATCGTCCATATAGACTTCCACACACTCATTTATCAACTCAAAAAATATAGCCAAGCTGGCCCTCTGAAAGGCGGCAGGAGCATTATAGAGCCCAAAGGGAAGAACCCTATACACAAATGTCCCCCAAGGGAAAGTAAAGGTCGTCTTATCCTAGTCTTCTGCTACTACCTGTATCTGGTTGTATCCACTAAATCCATCCAAGAATGAAAAATATTTTCTCCCAACCAAGTTATCCAACACTTGGTCCACAAATGGCAGGGGAAATAATCTCTACGTGTTTCTTTGTTAATATCCCTATAATCTACAAACACTCTCCACTTCCCATTCTTCTTTGGAACCACAACTAGGGGTGACAACCACTTGCTGCTAGAAATTGGGTAGATAAATACTACTTGCAAGAGTTTCTCAATCTCAGTTTTAACAATATATTTAAGAGTAGGATTGAGTCTCCATTGTGGTTGGAAAAAAGGTCAAACATCCTTAGTATAGATATGGTATGTACACACACTAGGATGCATTCCTCTCATATCTTTATAATCCCAGGCAAACGCTTTAGATCTATTTACCAAGGTATCAAATAGTTTTTTTTCTTTGGTCTCAGTCAACCAAATATTGATGTTTAAGGTTTTTCCTGGTAGCAACATAATAGTTTTGACTCGAGGATAATTAGATGTGATAGTGTGAATGGGCCTTGTTAGTGTGTTAAGTGGACAGCTGTGCGGTATAGTTTTATGAAGCCTAGCAAAATATACAAAGAAATGACAAGTTTTTGGAACTAAGTTCATCAAAGGGAAAGGAAATCCAATAAAATTATCATCATCAATTCTACTTGATCTGTGTTGATTGGGTGTCCAAGGATTTCTTCTATGTTTGACATCTCTTGAATGTTGGACTCTATTGCAATACTTTCCATGTCATTTTCTAATTCATCCTCTAATTCTTCACCATTTTGTTTAATGACTACCATGGCTAGTGAAGCTAAGTTTTCCTATCCCGTAGGACTTTCTGGTTCATCAACCCATACTTTGCTATGTTCAATAGGCTTGGCAGGAGGATACAAGAACAATTGTTTGCTATTGGTTCCATGGGAGATTGTCATTCCTCCTTCCTTGTAGTCAATTTTGGCTGCAACCGTAGCCAACCATGGTCACCCCAAAATTATTGGATAACTGTCTTTGGGCGTAAGGGATTCAATTATCTAGAACTCTACTAGGTATTTCCATCCATATACTTTAACAAGAACGTTCTCAATGATGCCCTTGGGAATAGCTATGGATTTGTTTTCCATCTGTAGGACTGTAGTTGTGGGGCATAGATCAATGTGTCCCAATTTTTCCATCACATAAACAGTCATTATGTTAATGGCTGCTCCAAGGTCCACTAAAGCATTGGGTATTGCTAACCCATTAATTGTTACTAGTATAAGCGGACTTCTTGAGTCATCAAATTTTGGAGCAGTAACCGTTCCAGCTAACAAATCAGCTAGGTACCCATTGATATGAACAATGTTGATTCGTTTTGGCTTCCTCCCTGGGGTTTTGATGCACAACTATTTAATCAACTGGTTTAACTCAAGGATCTCTTTAATCACTTGTAACAAGGGAGCTTTAATCTGCAATCATTTAATTTCCTATATCAGTGTAGTTTCCGTAGATGATGTTGTTTCCAGAGTATCTTTCGTAGGGATTGGTTTCAATTGCTCTGGAAAGGGGGCTTTGGTTTTGTCTTTAGTCACGGGATTTTTCAACGATTCAGTTGGAGACTGATCCTCCTCCTCTTGAGGTAGGTTGGCAGCTCCTGCTGAAGATGGCGGGTCGGTTCCATGTTGCATAGTGTCTAGGGTTTGTTCTACAGGCGCAGGTGTTATTATTATTTCCTTAGTAGACTTCTGGATAGGTTCATCTATGATTTTTTTGATAGTCGGCTATGAAAGTGTTTTACCAGACCTCAACTGTAGGTTTCCACAATGTATTGCATTGAGTCTGGTGACATTTTCCTATTTAGCAAAATACACCAGAGTGTTCAGACAATTGTTCTTTGGATTAGGGATTGGTTGCACCAGAAGTGGTAGTTGATTAACTTGTTTAGTCTGTTGAGTGTTCTGGGGAGGTGGTAAGGGAGTTTGTTGGGTAGGCATCCTCCTGGGACCAGAATAGAACTTATGTTTGGGTTGATTCCATTAAGGGATGGAATTTTGAGGGTACCACTACTGTTGAGACTGGTTGGGCCATTTAGGGTTACCCCAAGATTGGTTTGTCCAGTCCAGTGGCTCCCAAGGATAGGTTCCCCAATTAGAGGGTATTGGCGGTGGTGATGAGGCCAGGGAACTACCCATTAATTATTGTTCCAATTTGGTTGGGGCTGCTAGTTAGGATTGGAATTCTGGCCATAGGAGAAATTACTTCCCGCTCTCTAGTTGACAACGTTCACTTCTTCCTCGACTAGAGTTGTTCTTTTCTTGGAATTTTTGATGGCATTTAATAGTTCACATTGATCGATGGGGTGATTCTTGTCACATACCTGACAAATTTCAATCTTTTCAACTTTTTCCAAGGGACACTCTCTTAGCAAATGTTTGTTTCGACACCTAGGACAATAAATAGACAAAGTCTCAGGATTTTTGGTTTTAGCCTAGATGCCTATAAGGTGGTGTTTAGTTGGACAAGAATGTCAGTATTGAAGTTGTCCAATTCCTCACAAAGTTTATTTATGTCATTAGAACCACGTAAGGGGGTGAACTTACTAATCCCTTCATGAGTACGGGAGAAGTTCTGACACAATTCCATTATTTATTCCAGTCTCAGTTGGGACATGTCTCCTTTTCCCATTAAGTCTAAGCTCCTCTGAGATTCATCATTGAGACCTTTGAGGAATAAGGTCTTTAAAATATCGAGTCTTATAACTTCCCCACCACAATGTTTGGACAAGAAGATAAACCTATCTAGGTAATCCTCTAAACTTTCATCCTTATTCTGCCTTATTTTGAACAACTCTTATTTCCTATCACTCACCCTATAGTAACTTTGATATTTCTCCAAAAATGCGCTCTCCATTTCATCCTAGGAGGTTTTTGACTGAGAAGCTAACCCCATAAACTAGCGCATGGCCGAGTCTTTCAGAGTGGAAGGGAAAAGCTTCAATTTCTAATTATCATTCTTGTAATCAAAGGTTTGACACAAGACTTTGAATTCAAATAGGAACTGATCAAGGTCCTCAGTAGACAAACCTTGAAAGGTTGGAAGAAGTTCGGTGGGATATTTTTCATTTTCATCTCATCGTTTGCATCAATAGCAATAGGATAAGTGAATGTATGTGGTGGAGGGTTATCATTATTGTGGTTATTGGCAATGTTTCTACGGTCTCCCATGGTGTTGGAGGGAGTGTGATCCTCTTCCAAAATTTGCTCAGTGGCACAAGGTTCAATGGTTTGCGAAAGAATATGCTCTTTGACCACTATTCGTTCTCTTTCTAGAGTATGTGGGAAGGTCTCAGGTTGACCCTGTTCGGTCAATTCCATAGTAAGTTCTTGGTCTGAGTTTCCTTCTTCTCCGCTTGTTGTTGGTACATCAACTGGGGGGGTTTTTGGTATGAATCTCTCGTGGGGGCCTCATTTCCTGACCATGCAGAAAAGAATCCAAAGAACTATTCCTATCCCTAAGAGAGATATTCAATATATCTCCTACTAACACTAGAAAAGGGATCCCTAGAAATGGAACCAAAAAGTGACAGTTTTTCGTTAGGGCCTAACACTTTAGTGAATAAACACATCAATATATCGACCGAGCAGTATCCAACAACTGTATGCAATAGAGGGAATCTCAACTTCTCTCTTAAGCACTAATCTACTGAATAAAAATTCTAATATAAGGGGCCTCTAATCTAGAAAGAAATAAATCATCTATCTAGAAATCAGGAAAACAACTAAAATCAGAAGACAAAAAACTAAGAATCTAAAAAGCATCACCATTAAACTAGAAAAGCATGGAAATGATTAACCTAAAGAATGCACAAATTTTTGAAGAAGTAAAGCATGTAAAGAAATTAGGAAACATTTATTTGATGTAGAGAATTGCAAGCCAACTGCTAATCATAAACCCATTAATCAAAATCAACTGAAGAAAGGTGCTCTGGACACACAAATGCTAAGCTCAGAAGCTACGGACTCAGTTACAACCTATAGGCTTGACACTAATAGTATAACATATACTAATGAAATAGAATGCAAATGCAACTTCTATTCTATCAAAGGAAAATGTAGAATAGGAAACAAATACTTATCTATTTATTTATCTCTACCCTCGAGTGGCCAGCTCATGGGTGTATCTACTGCTACTTCAAATCACATGCACTGGAAAAATCTCTCTGTTACTTCATTCCATAGATGCATCCATATTACATAGTGATTCAAAGGAAGGTGGGAAAACTCATATTCATATGGTAGTTTTTATTCAAAATATAAATTGATAGCATAATGATATTCCGCTTCTCATTATTTGTAATAGTTACATACTTATATGAAAAACAACTAACACGAATCCTATTTTTCAGTCGATCAAGTCTTCCAATAGATTTCCCATAGTAAAAGGGACTTAAAATCTGATGATATACAATATTAAAGAGGCTTCGCATGAGCCATAAAGTCTTTGATACTAAAAAAAAACATAATTATAAAGACTCAACAAAACGTGTGCTCCTAGATTTCTGGTGCCTGCTCGCTGGTTTTCAAAATTATGAGACCCACATTCATTTCCCTTCTAAGTGGAATGGTGAATGGTGGTGGAGTTGACCTATGAAATACTCAAGACTAAACCATTAAATCAACATAAGTTAGTTTAATTTAGTCAACTCTAAGAAATAAGTTTGTACGATTATTCATAGAAAGGAAAGAAATTATTTTTCCTAAAGGTAATCAATTGGCAGAGTAATTTGGGCTAGAAGGTTTATATTTGTATATTTAGGCCATTATGTTGATGAGGTTATTTTTACTTCATCATCACTAATAGGAGCCAAGATGCAAAGTTTGAATTAGCGATGCGTGATGGAAGAATGAACATGATCAAGGACAGGTCACAGATTCAAGGGTTGAGATTTCATCGCAAGGATATTGACATCATTGATGAGGTGATGAAGGATGAGATGCATCTGTGATAGGTGATGGCTATTGTTGGAGAAGGAAATGTGACAGAAACCCGAGGAAAAAATGTAAAGCAAGAAAGAAAGTGGCAAGGTGAATGGAGAACCATTGATGTGGTTTTAAAATAGGATGATCCAATGGACTAAACTTCATCACGACAATACTTTCATCATTGATTGGACCCTAAGATTTAGGGAGGATCAACGATGAGCGATGGAGAATATAAGCAAATATTCTCTCTAAAAAAAACATCGATCTCATGTACTTCACCGATATTAATGAAGGGGCACAAATTAGGTTGGTGATGCATGCTAATTACTAGATCGCATATGATTAATCAATATTAAAGGAAAACATGGCAACATTTGAGATGACATCACTGTTTTCTAGGAACAAGTTGCTAATGGTCGAAAAAAGATGCTCATAGTCACCATAGATGAAGTTTTAATTGTTTTAAGATCAATGACCCAGATTCAAATCCAATTTGTTAAGTTATCAATTCGCTCATGCGAGGATTTCTTGAATCATTAATTCTACATGCTCCAATTTTCTATTTAATGCAGGTTGATCTTATAGACACCTAAATTTGGACACTTACATTGGTCCAAATTTATCCCTTTTTTGTCTAAACATCCTCTTATTTGCATTAATTAGGTAATATTGCTATTATCTAATTAATATCCTTAAATTCCTCTAAATCCCTAAGGTATTTAGTTAACAATTAAATACCTTACCCCCTTACTCCTTTAATCAAATGAATTAAATAAATATGACATTTATTTAATTCCTCACATGTCACATCCTTTCACTTAAACTTAATCAACCTCTTAATCTCTTCATTAGGGATGTGCACATGCCTAATCCTTGATTAGGATGTGTCACATCCTCCAACTTTTGCAAGTTGGCTTCTAATATTCCTTAACCACTAATTATCTTCTAATAATTGATTAGCTAATCTAATCAGCATCTTGGTCAACTCTCCCCACCCCCCAAGGAATTTTTAATTCCTTTTTATTCATCCAAGGCTCCTCTCTTCCCCATGTGAATTTTTAATTCACTTTGATTCCTCCAAGGAATCTTCTCCTCCCCATGCAAATTCTAGAACCATTGACTTGTCACATCACATGTGCCAAAGTCTTCTAGAATCTTTGACTTGTCACATCAAGTCACATGTGGACAAGTGCTTCCCTTTTTGGAACCTTGTCTTGTCCATGGGATTCTTCCAAGCATGTGAATTTTTAATTCACATTTATTTTTCCAACTACTTTCCTCTTCCCCATGGAGATTTTTGAGGAATACTAAAATTCCTCTCATGTCACTTTCCAACCATTTGGGAACAAGATATTTTCTTTTAGGGAAATATTCTCCTCTATTAATGTACTTTCAAAGTACTTGTCCTTCTTCCACATCATGCACCCTCCTTCCATCTGATCATGTCCTTTGGACACTTCATCCTCCACATGGCAAGATGCGAGGGCTTGTGAGTCCTCAACTCACCATATCCCTACATCTTGGTCATGGTGGCTCAATCCTAACCATCTATTTCTCTAGAGAATTCAAATTCTTCTATAAATACCCCCTCTTTTCTCTCATTTAGGGACCTTATGCATTTGATACCAAACTCTTGCCATTTTTCCATTTGAAACCATACTTAGCCAATTTGCACATTTTTCCTTCACCATAGCACTTGAACCCACTATTCATCCACTTTCAACCATCTTGCATCCCATTTTACATCTTTCATCTCATTTTCCATCCAAGAAGGAACATCACGAATCACATCAAGGGCCAACCAAGGACAATGCGAATAGAAGGTATATCATTTGTTTTCCTTTATCTTGCTTTTCTTTGTGTTCATCGTAGCCTAATCATGAGGTGGTATTGTGTTTGTTTTCCCTTGCATTTCTAAGTTGTCTTGTATTTTTAGATAGATCACGAACCCATGCACATAGATCTTTGTTCATTTTCACCATCTTTCTAGTCTACAGTGCATGTAAGGTGAAGTGTGAAGAAGAGTGAGGGGTTGTTTGTTTTTCCTGAGTTGAATATTGAGTGTTCTTGTCTCGAGTAAGTTGGTTTTAGATTGGGTTCTCTAGTCTAGTTAGGAATTTATGTACTGGGTTGGTTACAATTTTTTGGGCTTGTAGGTGTGTCTCCTTGCAACTTTGTCTTAAATTGTTAAATTTAGCTTGTTCTGGAGATGGGGAAAACTAGTGTGACAATTTATCCTGTCAGAAGTTCTAGCTGACTCAATGTATTTGAGTGTCACAAGGATATGACTAAGCAAGAAGCCCAAGTCTCTCTTGAGGTTTCAAAGGGTAAAAGGAGGGCTAAAGGTCATACGAAGAAAAAAATTATGCAAAGTACGTAAATTTTGAGAAACAAGACCATTCTAGGAGAAATGGTCAAGTTCAAAGGAAAGGAACTGGCTCATCTAGTGAAGAGGGCCAGGAAAAAAGATAAAGGTCATAGGGCTTACCTAGGAAAACATAATTCTCCTATTGTGCTCTTTGAGAGTCCTTTAAATGCTGAAGGTGACATTGACTAAGGATATGGCCAATACCTTCTTTCTCTGGTGCCATATGGGAGCTCTGACGATGACATGGAGATGGTCCTTCCAATTTTATTGAGGACAACGAGTGGTTTGGCATTCTTTGATGTTGATGACTCTGAATAGGGTCATCTCCTTGTGTTTTTTTTTTATGACACCATGGTCTTTGCATAGGAGGTATTATTTTAGTATTTCCATGGTTTTTCTTTTGATCTTCCATGCTGATGTGGAAGTCCTTTGGTTGATATGATATGGAATCTTTTATGTTTCAACAATGAACTTGGTGACAATGACTAATGGTATCGTGCACATGTGTTTTTCTTTTTGTCCTCCCTTGTTCCCAAATGATTGTGTAAGAAACCGCCTGGGGAGTTCTTTGAGGAATCAGTTGAAATTAGGTTTTTAAATGAACTAAAATGAAAACTAAATTGTAACTCAGTCAGATGCTTGTCACTTCCTTGATTATAAAGGGGATTTCATGGCTGAAGCTAAGAGAGTTTAGTGGAGAAATTTTTGAGTCCTGAATAGGTTGAGGTGAATTCTATGCTCTCAGAGAAAATAAAATGTAAATAGATACATTAGTAAATATATCAGAAGCCAATATAGGGTGAAGGTTATACTATATGAAGATCTTAAATATAGTTTTACAAAGTAATATTAGTAATGAAGGATAATATTAGTTCTAAAAATGTTGCTTTCCTGTATATATTTCTTCCAAATTATGAATGAAGTTGTTAATCACAATTTCATTTGTCTTTTGTCATTTGCACCAAATGAATGATCTTGTTTTATGCTTCAACTCAATGAGTTGATTAAATGCTAAAATAAGGCCATTAGTTTGTGGGAAAGGGATATAGAATTTGGTAAGGAAGTAATATTTTAAAACACAGTGAGTTAGATACTACAAAGTGGCATGCTAATAGTCCATTAATTTTTTTATGTTCAATCATAATTGTATTATTGATTGATTGCAAGTTGTGACTCTGTTTTTCCCTCAGATAGGGCACTAGTTGTTTTATTAGTTTATCTCATGGCTGACTAAGCTAGTAATGAATCTGGTCTAAGATTCAGAATGAAGACGAATTCATAACATACTCTAAATTACACTGCCCCTACTTTCTGTATATAAACACATTTTTTGAAACAAATAGCACTTTCACCCAAGGTCTGCCAAGCCTTTGATGAAGTGGGTTTCTTCAGGAATGCATCTGTGTGAGGAAATTCTCTTGACTGAATTTGAGATATAATGAGCATGTATAGGATTAACCTCTTGGGTCTCACATAACCCGAAGAGAAGAAGTGAGGTATTAACTACTTTACTTAAGTGTTGGCTAATCCCCAACCTTGCTGATAATTGAGTTGTGGAAAATTCATAGGTAAGGACTAAGATTAAGTTGGGTTCTAAAAAAATAACCAACAGATTGGTGACTCCGATGGGGACTAACTTGAGAAAATTCTGATAGAAGATCATCTAGCCTTAGGAGTCATTGAATTTCTTAAGCAGTTTGTGACCAGAGATTGAAAATTATTGAGTCTCATTTTCTCATCTGAATCACCAACAGATTGCTGACTCCACTATTGACTAACTTGATAAAATTCTGATAGAAGATCATCTAGCCTTAGGAGTCATTGAAGTTTTTAAGCAGTTTGTAACCAGAGGTTGAAAATTATTGAATTTCATTTGCCCATCTGAATCACCAACAGATTGGAAACTCTACTAGGGAGAAGTTAATTATTTTGTTAATTCTATCCTAGAATCTCTAGTGCAAATTTGTTGAAGTCCATTTGGAAAGAGTCAAAAAGAGTAAATGACTAGTTCAGAAGCTGAAGAAGTTCCATATCTACAAATTGATTCGTAGCAGCCCCAAATTAAAAATACTATGAAATGACTCTGTTGGAAGAACTTAGAGAAAGATATCGTTGCTTCAAAGGTTTTCCTCTTGTTGAAGAGGTGGAAACTCTACAATTTATGCACATGAAGGGCTCCTGTCTGTTATTTTAACCTAAAAGTGTTCTATTGAAAGTTGCAACAACTGGAGGTGTGAAGGTACATGGTTCTCTACATATTTTCATTTTCTAAACCTGCCATATTGAATGCAATTGTTGTTCCATTTAAATTGTTTGTCTAAAGTATTCAAAAATTTTCTAGTATCGATGGTTACAATGAATTTGTATATGTTAAGAATTCCTATCCATTTGCATTATCATATGTTTCAGTCCTAGGTTACTACCATATTAGAAACTATCCTAGTGATTCTTCATATTGTCATGGTTATGATTATGCACAATTAGTTAAACCAAAATTTGCATGTATCTATGGATTACCAAAGGGAAATAACCATGCCATTAGAAACCTTGATGCATATTATCAAGAAGCTTCAGAAGTTTGATAGTCTTCAAACAATTGAAATGCCAAAGTACAAGAACCCAAGTGTGAACAAGCCTAGGCTAAGGCCGGAATGGAAAGTTGTGTTTAAAAGGGGAATTAAAGAGATGAACAAAAGGCACTTGATGGCTATACAAGCCCAGTTAAGAGATAATAATACTAGATCTACTAGCTGAATTTCTACACCTATTTTCAATTATTTTAACCCATTGTATAACCAATTAGACTTGTCATGGATTGATTATAAGGTTAAGAGTATGCCATCTTGAGTCTATAAGCAAATGCCTAGATTTAGTGGATACAATGTGTGTGAAGGAGATGCACATGTCCAAATTTTTTATAGCTTCATGGTGAAACATTCATTTGGAGATCAAGATATGTGGATGAGATTTTTTGTCAGATCTCTTGAAGCTAGAGCTAGGGATTGGTACTTAAGTTTTCCTGAGCAGTCCTTTTCTTGCTAGGATAAACTAGTGGATTCTTATAGAGAAGAATTTGAAAAAGAACCTTATGACCTTGTCACAAGGTTAAAAAATATTAGAAAACAAGATGAAGAGTAAAGCATTGCTTTTAGTCATAGATTTGTTGTTTCTCTTTCACCAATCCTTGAAAATTTTAGAACTAGTATCTTAGATTGCATTCATATGTATTTTGAAGCTTTTTAGTTGGGATCTAGTGCACTATTAAAGGATTTCAAAATATTGAGTATGCAAACGGCTTACACATTTTTAGACAATATGGAAAAAATGAGGAATGAATATGTGCAAAGTTTGATGTCTTCAGTTGTTGGTAAACATGCTGATGAAATTAGCAACTATATGAATACAAATGATCAGATGTTTTCAGATTTAGATACAAATGAGTGCATACTTGAGAAGGAAGAAGTTAAGAGTGATGCAATGTCTACCATTGATGTTCATGATAGTGAGAATGTTTGTTTCTATCCTCAAGAAGATGTAAATGACCAACTCAATGGTGATGCCCAGTTCAATGTTGAAATACATAAAGATGTAGACTGCTATCATAATAGCCTAGAAGTAAGCAAGAATGAAAAAATGGACAACTTGTCCTCTATGACAGATTGTGACCATCCTTTTGACAAGGTTGTTAGCAATTCAATCTCCTATGATTGGGAAAACCTAGTTTGTTATTAGTCGATTGATTTTTTAGACTTTGATGATGGTGATATCATGGTATACATTGATTTACAACTTGGTAATGCATGCAGTTATAGTGGAAATGAAGAAGAGGAAGTGGTTGAAAGAATGGATCAGAATAATGGTCTATTAACCAGTGAACAAATTTCAAATTTGTTGACCACTTAATATCATAAATATGCACATGTGATAACCCTCAAGTGTTCTGTATTTCTCATATTGATTTTGACAGTGATGATAACCTCCACTATGCGAGAGATGATGCATGGGTTTTTGATTTTCCTTCCAGTTATGAACCAATTGGTCAGCATGGTGATAATGTGGGTAATGAAAAAAAACCATTTGATTTTAATGATGCATTGTATGATGAACATGAAAGTGTGCAGGCTAATGTAAATTTAGAAATCTATTTTGATGAGTTAGAAATAATAAATAACCATGAAGTTTGTATATCTAATAAGCAAAATTTTGAGAATTTTAATGCAGATTTCGATAAGTATTTGTTTCTTGATTTAGATGAGCCTAGTTATGAGTCTTTTCATGTGGATATGGATGTTGATTTCAAAGAAAAAATATATTATCTTTTTGAACTAGAATTGCTCACTTTTGAACAAGCTATGAATGCTGAAGATGTTGATATACTGTGTTAAGAGGATATCAAAGTGAGAAAAGATGAGTATAGGTCAAAGATTTTTGTTGATTCTCTATACCAGCATGTTGGGACACAAAAATAGTGTGTCCCAATGTATGAGTGTATCTCTTTACACACACTTGGAGATAGTTTGCATGATGTGCATAATCTTTTAATTAGTTCCTATGACTGTTTCACCTTTGACATGCAAACTAATAATCAGATTGAGCTTGATAGTACCAACCATATGGAAGAATATGAGTGCCATTTTTTTAGTTGGATGAAATTTTCTTACAATGTGGTAACGTGCAAAACATTGAAGAATGTTGTTTTCAGCTTGAAAATGATTCATATGATAAATATCATAAGTTGTTGCCACACGAAAAAAATCAATATTTTAAGAGTATGCCTGATTTTCAGATGCTTGGTAAGTCTAAATTTATCAATAATGTTGTATATAATGGGCCTTTGGTAGATACCAGCATGTTTAATTAGGCATATTGTAGTGATATTTTCATATTTATTTCGTTGAAATGTGATGAGAACTTTGTCTATGATAGAGGTAAGAAGAGACCTACAGTTCTTGGTGGCCTTGGGCCATCAGATATGGTTTGACTTGTCAAACCAAAGTAGTGGGGGGCATAGATGACCTTTTGACTCTGTCACCCAATGAAGTAGGCACCCGATCTACTTCTCTAGAGGATCCAAATTCTTGCTATGCCCATAAGGGGCATGTTAATGGTGTTTTCTGCACAACAACTTAGACATAGTACAAGTATCCTATCTCTCCTAAAAGGTAAATCTCTATTAGCAAGCCTCAAGGTCTTGAAAATGAAAAAACAACTCAGTGATAATGTGAAAATGTTGGTAATCACAAGGGGCCTTACAAAACAACTACTGAAAACTTCAAACTCATCAAATATTGCAATATGTTGATGCTTTTAATTCCTAAAACTAACCCAGATTTAAAAGAAATAGAAAAATCTAAAGGGTTTAGAGAGATTTCTAAAACTAAATCTAAGATCAATTGTGTAAACAATTAAACATTCAAAATGGACCAATCCTTCAAAACTAATTCCTGCTAAACCCAGAATAAACCCGCAATCTCACAGAAATAGTGCAACCTTCTAAGGTAATCAAGATTTTTAGATCATGGAGCATTCACACAAATCAACCTTATTTTAGAATTGAAATGAACAAATACCCACAATTGAACTTAGCACACAATATTTAGGCCCATGCTAACTTTTCACAACAACTTACGATCAACAAGCCGCTAAAAGTATGCACCAAGGATTGCTCAAACACTTCAAATATTGAATCATCAATACAATTGCATCAAATCTAAATCTAAAATCTAACATGCAACTACAATTTCAAAGCAATATTTAAAGATCTGGGAAACAAGAGCCATGTAAAAGTGAATAACACAGGAAAGAACACCAAAACACAATGTCTTTACTTGTATTGAATCACCCAGATTTGCAACAATTCATGTATCCACAATGTTTCAACACTTGCTCTTAGAAAATATTAAATCTTCTCTTAGTCCTAGCTACTCCAACTATGTCTAACCCTTATAAATGAAGCTAAGGACTCAATTTATAGAGAAATTACTTTAGGTTGACACATAATTAAGGTTACAAAATTAGGTTAGCCAAACAGGTCGGTCCAGAGAGCTGTAAATAAAATAAAATAATATTTAGTATTTTAAAATAGGCCCTAGGTCAGCCTAGATCCTTCTATAAATATTCCCTTTGTTGGCACAAAATTCTAGGTCATCCTTCCTAGTTGTAAAGTCACATGATTGACACTTTTTCCTAGGTGGCTCCAAGCTGGTTGTTTTCTCCTTCCTTATTGGCCTCTAACTTGCTAGATAATTCCTTGAAATTTTCAAATATTTCCTTCATATTAGCTGGATTTGGAGTTGGAATAAACTTTATTCTTAATTTATGAATTTTCAGTTCATCAACATATTTGGGCATCATTTTATTTCATTCATTCTGTAACTCAAGATACTTATCCAACTTAGAAATTTAAATGGTTGCATCTTCTAAATGATCCTTCACAATGGGAACACTATCAGGCAGAGTATAAATTTCATGCCACCATGCTTGCAGTCTACTGATGTTCATATTCTTTTGCCCAAAATTTCTCATCCTAGTCATGATTTCCAAAAAAGTGATACAACTATCATATATTTCCTTAATCTTTCCTTGTAGCTTTATTATCTTCTTCAGGGCCTTGGAGAGGAGTTCTTTCATGTAATTCCATACTTCCAGCCATCCCATTACTTTACCAATATCATCAGAAGTGAATATATTCTTTTTTTCCAATTCCTCCTTGGTCACCTACATAATTTTCTTCAACTCCTATACAATTGAATTCAGCTGCTTTGGCATGAATATTAAATATTTGTTCAATAGATTCATCTCCTCTACTACTAATATCATGCGACCATCACTAAGTGTTGTGTACTGAGGACTTCAACTTTTCTATTTCAAAGACAACCTCCTTTGGCAATAATTCTTCTAGAATTGGACCCTCATTGCTACCTATTTGTAGAGGTTTCATTAAATGTTGAACATACTTATACACATCACTAAGTTGCTTTTGCAACTTCTCCTTTTCCTTAGTTTCTTTGTCCAATCTTCTCAAAATGACCTGGGATGATTCCTAAAATTATTCCCTCTCTTTCTCTTTGGTAGATGGATCCAAATTGATGGTTTTCACCTTGTAGTTTGTGGACCTAACTTAATCTTTATACTTGTTCTCTACAGGAATAGCCACACGAACAACTCTATTGTTAAATTTGTCTCTTGAGAATTTTGAAACTGTTCTGGCTATTTTTCTTTGTTTAGGCTGTTCCCATTGCTCTAATAGTTTATCCTAGCTAGGAGTTTCCTCTTGAACAATAATTGGCTTCTTACTAAGCCTCTTTTCCAACCAATATGGGACTATAGGCTACTCTATTTCTATCTTAGTAGATGGAGCCTCTTGTTCAGCTTGGTCTTGAGTTGGACTATCAACAACTTCTAAATTCTTCTCTGTTTCTTGCTGATGTTCATTTAGCATTTCCTTCTCTGGAGACTTGGATGACCCTTCTTGAGTCACCTCTGATTCAATATTCTTGCTTTGGGATCCAGAGGTTGATTTTCCAATGTCTTCCATAAACTTTTTCCATTCTCCACTTTGAGGAGTAGATATTTCTTCATCTTCTATCTCATGTTGTTTAGGATTATTTGATATGTTTCCTTCTTCATTGATTGCTTCCTTTGAAATTTTTGCATTATGGAGAGGAGAAGGAGGAAGAGAATTATTTCTTGTAGCTCCTCTCTTGGCACTATTATCAATAGGCGCCTCTTAATTCTACACCTCCTTTTCAATAGTCTTCACCTCTTCCAATGGGGATGTCTTGTGTTTAGGAGAACTTCTCCTAACATATACCTGAGGCTTCTCTCTTGAGCTCTCCACATCCACAACCTTGGTTGAAATAGCTAGATTAGTGGCAATGTTGATTTTTCTTGCCTTATCCATCTTTTTACATTCTATAACCAATTTCCTCTTCTTGGCTGGCTGTGAAGCTTCTCCTTCAGTTGTAGCACTAGCCTTGGGAGCCTTCTTTAGTTTTGGAGAGTGCTTCTCAACAAGCTGGTCTGTGTTTGACTCCTTATTTTTCTCTTCAGTGTGAGAGGTTTATCTTCCTCTTGGCCATGTCCATCATGGGGCTCAAAAATGTCATCTTTATCAATCTCAACCTCCTCTTCAGATTGGGATTCTAGATTTCCCATCAAGTCATAGGTAAACTTGGTGCCATCAACCTCCAATTCCAAAACTTTATGCTTGACCCACTGCCTTGAATACTTCATAACTAGTTCTATCACCTAGTCCAAATCTGTCACTTCTTCTTCTAACCATTTTACTAGAGGTAGAGGGTTGTTCTAATAAGGCTCAAAATCTTGATGTTGGATTAAATCTGCATCATCATCTTGAACTTGATCTAGTACTTTAATTATCCGATAGAGCCTTATCAAGTTGAGGGGTAGCCTATAGAACCTCCTCCTGATGACTTCAAATTCATCTCGACAATTGGCCCAATAGTCTTCAATGTGATCCTTGTGTCTGAATTCTCTATTGGCCTATTTATGAGCTTTTCCATAAGGATCAAAGTTGTCTCTACTAGTGTAGAAGAGGAGGATTTGCTACTCACGAGTTCTCTTCATTAAGAGAGCCTCATAGGGTGAACTGCCCTAATCTACCTTAGGAAAAACAATGAAAGTTTTACAATAAGAAAGAGTAGATCATGAAGATTCTATAGACAAACTAACAATCTCTCATCCAAAGGATGACAACACATGAAACATATGACAATGCGGCACACTATCGTCTTATATGCGTGCTAGCATCTCGTACAGACCAAAAAGTGAGAATGTCACATAAAACAACTAAGTAACTACTAACAATCTGATAACTGAGAACTGACAAAATGTAGTAAAATGACATAATGTGATAAAGTAATAGAAAATGATAGAAATGACATAAAGTGAAATAGAAATGGTAAAGATAAAGAGAAGAAAGGAAAGAAATACTTACAACAATGTGAGTGATGAAGCCTTCACCAAATGAATTTCTTCAAAACTAGCATCTGTGAGATTCGAAGAAAGTGTTGGGACTATATAGGGGTTTGCCTCAGCCAAGCCCCTATTTTGGTGTTCCCACCTCCATGGAAATCAGAGAAGATAGAGAGAGAGAAATGGACAAAGCGTGTGGTGAAAGAAAAACTCGCTCAAGAGTAGAACCTGCACCACCAAATAAGCGTGTGATAAAATAAATGTTGGATCTCTATTGTGTTTATAGTTTGTCCTTGATGACAAAATATCTTTTGGTTAGTTCTCTTTGATGATTAGTCTCGGGATGGTTCTCTTTGCATACCACTGGTGTATTTCACATGATTACAATCCATTTGATTACATTCTTTGATCTCACATTTTTGAAGGCATTACATTTACCTTGGTTCTGACATCTCATTTGTCTAAAGGTATTGGTTGTTTCTCATTCGGGCTTACTCATTTCGGCGTGAGAATGGCAAGGTCTCCCCGATCCTTTTGTGAAATGTCTGTGTTGCCTATCAAAAAGACATTTCTAATGTCATGTCGATTGAATTTGACATACTGGTAGCTGTCGGCAAGACCTCTTTTTTGTTTCAGCGATAGAAAGTGATCTCTATCAGCATATGTTATTCCATCGATATGTGGTCTCAGTGAAATTGGTAAGTCACACCGATTGGAGACTAAATGGAAACACATCGGCAAGAGCTTAAGGCTTCGGTGAAGGGTCATAGTGAATGTGCAATGTCACACCGATTGCCATTGGACAATTGCCTTTGGTAGGACTTTTTGGAAGTTTCGGCGAACATGTGTGAATTTGGGGTGTTTCGGTATGACTTAAATGATCTACAAGATGTTTCCCTGATAGTTGAAGTTACAACGACTTTTCGAATGACTTATTTCAAATTTCTCGTTGGTGAGAGATGTTCTCTTCGGAATATGTCTTCCAGAGAGTGATATGTTACGGCGACAATGTGTATCAAGTGACCTTCGGTGAAACAAAATCTAATCTATGAGAGGTCTCTCTGATATCATATGGTCACATCGATAGTGAATGAAACTAAAGGGCATCTCGATGAAAAGTTTCCTTATGTCTCAGTGAATGAATAATACACTAAGGAAGCCCATCGATGAAACTCAATGTTGGCTTTATAACGTCTCCTCCACAGTATATTGTCACAATGACACACAAGTGGATGAAGACTTTTAGAAAGACATGGTGTGCTCTACAGGAGGTCTCCCCGATATCATAATGTTATAGCGAAGCACATAAGACAAAAGGTTTCTATCAGTGTGAGAACATTAATGTCTTGGCAATCTATTGTGAGCTCGGGGCTTTTGACAAAACAAAGTGAATTCTCTATAGGTTCTGCCTAATAACGAAGGGTCACGGTGAAACAAAAGGAACCAAAGTATGATTAACGATTAAAGTTGCCTTCGGCATATCGTTACATTGATTGAAAAGAATGTTAGGGTAAAATTTTTGAGTTTATTCTTTTATTTGGGTATCGAACCCTAGCCTAGTCGCAATCATGAGAAAGTTTCATAAACTATTCTTTACTATTGTTGCTGGCTGTAACGGCTTTGTCAGGATGAAATTCATTTTTGGTTCAGAAATGAATGGTATGGCTGCCATGTTTGATGCGCCTCTCTGGCTGGAAGCTCGACAGTGGTTGTTGGAGCCATGGGAGTTGTAGATCTATCTGATTTGTTGTGGATGACTCTTAGCTAGGTGAAATGACTCATGTATTGGAAAAATAATTTCACCTTGACTAATAATCTTGCTAGGTACAAGTTGAAGATTTCTATTATAAATAGCTTTGTTATCATCAGTCTAAATTTTTTCAGGTTGGCTATTCAGCCGTTACTTCTGAAGATAGTTACTTATCTGGCATTTAAATCAAAAAGATGTATAAATAGGAGAAGAGAACTATGTTTCTATTTGGTTGTTGTAATTATGAGATTATCATTCCTTGGCTGTATGAAAATGTATGGAAAAACTTTGCAATAAAATCTGAATAACAAGATGCAAAGATATTGTAAATTTTTTCTCTATATAGTATTTTAGGGATTCAATTTTTGAATCTTTAAGGTATTCTGTAGATGAGAAAATAGAGAAACATATGCTTAACTAAAAATAGAGAAATCCTCTGAGTTAGTATTGTTGTTCAAATCATAATTTGAGGAGTTGGTACTCCTTGAGATAGATATATTTAAATGAGGGGCTGGTGCTCCTTGAGTGGGTGCTCAAAAATCAGCCTATAAGGCATTGTGAACAGTTGTTTAAAAGATTAAGCCTGGAAGGCATTTCGAGAGTGGTTTTTATACCCTAGGAGGGTTTTCCACTCGGCAAAAATTTGTCTCTTTGATTTTGCTCACTGGTTTACAAGTTGTTGTTTCAGTTCAACTTTTCTCAATTCTGTTTATGACTGATTACATTCAACTCATTAATGCATTAATCAAAGTAATATTGAGATAATATCTAAGTTATGCTTATGAATTTTTGAAAATTGGTCAAATCTGTTAAGACACCGATTCACCCCCCCTCTCAGTGTTATTTTAACTCCAACAATTGGTATCAAAGCATAGGGTCCTTTGATAGGGTTTAATCACCTTGGATTGATCTTGGTATTGGAGTTTTTTTTAATGGCACATGCTCAAGACGGTGCCTTTGTAACCAGAGGTCCGTTATTTGATGGAACAGATTATGTGTTCTAGAAAATAAGAATGGAATGTTTTCTTATTTCTTTTTATGTTGATGTTTGGAGCATTGTTTTAAATGATTACAATGTACCAGCCACTATTCCCACTGATCTTGCTAAGAAAAAGAGGTATGAAACAAATGCCAGAGCTAAAAATGCCCTCTTGTGTGGGTTATCTAAAGATGTGTTCATTAAAGTCATGCATTGCAAATTTGTTCATGAAATTTGGGAAAAACTTGAAACTATATACCAAGGGAATGAGAAAGTCAAATTGTCAAAAATCATTACACTCAAACATCAGTTTGAGGAGATGAAAATGAAGGATGATGAAAAAGTGGCTGAATACTTCCTAAGAGTTGATGAAGTTGTCAATGCTATGAAAGGATTAGGAGAAGAAGTAAAAGAGTTTGATGTGGTTACAAAGGTCATTAGAACCTTATCGATTAAATTTGAATATAAGGTATCAACCCTTGAAGAAAAGAAACATTTTGATAAGCTTACCTTAGATAGCCTAGAAGGAATACTTACTACCTATGAAATGAGAACTAGCAAAAACAATTCAACAGGAAAATAAACTTCCTTTAACACTGAAAAGAAAGAAAAAGTCGAAGTCAGTGAATTAGAGTTGTCTGATTCTAAAGAATCCCATTTATTTAGAAGATTTAAAAGGGGATTAGGAAAATATAAGGGAAAACTTTACTTTAAATGTTTTAACTGTGGCAAAATAGGTCACTTTTCTGCAAAGTTTCCCTATGATGATCAAATCTGTGAGAATGAGACAACTGAAAAATAGCCTAAGAAGAAGGCCTTTAAACCTAAACGAAACTTCAATTTCAAAAAGAAGAATAGTCTGTTTAGTAAGGATGAATTTGATATTGAGTCTGAAGATTCATTAGCTGAAGAAGATGAAACTTTGTTCATGGCTGAATTTACTTAGCAAAATGATTCAAACACCTTTGACACTGAAGAAGGTGAAGTAGATCTTGAAAGTGAGCTGAAATGTGCTTTACAAGAGGTCAGAAATCTCAAAAAACAAGTTCTTGCTCAAGAACATAAACTAGATCAAGAAATGGTCTCTCTGAAAACTCAGCTTGAAGAAGCTAAAAGAGTTGAAGACTGTCTTTGAGAGACTGTAATCTGCAAAGATCAAGAAATTTAAAAACTAGAACAAGAAGTAGTCTGTCTTAGGAAGGAAATTTAAAAATACGAAAGCACTCTAAAACTGAATGAGATGGTCAGCAAGAAGAAGCTGTATAAAGATAAAACCAGTATTCATTTTGAAAAGGGTGAATGTTCAATTGATAATACAAAACAAAACCCCTCTTTTGAAGTCAAAGGTTCAGGTTCAAATCACTCAGAATTTAGTAAGGATCATGTTCAGTCTTTAAGAGGTAATAGATCTTCATACAAAGTTAATCCTTTCTTCTATGATTATTGTTTTTTTTGCAACAAATTTGGCCATAAGGTGAGCACTTGTAGGCTTATGAATCCTAGAATACCCAGGTTTGGTCTTAGACAACACTATGGTATTGTAAGACAGATCAGATGTTTTAAATGCAATACTTTGGGACAACAGTGCAAAACTGATCTACAATCTAAATAGCAGAAAATTAAAAAGGTTTGGAAACCTAAGATTGTCAACAACATTGAGCAAACTATGTTGGTTCAAACAAATTTTCATTCCAAGAAAAAGGACTTATGGGTCTTGAACAGTGGATGTTCTAACCATATGACTAGCGACAAGGATAAGTTTTTAAATCTTGAAGATTATGTAGGTGGATATGTTAAGTTTGGTGATAACTCTAGTATTCAAATTAAAGATAGAGGTTCACTTCTTCTAAATGAAGACAATTCTATCTATAATGTGTACTATGTGGAAGGTCTTAAGCACAATCTTCTAAGTGTTAGTCAAATCTATGATAGTGGTTATCATGTTCTTTTCACTTTGTAGGGATGTGAGATTAAGAACAAGCTTGGAAAGGCTGTTGCAGCTAGAAGGAGGACTAAAGGAAATGTGTACAATCTTCTTGACACATCAAGCAATGACAATAATCAAGGTATGTGTCTAATGGGCCAAATTGAAGAGAATTGGTTATGGCATAAAAGATTAGGACACATAAAATTTGAAAATCTGGTTAGAATCAGTAAAAATTAGAATGTTAGAGGTCTACCAGTTCTTAGAAAATGAGAAAACTTTGTGTGCAAAGAATGTTTAAGTGGTAAACAGACTAAAATCAACTTCAAAACAAAAGAATATTCTTCTTCAAAACCTTTACAGCTTGTGCATACTAATTTATGTGGACCAACCATAACAAGGTCTATTAATGGTGAAAGGTACTTTATGTTGTTTGTGGATGATTATACTAGAATGATATGGGTCACATTTCTTAAACACAAATCAGAAGCCTTTGGAAGGTTCAAAATTTTTTGTAAAATGGTTGAAAAAGAATCTGATTTGAAACTTAAATGTCTACGATCTAACAAAGGAGGTGAGTTCACTTCTCAAGAGTTTATTGATTACTGTGAACATCATGACATTAAAAGATAGTATGCTACAACAAAAACACCTCAACAAAATGGGGTAGTTGAATGTAAGAATAGAACTGTAAAAGAAATGGCTAGAACCATGCTAGATGAAGCTAAGTTGTCTGATATGTATTGGAAAGAAGTTGTTCATACAGCTGTATACATTTTGAATAGAGTGCAACTTAGGGTGAAATCCAAACACACTCCTTATGAACTTTGGTATGGAAAAACTGCTTATGTCAAATACTTTAAAATTTTTGGAAGTAAGTTTTTTATCAAGAAAGATGATGATAACCTTGGGAGCTTTCAATCAAAGAGTGATGAGGGTATCTTTTTGGGATACTCAACTCACAACAAAGCTTATAAATTCCTTAGCAAAATGCTTAATAAGATTATTGAAATTGTTAATGTAAAATTTGATGAAAGATCACACCTATATGCTGAATCTTTGCAGGATAATGAGGAAGAAGAACTTGAACTAGAAATAATTTCAGAAGGAGCTGAAATAGAAAAGCCTAATACTGATTCAACAAGCCCTAAAAATGAAACAACAAGTCTTGAAAAGGTTGCATCAAAAGCTCTAGCTAAATATCACCCCAAAGATCAGATTATTGGGGATAAAAATGTAGGAGTTCAAACTAGAAGAAAGGTTGTAGAATTTGATGAAAAGGCACAAATTGCTTTTTGTTTAGTTACTCAGTTTGAGCCTAAATTTTTTAATGAAGCTCTCACAGATTCATGTTGCATTAATTCTATGCAAGAAGAAATTGATCAGATTGAGAAAAATCAGACTTGGGAGTTAGTCCCAAGACCAGATGACAAGAATGTCATTGGAGGCAAATGGATATACAAAAACAAGGTTGATGAAAATGGTAATGTTATTCGTAACAAAGCAAGATTTGTATGCAAAGGCTATGCTGAACAAGAAGGTATTGATTTTGGTGAAACCTTTGCACCTGTTGCTAGACTAGAATCTATCAGAATATTCTTGGCTTACTTTGTTTACAAAAACTTTATTGTTTATCAAATGGATGTCAAAACTGCTTTTTTAAATGGCTATTTAGATGAAGAGGTCTATGTTGAACAACCTGAAGGTTTTATTTGAAAAGACAAGCCTAATCATGTTTAAAGATTGAAAAAGGCCCTCTATGGCTTAAAACAAGCACCTAGAGCTTGGTACTCTAGGCTGGACAGTCATTTGCTTTCAAATGGTTTTGTTAGAGGAGGTGTAGACAACAATCTTTATGTTAAAACTGAAGGTTATGATATTTTGGTTGTTGAAATTTATGTTGATGACACTATCTTTGGCTGCAACAATGTTACCTTGAGTAAAAAATTCTCTCAGCTAATGGAATCTGAATTTGAAATGTCATTATTAGGAGAATTAAAATTCTTCTTGGGTCTTCAAATCTCTCAACATGAAAATGGAATATTTCTTTCTCAAACTAAGTATGCTAGAGAGATGCTTAAGAAATTTTAGATGGATGAATGCCATCCTGTTAGCACTCCAATGATTACTGGATGCAAACTTACTAAGGTTGATGATTCCCCGGATACAAATCAAACTAATTATAGATCAATGATTGGCAGTCTGTTATATTTAACTGCTTCTAGACTTGACATCATGTAGGCAGTTTACATTGTTGCACGGTTTCAGGAATCACCTAAAGAATCCCATGTCACTGTTGTTAAAAGGATTTTTAAATATATTCAAGGCACTCTTGATTATGGTCTTTGGTATCCTAGAAGCAATGATTTCTCTTTGATTGCTTATACTGATGCTGACTGGGCTGGTTTTTTGGATGATAGGAAAAGCACCAATGGTGCTACATTCTTTCTTGGTGATCATTTGGTGGCATGGCACAGCAAGAAACAAGTATCTGTTTCTCTCTCTACTGCTGAAGCAGAATACATTGTTGCCACTTCATGCTGTACTTAAGTTCTTTAGATGAGTCAGACTCTTTCTGATATAGGTATTGAAGTTCCTAAACTTGTTTCCATTCTTTGTGATAACACTAGTGCAATAAATATTTCAAAAAATCTTGTTATGCACTCTCGCACTAAACATATTGCTATCAAGTTTCACTTTCTTCGAGAAAAGGTTTTGGCTAATGAAGTATGTTTACATTTTGTTGGATCACAAGATCAGGTGGCTGATATTTTTACTAAGCCCTTAACTAAAGAGTTATTTGAAAGGTTGAGACTTCGATTGGGAGTTATCTCTCAATCTTTACTTCTATGATTTTACAAGCATTGGCTTAGGGGGAGCATGTTATATATTTTGTTTCACTTACAACTCTCCTACAATCTTGGTTGCTGCACTAGTACTCTTTTTTTTGCAGCTGTTTCTCATGATATTTTGGTTGGCTTCTCAGTTGTGTTTCATGGCAATGCACATCCTTCTCTTCTATTCTTTGTCTTTGAGGCAAAAAGGGGGAGAGTCATTTTTGTTTTGCCATCAAGGACAAAGGGGGAGTTTGTTGGATCTCTATTGTGTTTATAGTTTGTCCTTGATGACAAAATCTCTTTCGATTAGTTCTCTTTGATGATCAGTCTCAGGATGGTTCTCTTTGCATACCACTGGTGTATTTCACATGATGACAAGCCATTTGATTACATTCTTTGATCTCACATTTTTGAAGGCATTACATTTACCTTGGTTCTAACATCTCATTTGTCTAAAGGTATTGGTTGTTTCTCATTCGGGCTTACTCATTTTGACGTGAGAATGGAAGGGTCTCCTCGATCCTTTTTTGAAATGTCTGTGTTGCCTATCGGCAAGACATTTCTGATGTCATGTCGATTGAATTTAACATACTGGCAGTTGTTGGTAAGACCTCTTTTTTGTTTTGGTGATAGAAAGTGATCTCTATCGGCATATGTTATTCTGTCGGTATGTGGTCTCAGCGAAATTGGTATGTCACACCGATCGGAGATTAAATGGAAACACATCGAAAAGAGCTTAAGGCTTCGGCAAAGGGTCATAGTGAATGTGCAATGTCACACTAATCACTATTGGACAATTTCCTTCGGTAGGACTTTCTAGAAGTTTCGGCGAATAGGTGTGAATTCGGGGTGTTTCGGTATGACTAAAACGATCTACAAGATGTTTCCTCGATAGTTGAAGTTACAACAAATTTTGAATGACTTCTTTCAAATTTCTCATCGGTGAGAGATGTTCTCTTCGGAATGGGTCTTCCCGAGAGCGATATGTTATGGCGACAATGTGTATCAAGTGATCCTCGGTGAAACAAAATCTAATCTATGAGAGGTCTCTCTGTTATCGTATGGTCATAGTGATAGTGAATGAAACTAAAGGGCATCTCGGTGAAAAGTTTCCTTATGTCTCAGCGAATGAATAATACACTAAGGAAGCCCATCGATGAAACTCAATGTTGGCTGTATAATGTCTCCCCTACAGTATATTGTCACAGTGACACACAAGTAGTCAGAAAGACATGGTGTGCTCTACAGGAGGTCTCCCCGATATCATAATGTTATAGCGAAGCACATAAGATAAAAGGTTTTTGTAGGTGTGAGAACATTAATGTCTTGGCGATCTATTGTGAGCTTGGGGCTTTTGACAAAACAAAGTGAATTCTCTATAGGGTCTACCCAATAACGAAGGGTCACGATGAAATAGAAGGAACCAAAGTATGATTAACGATTAAAGTTGCCTTCGACATACCATTACATTGATTGAAAAGAATGTTAGGGTAAATTTTTTGAGTTTATTCTTTTATCTGGGTATCGAACCCTAACCTGGTCGCCATCATGAGAAAGTTTCATAAACTATTCTTTACTATTGTTGCTGGTTGTAACGGCTTTGTCAGGATGAAATTCATTTTTGGTTCAGAAATGAATGGTATGGCTGCTATGTTTGATGCACCTCTCTGGCTGGAAGCTCGATAGTGGTTGTTGAAGCCATGGGAGTTGCAGATCTGTCTGATTTGTTGTGGACGACTCTTAGTTGGGTGAAATGACTCATGTATTGGAAAAATAATTTCACCTCGACTAATAATCTTGCTAGGTACAAGTTGAAGATTTCTATTATAAATAGCTTTGTTATCATCAGTCTAAATTTTTTCAGGTTGGTTGTTCAGCCGTTACTTCTGAAGACAGTTACTTATCTAGCATTTAAATAAAAAAGATGTATAAATAGGAGAAGAGAACTATGTTTCTGTTCGGTTGTTGTAATTATGAGATTATCATTCCTTGGCTATATGAAAATGTATGGAAAAACTCTGCAATAAAATTTGAATAACAAGATGCAGAGATATTGTAAATTTCTTCTCTATATAGTATTTTAGGGATTCAATTTTTGAATCTTTAAGGTATTCTATAGACAAAAAAATAGAGAAACATATGCTTAACTGAAAATAGAGAAATCCTCTGAGTTAGTATTGTTGTTCAAATCATAATTTGAGGGTTTGGTACTCCTTGAGATAGATATATTTAAACGAGGGGTTGGTGCTCCTTGAGTGGGTGCTCAAAAATCGGCCTATAAGGCATTGTGAATAGTTGTTTAAAAGATTAAGCCTGGAAGGCATTCAGGAGTGGTTTTTATACCCCAAGAGGGTTTGCCACTTGGAAAAAATTTGTCTCTTTGATTCTGCTCACTGCTTTACAAGTTGTTGTTTCAGTTCACTATTGGTATTATAAATTTTCTCAATTCTATTTATGACTAATTACATTCAACTCATGAATGCATTAATCAGAGTAATATTGAGATCATATCTGAGCTATGTTTATGAATTTTTGAAAATTGGTCAAATCTGTTAAGACAGTAATTCACCCCTCCCCCCTCTTAGTGCTATTTTAACTCCAACAAGAAAACCCTGCTCGAGGAGGAGAACCCATATCACAAAAGAGGTGATAAAAGCAAACCCCGCTAGAGGAGGAGAACCCGTATCACCAAGTAAGTATACGAATAGTAGGGGATATGGAATCCTAGGATGCTCACAAGCATGAAAATGAGCGAGGTGAAGTTGTAAAGGGTGTTATAAGGGGAGCTTGAGAGAGCTTGAAGCTGCCACAACAAGCTCTATGAAGTTGTGCAATCAAGTGATGGAGTGAGGCTAAAAGATAGAATGAAGCAAGAGAAGTGCTAGCAAAACTTGAAAGAAGTTAGAAGATGAAAGTGGAGTGAAAAGACTAATTTTAAGGAGATAAGAGAAGCAAAAAGAAGCTTCTCGAGCAGTTTCAAGGAATCTCAAGCTGTTACCACCGACCAAAGGAGGTGACAAGTGGAAAGCATATGCGAAAACGGTTGTTTGAGCATTGAAATGTCACAAGACACTAGTGTGGCATGCTAGTGTCCAGACATGTCATGCTACAAAACAACACAAACGAGAAAAGCACAAAGTTCAACAAAAAGTTAACATGTAAGGGTGGCTACCAAAAAGGGGTGTTGGAGCATATTGAGAGGGAAAAGGATAGTGCAAGGGCTAAAATGAACCTACTCAAGATGCTAATGGAGTGAAGACTAAAGCGGATGCAAAAATGTAAGTGAAATTGCAAGGGTGCAATTTTACTCTTATACAGTTAGTATGAGAATATAATTCAAACTGTGCCATCTCCTCAAAATATTGGGCACTTTGAATGGAGGGGCATGCCTCTAGAGTTCCAATTCTCAATGGGAATTATTCTCCCAACCCTTTCTTATGCAAATCCTTTTTTAAAATTTCCTAAAATTCTACCATTTGCTTTGTCACCTCCAATAGTATAAGTTTATTAGTTGGGTATCTTGGCAATCTAAGAGGGACAACTGGAGACCCCTGTATCTGGATGTATGTGAATCTTTGAAATTGAATAAAATACTACCCATACTGCTTGATTAGGTCTATTGCATTAGAGGAAACTCTAACATGGAGGGCATCCTGTAGCAACTTGGGAATGTACATGAAAAATGCATCATTTGCTCTCCTGTAATTGGTTATCTTATACTACAATTATGGATAACTATCCCATATTTTATCTTTTCCTAGGGTTCCTTTACAACTGAGGCCCTTATACCTAGTTTTACTTGCCAACATATTTACAAGGCATGAGGTCATAGTGAACCTGCTAGTCTCTTGAACACTCCTCAACTATGCATCCAAGTTATTGCTAATGATCCTGTCCCAATGATAATGTTTCCCACACATGATTTGTGTGATAGGATATATCATCTAGGTGTGGAAAACATGAGCTTCTTCTACCCCCATTACTTTTCCCTGGAGATTTATGAAATCATGGTATTGTGACTTGAAATCACTTCTATGTAGTTGCTTGGGAAACTTGGAATAATGTGGCTCGAGCTTCAATATCTAGGAATTTTTCATCATGTCCAAGGCTCTATTGGGGTCATCATCATAAAATTTTATTGCTTCTCCAATGTTTATCTCCTCAATTAGTTTATGATGTGAAGCAATGTTGAACACTCCTGCAATGGAATCTGTTGTAAGATTGGCCAGGACTCTACCTTGTGGCCCAACTATGATCCTTTTGTCTGAGTCATAATGTATTGACATTACAAAACTAATTAAGGGAACAATTGAGTAGGAGGGAGCCTTGTTGCTTGAGCTATACCAGCGTGAGTAAGTATTTGTGCTAGTTGAGTGGGTGCATTGCCAAACATCCTTTGTTGAAAGTCATCATAGTCAACATGTCCCATATTTGTCTTTGCAATCTTGGACCAAGTAGAAGAAATTATGGATTTTGGCCATATGCCCTTGAAGTCATAATTCATTCTTTCATCTCTCTTTCTCACTTCCTCTTGCACTGCAACAAATTCTGATTTTGAAGTCTTTTTAGGGTAGCTCTGCTTGCATCTGTTAGAGAAAAGAATAATCACCCATATGCAAATAAAAATATAACCCACCACTAAATGACACTAATTTAATGAGAATCATGAATATATGATAAATGATACCATGGAATGAAAATTAAAATTGGAAATGCAAAGTGAATTACTTACTCATTGAAATTCCACCATTGGATTACCCAAAAGCATATAAATGGATTGTATATAGAACATGCAAATGCACAAGGTTCAATAAGATTTCATCGTTGAATATCACATCACCCTATTTGGAAGCCCAATCACTATTAAAACTTGAAGTTTGAAGGCATTGGAAAAAGCCAAAGGATTTCACCTAGGGGTGGATCTTCCAGCCAGACTGGAGCTTGGGTAATTTGATGGAGCTCGGATTTTCTAGGCCTTTCTCAGAGTGCACTTTGACTTGCACTCAAAGGATTGTAAAGTATTTCATGGGGTAGAATTCCTTGACATAATTAAGCTCATGCAAGCATCAATTGTTTTGAGATCACACTTTAAATAATATTCATCAAGATTCAATCTGTCTCAATCATCAGAAATATGAATGGTCGAAGGATTCATAAAATCCAAGGGAGGTCGGATTCTTCAACCGGATTGGAGCTCGGGAAATCCAACCTAACTTAGAATTACCAAAGGCAAGCCATAATCGAAAGTTCACTAAGTGTCAAGGTTTTCATCATTTTTCACATGATCTTGATTTCAAGATTTCATGGTTGGGAGGAAGTTGGAAAATCCGAGGTGAGCTGGATTTTTTGAGCAGATTAAGGCTCAGAAAATCTAAGCTACCTTAAAATCTCCAGACGTTTTGCTTGAGCTCAAAATTTTGCTAAGTTTTTAAACTTTCTATTTGTTTAAGAGATGAATAATGATCATTTTTCTAGATGAAATTCATGTTAGCTTATGAGAATCCAAATCAAACACCTCACAAAAATCTCTCAGCATTGTTGATTTGATCCATAAAATTTTCAATCTCAAACTAGGGTTTCTAGATCAAACTTTAATACTGAATGGTTCCCTAGAATCTCAATATCATAATGAAAGCACAACAACAAGGGAAAATCTAGAAGATTTCAATGAACCCCAGCATTTCATACAAACCACCGTTCTTGATTAAAACCCATCAAATGCACACTTGAAGAAACGGGAAACCCTAGACAATGATAATGAAGCAAGAAAAGAAGCAATTTAAAACCTCCTACTCAATGATTAACCTACACCCCATAATAAATCACCATGGAAATGAAAAGTGGCCTACCTTGAAATAACACACAAGGAGAAGGGATCTGATGGAGCCTCTTAAGAATCTTGCAGTAACCACTTGAGGACATTGCCTTCACTTTGGAGTTCAACAAAATGTAAGATGGGAGCAAGCTCTCTTAATTTCAAATGCTCTCAAATGTTAAAATGACAATGAATGCTTCATTGAATTCATATTTAAAAAAACAAAAATGTGCAATAAATGTTCAAGAGGACTTAGAAAAGCTCATAAATATGATAGGGTCCTGGACTCAGAAAATCTGAGGGAGCTTAGAATTTCTGGTAGGATTCAGATTCGGGAAATTTGAGCTACCACAAATTTTTTGAGCTTGTCCCATACTTGGCCAATTTTACCCCTAAGTTGAAATTTTGGATTGAGGTCAACTTTCCAAGAGCCAGATTGCCATCATGATGTTGCAAAGAAGACACCTGAAGTGAAAATTAGTCCTTAAGTTCCTAGGTGAAACAAAATCAAGATTGATGGACCTATCCCTTAAGGGGAAAAGGTCAGGACCCTAAAGCAAACAAGAAAACAAGACAAGACAAGAAAGAGGGTCCTTTCCTTCAATGGGCGTGTGTGCAAAAAGTGCAAAATAGGGCATACATCCCCAGTCAGAGCCAATGATGGAACCCTCAAATTTTTTTTGTTCCATCTCAAACCCTTGTCATATTTGGATATGGGGCTGATATCTGAGGGTTTAGTGTTTTATTCATTATAAATTTTTGTAATGTTCTATTTAGTCATTGAATTCTTATTTCCCATTGTCGGTCACTTTAAAACATCTTATGTCATTAATTATCATCAGGTAACTGGTCCCTCAAGCCTAAGTTTGAGCCTCATATTTTTTATAAGGATAAGTAGAAGGCATTTTTTCCTTTACATCCTTTTCATTCCATGACTTAGAATTTTATGAGCCCCTTCTCTCACATCATCCTAGAGGGTCCCCTTCATTAGAACAACTTAAGAGCACGTGCTTAAAGTTTTCACTTAAGTCCTGACGACCATGATATCTTTATCACCCATCACTGATTACTTTTTGACTATATGTTTTAAATTGGCGATGAGTGATGAGCGACATTTCTTTGTTTTCACTCATCATGAATAGTTGCTAGAGCTCTTGGAACAATCAGCGATGAGCGATGTTCTGTGTATTATAGAGGAATCACTTATCACTAATGGCTTTTGAGCCTCCAGTATTCTAATGGTGATAAGTGATGTCCTTCGACTTTACGTTCTTCTTGCTCATCGGAGATGATCATAAAATGATAAATTTAAGTTCAATGATGAGTGATAGGATGGGTTTTCCCTTGCATTGTGTATCATAGATTTGTTTTAAGTGCTAAGTTATATATTAGTGATATGCAATACACATTGTCACAATGTAAACCTTCTCATTGCTAATTGCTTGCAAATTGTATGAGGAGAATTAGTGACGAGATATGTTCTGATGTTTCTATAATTTATTGCTCATCGTGGATTCATTCCTGAACCTAAGTTTCAAAAACCATGATGAGAGATGATATTCTCTGAAAGATTTATTTCCCTAATATGATAAGATCTTATGTGTGATGTCTTTTGTACCATTGATTTTCATGTAGGTGTACATGTCTAAATCTAATTTCTTCACTACATCTACCATCACTGATGGGAGCCAAGGTGCAAAGTTTGAATTAGTGATGCACAATGGAAGGATGAGCATGATCAAGGATGAGTCACAAATTCAAGGGCTGAGATTTGTTTGCGGGGATGTTGACATCGCTGATGAGGTGATGAAAGACGAGATGCATCCATGATAGGCGTTGGATATTGCTAGAGAAGGCAACATCACAGAATCTTGAGGACAACATGCAAAGCAAGAAAAAAAGTGGCAAGGAGAATAGAGAACCATTGATGTGGTTTTAAAATAGGATGATCCAATAGGCTAAACTTTATCGCAACAATTCTATCATCATTTATTGCACCCTAACATTTAGGGAGGATCAGCGATGAGCAATGAAGTATATAAGGAAATATTCTCTCTAAGAAAAACACTGGTCTCATGTACTTCACTGATATTAATGAAGGAGCATAGATTAGGTTGGCGATACATATTAATTGTCAGATCACGTATGATTAATCAAGATTAAAAGAAAATGTGGTAGCATTTGAGATGGCATTGCTATTTTCTAGGAATAAGTTGCAAATGGTAAAAAAATGATGCTCATGGTCACCATAGATGAAGTTTTAATTGTTTTAAGATCAACGATCCAAATTCAAAGTTGAGCTGTTAGGTTATCAACTCGCTTGCACGAGGAGATCTTGAATCATTAATTCTGCATCCTCCAATTATGTATTTAATGCAAGTTGATCACTATTGATTTTTAGTATCTTTCCAATCTACAGTGAATGTAAGGCGGAGTGTGAAGAAGAGTGAGAGGCTATTTATTTTTACTAAGTTGAATATTGAGTGTTCTTGTCCTAAGTAAGTTGGTTTTAAATTGGGTTCTCTAGTTTGGTTAGGAATTTCTGTGTTGGGTTGGTTACAATTGTCTGGGCTTGTAGGTGTGTCTCCTTGCAACTTTTTCTTAAATTGTTAAATTTAGCTTGTTAGAAGGTCTAGCTGACTCAATGTATTTGAGTGTCACAAGGATATGATTGAGCAAGAAGCTTGGGTATCTCCTAAGGTTTCAAAGGGTAAAAGGAGGGCTGAAGGTCATAAGAAGAAATCAATTGTGCAGAGTACGTGCAGCTTGAGAAACAAGACCATTCTGGGAGAAGTGGTCAAGTTCAAAGGAAAGGAACTGGCTCAACTAGTGAAAAAGACTAGGGAAAAAGATAAAAGTCATAGGGCCTTCCTCGGAAAACATGATTCTCGTATTATGCTCTTTGACAGTCCTTTAGACATTGAAGGTGACATACTCATGATATGGCTAGTACCTTGGTTCTCTGGTGCCATATGGGAGCTCAGATGATGACGTGGTGATGGTCCCTCCAATTTCATCGAGGATAAGGAGCGGTCGGGCATTCTCTGATGTCGACAACTCTGAATAGGGCCACCTCCTTGTTTTTTATTTTGATGACACCATGGTATCTGCATAGGAGGTATTTGTTTTAGTATGTCCAAGGTTTGTCTTTTTCTCTTCCATGCTGATGTGGAAGTCCTTCGGCTGATATGATATGAAATATTTTTTGTTTCAACAATGAATGCAGTGACAATGACTAATGGTATCCTGCACATGTGTTTTTCTTTTTGTCCTCCCTTGTTCCCAAATGATTGCATAAGAAACCCTCTAGGGAGTTTTGTGAGGAATCCTTTGAAATTAGGTTTTTGAAATGAATTGAAAAGAAAATGAAATTGTAACTTAGCTAGATGCTTGTCGCTCCCCTGATCATGGCTAAAGTTAAGAGAGTTTAGTGGAGAAATTTTTGAGTCCTAAATAGGTCAAGGTGAATTCTATGCTTGTGAAGAAAATAGAATGTAAATAGATACATTAGTAAATATATCAGAATCCAATCTAGGGCGAAGGTTATACTATATGAAGATCTTAAATATAGTTTTACAAAGTAATATTAGTAATGAAGGAGAATATTAGTTCTAAAAATGTTTCTCTCCTATATATCTTTCTTCCAAATTAAGAATGAAGTTGTTAATCATAATTTCATTTGTATTTTTTCATTTGCACTAAATGAATGAGCTTGCTTTATGCTTCACTTCAATGAGTTGATTAAATGCTAAAATAAGGCCATTAGTGTGTGGGAAAGGGATATAGGATATGGTAAGGAAGCAATATTTTAAAACACAGTGAGTTAGATGCTACAAAGTATTTTCTTGAACAAGATCTTTAATGTTGTGAACATCAAGCTCAATATGTTTTGTTTTGGCATGAAAGACTAGATTGTTGGCAACCTGTATGGTACTTTGATTGTCACAGTATAAAGTAGTAGTAGAACTTTGGGAAAAACCAAGATCAAATAGAAGATTTTGAATCCAAACTGCTTCCTTTCCCACTTCTTTTGCTACTCTATATTTTGCTTCACATGAAGACAATGATGTAGTTGTTTTCTTTTTGCTGCTCCATGTAATAGGGCTTGATCCAAGCTGAAAAACATAACCACATGTAGATTTTCTATCATCTAAATCACCCCCCAATCTAAGTCTCTAAATCCAACCAAATAGATTGAGGACTTATAGCCATAGTGGATGCCATGGTGTAGTGTTCCACAAACATACCACAGTATCCTTTTTGCAACCAACCAATGACTTTCTTTAGGTTCCTGCATAAATATCGATACTTGATTAACTGTGAAACAAATGTCTGGTCTAGAATGAGTTAGATAAACCAAGTTCCCCACAAGTTTCCTGTATAAAGTAGCATCTACTCTTTTGGAAGTACACTCTTTAGTATGCTTGATTCCATACTAAAAGGGAGTAGAAGATAGCTTGTATTCTAGCATATTAAACTTTTCTAAAATATCCAAAGCATATTTTGATTGGTAGAGGAATAGTCCATCATGTAGTCTGCAAACTTGCAAACCAATAAAATAGTTTAATTGTCCCAAATTAATCATATGAAATGTTGTTTTAAGTTCTGATTTTAAATCATTGATTATCCCAAAATTTGGTCCAGCAAATGAGTAAATCATCTACATAAATTGCAACAATAATAATCTCATCTTGAACTTTCTTCACATAAATATTTGGATTAGATGTACATCTTTTAAAACCATGAAGCTGAAAGCATCTTTCTATCTTTTCATTCCATGCTCTTGGTGCTTGTTTTAGACCATAAAGTGATTTATTTAATATGCAAACAAGGTGAGGATGTTGTTCATCTACAAAACTAGGTGGTTGATTCATGTATATTTCTTCAACTAAATCTCCATTAAAGAAAGCATTTTTAACATCCATTTAATGAACATGGCATCTAAGACTTTCTGCCAAAGAAAGAATAATTATAACTGTGTTCATTTTGATGACAAGAGGAAATGTTTCTTCATAACCAACACCTTCCTTTTGATTAAATCCATTAGCAACCAATCTAGCTTTCTATTTTTCTATGGCTCCATTAGATTTGAATTTTGTTTTGTAAACTCATTTGCAACCAATAACATTCTTACCTTTGGGAAGGGGCACAAGTGAACCCAATTTTTATTCTTTATTAATGCATCATATTCTTCTTTCATGGCTTACTCCCATTCTTTCTTCCCTCTAGCTTGCTCATATGAGATTGGGTCATTTATTTGTAAGACTTTTTCCTTGAGGGCACTACCATTCCTTCCTTGGAGTTTGGGCTTTGTCTATATATCTCTTCAATACTCTTTGTATTTTGTCTAATTGAAAGTTCTTCTTCATCACTACTATTAGTTATATCATCTTCATTAGTAGTAGTGCTCTTATCATCCTTGTTAATAGAGTTTCAATTTCTTTGTAAAATATTTGAAATGTGGAAATCATGTGTGGCTTTAAGCTGTGAATGTTCATCAACCTTTACATCTTTGCTAATAAAGATCTTTTTTGTTTCCAATCCATACAATTTGTAATCCTTTGACTCTTCACTATAGCCCATAAACAAACATTTATGACTTTTTGGTTCTAGCTTTTTTTTGTTTTCTTTTGGGATGTGAGCCCAAGCAATACACCCAAATACTTTAAAATACCCAATGCGAGGCTTTCTTCCACTCCATGCTTCTTCAGGAGTGACATTTGTGAGGGATTTGGTGGGGATTCTATTCACAATATGTGCAACACAATAGACACCCAATCCCCAAAATTTATTATGCAAACTTTTAAAATGCAACATACAATGTGTCATTTCTAAAAGAGTTCTATTCATCTATTTAGCTACTCCATTTTGTTGACGGTTATATGGGGTTGTTCTTTGTACAAGGTACACATAAATCACTACGAATGAGTTGTAGTGGATGAATCACTCTCCATGCTCTTCTAGAATCAAAAGGATCTTGATGGTGTTTTCCTAACACACATTGGGTTCACATACACCTTCAGATGCTGAAATATTTGTTAATCCTCTAACCATATTCTTTCTAACCATGTCTTGTAATTTTCTATAATTTGTATGGACCAAGTCTAGCATGTCATAGTTTTGACATATAATCACTTTGAGAAACAAAATCATGGGAGAGTGTATTCATCATCAAAAAATCCAAAAAAATTAAAAGACTTTATTTATGGTCAATTCTACCAATAGCAATAACACTTTTTTGGTCTTTAATCTCTTACAATAACTTGATCAGCAATAACAACAAACTCATATCCAACTTGAACAATTCTATATACTGAAATAAGATTCACTCCCAATCCTTCAACCAGTAAACCATTTTTCAAAGTCAAGTGGTGACAATACTCGTTGGAGGATATTTGTTAAGAGGATGTACTTAAGAAGGAGTAGCATAATGTTGTGTCTTGTAGCATATCTAGTATGCGATGACTTTGAGGACTTGGTTGATGGTGCTCTCCAGGTGGTGGATGATTGTGGTTATTTGAGACACGTAGGCATGGTTGCAAGAGGAAATGAGAGAATTTGTGGTGGATGTGTGAAGCTTTGAGGCCTTATTGTTATGCATTTGAAGCATGCACAAGGGATTTTGTCAAATTTGTTTGAGATATTGTGTCAATTTTTCTTTTATGAATGGTCATAGCACATGTTGGTGGGACAGGCACTTACATGCAGTCATGGTAGTTTTTTCTTTCCTCAAACTACAGTCGTAATGGTTTTATAGATCTTTTTGAGGTATTTATCGCCAATTTTTTTGTAGTATTCATATTCTTTTGTTAGTATTAGCGTTTGGATTCCATTGAATTTGTTGTCCATTTTTTTGGGTATCACTTTAGAAATGTATATGGTTAGGAAAATATTTGGATTCCTTTAATATATGTGAGTTCTTCTAGTAGGGTTCTAGATATATTTGAATTTTTGAATTATGGTTATGAAATAATACGATCACTATATTAGGGTTGTGGTTAAATCATGATTAATGGCAATATTTTTTAAATACCACACCAAAACTTCCAGGTACTTTCTCCTTTGTTGAATTCCATTTTTTGTGGCTTATGACATATCTATTGAAAATGTTACAAATGACTATGAAGGGTTGCACACATTTGTTTGTGGTTCTACATCTCTGTATAACGGGGTTTCTGCAATTTTCTAAATCTTTCCTATTGGGTTTTGTGTAATGTAGATGGGTGGCTGATTTAAGGATGTAAATGGTGATTTTTTTGCTCATTTCAACTTTATTCTGCTATGATTTTCTATGAAAAATTAGACTAGTTTTTAGGGTTTCTTGAGCACTAAATGATTTGATGTCTTTAGGATGGATAGTGTAATTGATGAAGAGCAGTTGAGTCAAATTAGGTGTACGCAAAATGTTGGAACTTCAATATTGAGAACTACATTGTATTCCTTTAAACATTGCATCTTGTGTTAAGGTGACATTAAGGGTGTTAAAGGTCCAAGATACTAAGAGGGGGGGTGAATCAGTATCTTCTTAAATTTTTAGATCAAATACCATCCAATTATTCCAGTGCATATAATAACAAAGATAAGTAAAAGCATTAACAAAGCATGAAATCACAGAACACATGAACACCCGGATTTTTACGTGGAAAACCCAAAATAGGAAAAACCATGCTAAGTGTGAGCTCACAATATAGTATAACCAGTTATAATATATTACAAAATGGGTGGCTCACTGTTAGGATTCACTATCCAGAAACAAAGGCTCACTGTTAGGGTTCACTATCCAGAAACAAAGGCTCATATTCACTCTTCTTTACATTCACATTCACATCACGAAAGTTTGCATCATTAAACTTCAAATATTTTCTAATATATATTTGATCTCTCCGGAAGCATCAATTAGGTCGGCCTAAGTAGATGCACTTCTCATTTACCAAAAGTACCAACTGTTAGCTTCAAGATTTCATAAAAAATTCTCAAAAAGATAATTCACACATCCAATACGCTTCATCAAGTCGGCATAGACCTAAAGTAGGTTGCACATATATCCACAAAAATTATTTCACCATTGCTCAATACATCCATTAGGTCAGCTAGAGATAGACCTAATAGCACAAATGCAATATGAGTGTAACACCAATACACCATATGAGAAACTGGATACGTGAGATCTTGAATGTACATGCTCCTGAAATCTACAAAACATTTTCCAAAACTACAAGCAATAGTAATTACCAGCAACCAAATGTAGACCAAAATACTAGAGGATGTAAGCAAAATATCGGACCAGATTACTGGAACAACTACAGACTTGATCTTGCAATTGCAACTCATATATCATGGTGACATCAATGACAATAAAAAATAACAAAATGAGATGTTCTTCATTTTTCCACCAATCTCCCCCTTTGTCATTGAAGGCAACATGTGCCAAAAAAAATATTTACAAAACACCTTATTTACAACACTTCTCCTCCTAACACCAATGTTTCACCATTCTTCACCCCCTCTTTGACATCAAGGATAAAGGGTGTCCCAAAACAAATTGAAAAAAATTAAAGCAAAGAAAACAAAGAAACATGTATCAATTGGAAAATGATGAGCCTTGAAGCTCCTTTAGAATACTTTCCCATACAACTTTTCCATTCTCCCAAGCATCCTTTGAGGAAATCAACATCCTGTTCAAAGATTCCAACTCAATTAGAGTTTCTTCTACACCATTTGAAGTATCATGAGTCAAGTTTATCTTCTCAAATTTTTCTGTGCAAGCCAGAGCCTTGCCAATCGGGTGAATTCAACTCTCACAATGTCACTCAACTGATCAAATTTTCTAATGATCTCTTCCTTCTGCTTCTACAAAACAAATAATTTTTTTTATGCACAAAGATTGCATTCCAGGTTGAGCAGTCTCTATCTTTAGATAGGTTGTAAGTACTGGAGACGGTTGATAGCTGAGACTCAATGGAATCCATAGCAACCTTAATATTTTGAGTGGCATTCGACCACTTTAAGAAATAAGAAAGAACAACATTAGCTTCTAACTCACAAACCTTCACAACTTCTAGGTTGTTTTCAACTATGGAGTGTACAAGAGCACACTTGTCATGTAAAACCAATAACCTTCTTTTTTCCAACTTTTCCTCAACCTCTTGTTTTGATTTTTCACTAAGCCTGGAGGTATACTCCTTGAGAGAATCTAGCAGAAATCTCATATTTTCAATAGGGGCGAGAGATGTATCAATGGATGCACCAGGTATAACTTCCTATAATGCCTTGATGGCATCATCTACAAGTTCTATTCCTCTTTGATGTGCTTCAAGAATTTCCTTCCTACCGGATGCTTGCATAGCATCTCTCAACATTACTTTAAGCGCTAGAGACATATTCTCCATATTCACCAAACCTTCAATCATAGGAATTTGTAAAAGCTCCTAGGGAATTATTGGCTGAAATCTGATTTGCTTGGAAAGAAAGCCTTTTAGAACATCATTACTGGAGGATGATTCTCCAAGAATCTTAAGAGATTTTACAATCTGTTTTTTACTTTCTTCATTTTTCCCAACAGACTCTTCGTTTTTATTTTCTTCCTCTCCTTTTTTCTTTTCTTCTTCCATTTCCTCTTTTTCTTCTTCTTGTCTTTTGTCTTCATCTTTGTCTTTATCATGGTCATCCTCTTCATATTTTTCATCTTTTTCACCTTTATTTTTCTCTTCCTCTGAATTATCTTTTTCCTCTTCTTCACTGCCTTTTCCTTCTTCTGCATTTCCTTGTTCATCATTGCCTCTTTCTCCTTCAGTGTGCTTCGAAGGAGCATCATTATGCATTTTAGGCTCAACTTCTTCATTCTTATTATCATTTTCACCACCAACATTAATTTCAACATCACAATTTTTAGAAATATCTTTGTTACCTGTATCAAGAGGAGTATTCTCCTTAGCATTTTCAACATCTTCATCGGTCTTAAGCATTCCATATTTTTCTGCTATCTCCTGAATTACTTTTGTTGTTTCCTTTCTTACCTTCTTTGTCAGCTTCTTATTTCTTGTCATTAACATGTTTACTCTACTCTTCATCTGAAAGATTTCTGCATAAATCTTCTTCAAAGATTCTAGATCACTCGAGGTCAGGGAAGACCCAATCTTATTATATACAACATTTCTAATTTTCTCTTCAAATACAATGACCTCTAATCTCCTTGTCATTAGATCATTCCACATGCTTTCAGGTACATCTTTCCTTATATCATCCCATTTAACTTCTAGAATGATAACATATTGAATTACAACTAAAACCAAAGTTTTCTTGTCTTCTTCTCTAGCCTTATCATAATATTCAATTGTGGGTTGAAGCATGTTCTCAAAATGTAGCAAGAAATTGAGAATTGGTTCTAGTTTAAAGCAGGAACCATAACTCACCAAATTATCCTGTTCTCCTCTTTGGCCCATAGAGGCTTCAACCGATACCTTAGCCTTCTTTTATTTTGGTTTGGTGTGCACATGGACACCATCTTGTGCTTCCTCATCATCAGAAGATGATACAAGTACTCTTTTGGAACCAACAACTTCTTTAGAAGCACCTTCACCAGAGGATAAGCCTCCTCTTTTTCTCCTCACTAGCTTTGCATCAGGATCTTCTTCTTCTTCATCTTGATCATTTGTAAAACTGAGGTTTTTCTCCCTTGTCACTTTCTCCTTCCTTCCTCTCTTTGTAGGGGCAACTAGAGGAGTTTCTTTCCTCTTCCCAGATCTAGTAGTCAGTCTGGTGAAAATAGGACCTTTTCCTTTATCAATTGTACTAGGTCCAACCTTTGTTGCAGGGGTTGCAGAGGTTTTTACAGAGGTAGTCCTTTTGGATCTCCTTGGGCCAAATTATTTTTCCTCCAATTGTTCTCCCCTATCCCTTCCAAGGGAAATTTCCTCATCAATGAATCCAACTTCTTTAAGTTTTTTCTCCATTTTTTCCCCTAATTTTAGGCTTCTGCTACTCCATATGAATCTCCATAGACTTTTCAGCATATGTCCCAATTTTGGGTTCATTGGGGTCCTTTTGATTCTTCAACAATAATTGCACATATCCTTCAACTTCACCTTTTGTTACCTCATATCCTAGAGGCTAAATCCATATGGTTCAAGGTTCTACAGCCTTAATCATGCATTCATTAGAGGAAACATGGAATATGATTTCATCTTTATACTTCTCAACAATTTTCTTTAGAATCATTTCCCTTTCATTCATGTTTCTTTTGAATACAAAAAAGAATGTTGTCAGAGCATCATCTTGAGCATTCATATTACCCAGACTATGCATATAATCAAAAATTTGATGTCCTGGTCTGGATGAGTTCCAATTTACTTCACCATTCCTTCTTGGAATCCTCTTCATGAAAGAAAACAATAGACATACAATCAATGAAACAAACTTGAAATCATACTTATTTTCCTTTGTTGATTCCAAGTTCTCAAGCAACTATAATTAGAGAAGCTCGCAAAGATCATAATCAGTGCCATTTACGATCATATCAAAAATAGTATAGATTGTTGGAGCCAAAACATAGCTCTCTATGTTTGTGAAGTATATTTTATGACCGATCATGATAGTTGCATACTTCACAGCCGGATTAGTGATGGTTTTCGTCGCTAAGGCTCTTTTGTCATAAGTGGCTCCTGTAAGTTCCATTACAACCTCATTCTTCATGGATTTCAACACAGGTATTGTACCTTTATCCCAAAGTCCGGTTACAACCCTAATCACTTACTTATTTATTAGGTGCGGTTGGTTAGTCTACAAGAATTTATCATGTATTCTACTTAGGACCGCTTTCAAAAATTTGTCATCATAGCTAAAGTTTGGAAAATTGTTCCACCTTTCTAACCTCTTTGCAACCAAGTTTGAGTACTCAAGTTTTATCAAGAAATCATCACCAGTAAGCTCTTTTTCCCAAATGTCAATCAAGTTTGTGTGGAAAACCTAGAATAGGAAAATCACATAACACATGAACACTAGGATTTTTATGTGGAAAACCAAAAATGGGAAAAACCACGGTGATTGTTAGCTCACAATATAGTATAACTGATTATAAGATATTACAAAATGGATGGCTCACTAACAAGACTCATTGTCTAGAAACAAAGGCTCACTACCTACAGAATTACAATTACATAAAATGGCTTACATCTAGAAAATGAACTGATGGAGTACACCTAGTAAGTGTAGATTCAGTTCCAATGTAGCTCAGTAAACTAACTTAACACACTTCATCATATTCGCTCTTCTTTACATTCACATTCACATCACCAAAATTTGCATCATTAAACTTCAAAGATTATCCAATATATATCTGATCTCTCTGCAAGCATCAATTAGGTTGGCCTAATTAGATGCACTTCTCATTTACCAAAAATACCAACTGTCAGCTTCAAGCTTTCATAAAAAATTCTCAAAAAGATAATTCACACATCCAATATGCTTCATCAAGTTGATATAGACCTAAATTAGGTCACACATATATCAAAAAAAATTATTTCACCATTACATGATACATCCATTAGGTCAGCCAGGGATAGACCTAATATCACAAATGCAAATACTAGTGTAACACCGATACACCATATGAGAAACTGGATACGTGAGATCTTGAATGTATGTGCTCCCAACATCTACAAAACATTTCCCAAAACTGCAAGCAACAGTAATTACCAGCAACCAAATGTAGACCAAAATACTAGTTCAGATACCGAACCAGATTACCGGAACAACTACAAACTTGATCTTGTAATTGCAACTCATATATCATGGTGACATCAATGACAATACAAAATAACAAAATGATATTTTATTCTTCATTTTTCCAACAAAGGGAACCTCTGTTTATTCATTGATTTATAAGAATTTATGATTGGGATTAGGAAGATATCTCTATTTGGGAAGACATATACCCAAAATTCTTTTGGTTCCATAAGATTTTTGATTGCAAATTCTGATGTTCTTAGTGGAAATAAGAATGTGTGAGCAATTTTAGTACCCCTACACATCATTTGGGAAAGGTGCTATGATGGTGGTAATATAGGATATTGGAATGTATCTCTATTTATTCATTTCTTTGTTAGAATTTACGATTGGGATTAGGAAGATATCTCTGTTTGGGAAGACATATAGCCACAATTCCTTTGGTTCCCTTAAAATTTCAAGTGTGTATTTTGATGTTCTTAGTTGAAATAAGAATGTGTGAGCAATGTATGATGGTGTTTATTCATTGGTTTGTTAATTCATGATTGGGAGTAGGAAGATATCTCTGTTTGGGAGGACATACAACCATAAACTTTCTTTTGAGTTTAGATTCTAATAAAAAAATTAAAAATGAATCTTTAACGCAATTCAAGTTATTAATTAACATATTGGAATCTGATTCTACATAAACCATGGAATAACCCTTTTCCAATGCTCTGCCATACATTTAAGAAATGCTTCAAGCAAATTATTGGTGCTAACACCATGGTCATGAATAAACCAAAATGTAGCTTCTGCCTTGTGATGCAATGGTGTGTATCCAAATTTACTTTAAAATTTCCTATATTAGCTCTGCCATTGTTAGGGTAAAACAAAATTGGTAGATATTATAATACTGGATTGGAATTGATTTTATGATTACCATGGTGAATGACTAAACCAATATTTTAGATTATTGTTATTCTCAGTTGAAAATATCTCTTTGGCCTCTAAATGAGATGTTTCTCTCCTTTTTAAAGTTTATTTTTTATTGAATTCATTGTTGTTAGTATTTAGTTTAGTGGTAAAAAGGGTATTACTCTACAGGGTTAAAGTTTAAATGAATTATTTCCTTTTTTGAAATTTATTTATTAGTAAATTGACCTTGATTTGTGTAATGCTGCTTAGATGCCATGAATAAGGGCTCTTTAGTCAAATTCACCTTGAACATGTGAGCATGGGCTTGATTGTTGCATTAAACCACTCCTAGAATTGAATGTGGTTTTGTATATAATTCAACATTCAACAATTGTACATGTGAGCATGTCCTTGACATTATACTGGTCTGTGTTTAACTATTGAACAAGAGCATAATTTCAGAGGGCATTGTCCTTTTGGTCTATATAACCTTAGGGTTGAATTTTTAAGCAGTTGGGGTTTCTACAGTCCAACATTTTTGGACATCATTGTTCTAGTATGAACTGCATGAATGATCTACTTTAGCACTCATTGCATCAGGTTATGCCTCTCAAGGATGAACCAGTAAGGTTAAAACAAATAAATGAACCATCACATAACATCATTTGTTACTGCTATTAAACGAAGAGTTGTTATTTTGTAATTTTAGTTTTTCTTTTTTAACATAATTGCTTAAGATAAATGAGTGCAAAGCAAAAAATTGTTAAACATGCATAGGACAACTAAGAGGGAGGGTGAATCAGTTGTCACACAAGTTCAAACTTAAAAATTTATTACTTATCAACTCTTCAACCACACTATTCTGTTATTAAATATGAGCATGAAACACAAATAATAGAAAGTAAATCAACACAATGAACACTGAATTTTTATGTGGAAAACCCAATAAGGGAAAAACCAAGGTGAGGGTTAACTCACAATATAAAGATTTTAAAACTAAATACAGAGGCTCACTGCCCAAAAGAGGACTCACTATCCAAATACAAAGGCTCATTGTCTACAAAGGACTCACTATCCAACATGGAGGCTCATTTCCTACATATACAAAAGAGAATAAAAGTTCCACCACAACAACTAAGGCACTTTCACAGGATTGTAGAAACCTTCAGCTCACTGCCTTCAATACACTTAAAAAACTACAATCACAACTCACTCACACACACTTTTTCTCTTATGAGTGGAAAGGAATAAGAGTGGACCAATAAAATTATTTTTCAAGATCAAAAATAACATTCTCAAATCAACCACACACTTCCTCAATTATTTTTTTCTTTGAATGAAGTGTAAACACTAGGTCAGCCAAACCTAATGAAAATGAAAATGAACAATGATTCACAAGCTTCCCAGCATGGAGATGACACGTGGAAACCTCAACATGATTCAATATTCATGAGACTTCATCTCAAACTTCTTCAGATACATCCACAACAAAACAATATACTTTATACACTGAACACCTTTCACTAGTCCATTCGAATTGTATAAACTCACACTAAAACATTGAAACATGACTTCTGGATCATTAAACTTCAAACCTCTTTGTCAGAGCACAAAAAAGACATTCACAAGACATATCCTAGATCTGTAAGATCTGAAACAAACCAATGGAGGACTGTGGAGCATAAACGTTTCTCCCAATCTATAGAAGATCAACTCTACTAGTAGAACACACGTACTGGTAGACACAACTTTCACATACCATCTAACTAGAAATTGAAACTCAGAATATACCACCATCAAATCACCATAATGAAAACTTTAGAACCACACAGGCATAGGATCAACACAGAAGAAATGTGGAGCACATATCGGAGCACAATCTGAACACATTCATCCCTCTGACTTCTCTTCTTTATTAATTTTCTCAAAAGCACTTGGAAACTCATCAAGACAACACATCTACAACCAAATAAGGTAGCTCCATGTACTCACAACATCTCAACAACATCTCAACTATACATGTACAATATGCAACATACTAAACAGTTTTGACATCAATGACAACACCACTAGACTAGCCCATACTTGCAACAATCTCCCCCTTTGACATTGATGGCAACACATGGTGTGAAAAACCTTCAAAGAAAACTTAAACAATATTCTAGGAGAAAACCTTCTCTTCTACTGCAACTATTTTTCACATGACTTTCTCTCCCCCTTTGACATCAATGGCAAAGAACAACTGCTCTGATTAATCCCCCTTAGGAGTACGCCCATTCTGCAATAATGAAAACCTTTTCTACTCCCCCTACATAGTAGACCTATCTATTAGTCCAAATAAATAATTAATCTATAAATTCACTGGATTGATGCACCTTCATGTGCACTTAGTTAGGAGGGCCAATGACCCCCAATCTCTCCCTAATATGCTCAAAATCATCCTTTAGAAGAGCCTTAGTGAACATGTTTTCAATTTGTTCCTTTTTTGTCACATACTCCAATCTGACCTCATTCTTCAACACTTTTTCTCTCAAAAAATGATACTTGATAGATACGTGTTTCATTCTTGAATGCATAACTGGGTTCTTTGAAATTTTTATTGCACCTGTATTGTCACAAAAAATAGAAATGGGATCATCACACATTACTCCAATTTCTTTCAACTTTTTCTTCATCAATAGAACTTGTGTACAACAAGATGCTGCAACAATATATTCTGCCTCTGCAGTGGATAAAGAAACTAAGTCTTGCTTTTTACTCAACCATGAAACTAATCTTCCACCAAGAAAGAAAGCACCACCACTGGTACTCTTCTAGTCATCTACACATCTGACCCAATCAGTATTTGTATAGGCACTCAAGGTGAAATCATTACTCTTAGGGTACCATAGTCCATAATTTGGCGTGCCTTTAAGATATCTAAATATCCTTTTTACAACTATAAGATGTGCTTCTCTAGGATTTGCTTGAAATCTAGCAACTAAACACACTGCATGCATAATATCTGGTCTGATAGCAGTAAGGTACAACAGTTCACCAATCATGGATCTATATATGCTTTGATCAGTCTTAACAGATTTATCATCTTTGCTCAATTTACATCCAATTACCATAGGAGGACAAACTGTTTTAGAATCCTCCATCCCAAACTTCTTCAACAACTCTTTTACATACTTAGATTGTGAAATGAATATCCCTTTGTCAATTTGATTCACTTGTAGACCAAGAAAGAAATTTAATTCACCAATCATAGACATCTCAAATTCCTTTTGCATCTCTTGAACAATTTTTTTACACATGCCTTTATTTCCACCAAAAATGATATCATCAACATAAACAACTACAATCAACATTTTATTACCTTGCACTTTGAAGTAGAGATTGTTGTTAGCAAAACCTTTGTTGAATCCTTGCTTTGTCAAATATTTGTCCAATATTGCATACCAAGCTTTGGGAGCTTGCTTCAGTCCATACAACGCCTTCTTCAATTTACAAACCATGTCTAGTTTATCAGACAACTGAAACCCTTCATGTTGCTCCATATACACTTCTTCCTCCAACTCACTATTCAGAAATGTTGAATTAACATCCATTTGATATACTTTGAAGTCCTTGAGTAAAGAAAATTCCAAAAACATTCTGATAGCTTCCATTCTAGCCATAGGGGAAAATGTTTCTTCAAAATCTATACCTTCAACTTTTTGATATCCTCTGCATACCAATCTTTCCTTATTCCTTTCTACATTTTCATTAAACTTATTCTGGAACACCCATTTTGAGCCAATCACATTTTTGTTCATAGGCCTAGGGACTATTTTCCATGTCTAATTCTTTTCTATTTGCTACAATTCCTCTTTCATAGCTCTCATCCAACATTCATATTTGTTGGTATGTGGTGAATGATCATGCTATACTGTATAGCCCATGGTGTACTGTACACCTCAACATGTATCCTTGCTGGGGTTCGGGGGTGCAGCCCCCAAGAAATTTTTTTTTTTCCCTTTTTTTTGCATCATCAGCGAAAAAGGAAAAATCTTTGAAAAAGAAAGAAAACCAACTTTGTAAAACCCTAATTCTGGAAGCTTCTAAAAGCTTGTTAAAGGGGTTGGGATGGGGGTTACAGTATGATGAAAAATGTGATTATTCGCAAGATTGCAATAGGTTTTGCACTGGATAATAAAAGTATTGGATGGTTGCGGTTTGGTGGATGTAGCCCAGATTGGGTGAACCACATTAAATTCTCTGTGTTATGATTTATTCTGTGTCTGTTTTATTTCACTGGTTATTTATTTAATTTGCATTTAATTGTTAGATATCTACCATCTCTAACCCTAACAAGTGGTATCAAAGCAAGTTGTGTTTCAATTATCATCTATGTGAAGGTCTCGCGGCTGAGTGGGAGTCTCACGATTGAGTGGGAGCAATGGCAGACAAGGGTAAGAAGGTTGAGAATTTTAATGGGCAGAACTATCAGTTATGGAGGATGCAGATGGAGGACTATCTCTATCAAGGATTTATGGCTGCCATTGGAAGGGAAAGCAAGAAACTCGTGACAATGTCGTGATGAGGACTGGAGATCTTGATAGAAAGGCTCTGGTAGTATTCATCTATGCCCCGACAATAATCGGGTATGCTCAATATTACAATAGCAAAGACAACTCAAGAGTTGATGGAAACCCCGCAAAGTTATATGAAAAAGCCTTCCGCTTCAAATAAGGGATTTCTTATGAAGCGTTTATTTAATATGAAAAATGGTAGAAGGTGGGTCAGTTAATGATCATTTAAATGAGTTTAATACGGTCACCAGTCAATTAACTTCTGTAAAAGTAAACTTTGATGAAGAAGTTAGGGCTCTTTTGATTCTGTGTTCTTTGCCTGAAAGCTGAATAGCTTGGTAATGGCTGTTAGCAATTCTGTTTCTGGTTCAAATACATTGAAGTTTGATGATGTTGTTGGTGTTATTTTGAGTGAGGAAATCCATAGGAAAAGCTCAGGGAACATCCACATCGTAGTGTTTTAAATGCAGTTTCGTAAGGCAATTGCATGAAAAGAGGAAACAATTTCGAAATCGTGGAAGTCAATGAGGAAAATCAAAGGACAAAAGGTCCCAATCTAGAGACAAGAGGGATACCGGTACTGTGGTAAGCTGTGTCATTTGACGAAGATTACCGCCCCCGAAAATAAAGATGGAGACAAATAAGGAAGGAAGCAAAGAGGCAAATGTGGTAAGTAATAAACCGGATGAGGATGCTTTGATTCTCTTTCCTTTGATAATGTTGATGATTCTGGGTATTAGATTCAGGCTTCCATTTCATGCTACCCCCATAGAAGTATTTCTTGATTATGTCCAAGGGTTTTTGGGCCAGTTTATTTATGTGAGATAACCTAACCCCGCCGACATTTGTTGGAAAGGGAAGAATCAAGATTGCTGCGCAATGGAATTATTATTATCACAAGGAGGTGTAAGGCATGTTCCAAAGTTAAATCGTAGAAATTTAATTTCAGCGGCAACCAGATGATGAAGGTTGTGTTGTTACATTTTAGTGATAAAAATTGAAGCACGCCAGCATGGGTGCCTTAGTAGTAGCAAAGTGCGCGGTGGCAACTCCTATATCTTTGCACAGTCATAATTGCCTTCTACTCAATTGTTACGTAAAAGGGTCAATGTTCGTGAACAAATTTCGTCGCAATTCAGCAAGTAGAAGATCGATCATGTTTGTTGTGGACTCTAATCAACACCGTGGGCATAATAGATTTGGGCATAAGGAGTGCAAAAGGTGGGCTGAAAGTACTTCATTCAAATAATGTTTTACCAGGTCTAAAATGTGTTAATATGGATTTATGTGAAATTTGTGTGTATGGAAAACAAAAGAGAGTAAGTTTTCTCAAGAATGGGAAGCAAAAGAAAGATGAGAAATTGGAGCTTGTGTATACGGATGTATAGGACTAGCCTGCATCTTCTAAGTGGGTCAGATTATGCGTTACATTCATTGATGATGCAACTAGGAAGGTATGATTTATTTCCTTAGGGTAGAAATCTGATGTATTTGAAACTTTTAAAATGAGGTCGGTTGAGAATGAGACAGTAAAAAAGATAAAATGTCTTAGATCCGAATAATGGCGTGAGTATTGCAAGAAAGAGTTTGAAGATTATTGTTCCTCTAATGGTATCAGAGGGCAGAAAATGGTTCCAAGGACTCCACAAGAAAATGGAGTGGTTGAGCCGCATGAATAGAAATCGACAATGGAGCATGCACCTAACTATGAGATTGCATGTCATTGCCTTTTAAAAATGTGGGTAGAGACTGTGAAACACCATCAAGCATTTGATCAATAGAGGTCCCTCTAACTTTGGGTTGTGGTATCTTAGGAAGCATGGAAAGGTAAGAAGGTGAGTTATTCTTTCTCAAACCTTGGTTGTGAAGCATTTGCACATGTAGATTTTGAAAATAGAACCAAGCTTGATGCAAAATCAAAAAAATGTGTATTTGTTGGATATGGCATTGATGAATTTGGTTATAGGCTTTGGGATTTTGAAAATTAGAAAATTGTGAGAAGCAGGGATGTCATATTCAATGAAAAAGTGTTGTACAAAGATCTATTACTGCAGCATGAGAAGAAAGAAAATGATTATGTAGTGTTGGATGATATTCCCAAAAATGATGTTTCAGTGGTTCCTCATGCTGGGCAACAACAGCAACAACAAATACCACAAACTCATGTTAGATGATCTTCAAGGTTAAGTAGACCTCTAGAAAGATTCTCTCCCTCTTTGTATACTATTTTGTTAACTGATGCTGGTGAACTAGAATATTATGATGAAGCTATGCAGGTGGATACCAAGGTTCAGTGGGAGCATGGAATGAAAGAAGAAATGGACTCCTTGCTGGAAAATTAGACTTGGGAATTATGCAAATTGCCTACAGGTAAAAAGGCTTTACCAAACAAATGGGTTTATAGGCTAAAAGAGGAGGACGGAGGTAAGAAAAGATTTAAACCCATATTAGTTGTAAAGGGATTTGCACAGAAAAAAGGTATTGATTTTGATGAGATTTTTTCTCCTATTGTTAAAATGACTTCTATTCGTATTGTTTTAAGTATTGTGGCTGTTGAAGATTTGCATTTAGAACAGCTTGATTTTAAAACAACCTTTCTCCATGGTGATTTGGAAGAGGAAATATATATGGAATAACCACAAGGATTTGAGGTAAAAGGTAAGGAGAAACTAGTGTGCAGATTGAAGAAAAGTTTATATGGCTTGAAGCAAGCACCTCGACAATGGTATTTGAAATTTGACAGTTTTATGGTTGAGCAAGGCTATAGCAGGTGTAATTCTAACCATTGTGTTTATTTTAAGAAGTTGGATAATGACAGCTACATTATTTTATGCTTATATGTTGATGACATGCTTGTAGCTAGGTCTAACATGGATCACATAAGTGAGCTAAAACAACAGTTAGCATAATCTTTTGCTATGAAGGATTTGGGTGCAGCAAAGCAAATCCTTGGTATGAAAATTTGTAGAGATAGGAAAAACAGAAAATTGTTTTTATCTTAGGCTAATTATGTTGAAAAGGTGTTGCAGAGATTTCATATGGAGAATGCAAAAGCTGTCAGCACACCTTTTCCTACTCATGTTAAATTGACTAAGGATATGTGTCCAAAGACACAAGAGGAGGAAGAAAAAATGTCCAAGGTACCATATGCTTCAGCTGTAGGCAGTTTAATGTACGCCATGGTATGTACTAGACCACATATTGCACATGCCATAGGAGTTGTTAGTAGGTATTTGAGTCAACTTGGAATTGAGCATTGGAATGCAGTAAAATGGATTCTCAAGTATTTAAGAGGTACATCCAATAAATGTTTATGTTTTGGGGGCTCTAATACTGATTTAAAAGGCTATGTTGACTTAGATTTGGCAACGGATATATATACCAGGTGAAGTACCATAGGTTATGTATTTACAGTTGGTGGGACAGCAGTGAGTTGTATTTCTCGATTGCAAAAGGTGGTTGCTTTATCCACCAGAGAGGCAGAGTATGTTGCTGCAACAAAGGCAACAAAGGAGATGATATGGCTGCAACTTTTCATGGATGAGTTGGGAAAACAATAGGATGGAAATTACTTATTTACAGACAGTTAGAGTGCTATACATCTTGCAAAGAATTCTGCCTTGCATTCTAAAACAAAACACATACAATTGAGATATCATTTCATTTAGTCGGTGTTGGAAGATGGATAGGTCAAGCTAGACAAGATACATACAGATGTCAATCCAGTGGATATGTTTACGAAGGCGGTGCCAAGGGAGAAGCTGAGCTCCTCTTCAGCTTCGGTTAGCCTTCAAGGCTGAGTTTAAGAATAAAGAGCAGTAGGGTCCAAGGTACTTATTTCTAGTGGGAGTTGTAATAGAACAGTGTTGTCCAGGATCAATCTCCAAGTGGTAGATTGTGATGGTGTGGAGCTTGATCAGTCTCCAAGTGGGAGATTGTTGGTATGTGGTGACTGATCATTCTATACTGTGTAGCCCATGTTGTACTGTACACCCCGACATGTATCCTCGCTGGGGTTCAAGGCTGGGCTGGGCCCTGGGTGGGGGTTTGGGGGTGTAGCCCCTGAGAAAAAAAAATTTGCCCTTTTTTTTCGCGTCGTCAGCAAAAAAGGAAAAATCTATGAAAAAGAAAGAAAACCAACTTTGTAAAACCCTAATTCTGGAAGCTTTTAAAAGCTTGTTAAAGGGGTTGGGATGGGGGTTACAGTATGATGAAAAAACACGATTATTCGCAAGATTGTAATAGGTTTTGCACTGGATAATAAAAGTATTGGATGGCTGCAGTTTGGTGGATGTAGCCCAGATTGGGTGAACCACATTAAATTCTCTATGTTATGATTTATTCTGTGTGTGTTTTATTTCACTGGTTATTTATTTAATTTGCATTTAATTGTTAGATATTTGCCATCTCTAACCCTAACAATCTTCACATGCTTCTTTTACAGATTTAAGTTCTATTTTAGAAAGTAAACACAAATTTACCTCAGCTGCAACTCTGCTTCTTGTCTTCACACCTTCACTCTTGTCTCCAATTATTTGATCTTCCAAATGATTCTTTTGTACATATTTAGGAGTCCTAGCAGCAAGTTCCGGTTCATTATCTTCGTCTTCTTCCACTTGTTCTTCTTCTTCTTTCTCTTCTTCTTCCTTCTCCTTATTTTCTTCAGGTACATGTCCATAGATAGGATCATTAGGTTCAACTTCACTTATCTCAATAGTTTTGCGTATGTCTTCATCAACTTTCACATTAGCACTTTCAATAATCTTTCTCAATCTTTTGTTAAAACATATGTATGCCTTGCTAGTAGAAGAGTATCCAAGAAATATTCCTTCGTCACATATAGCATCAAACTTTCCAAGATTTTCATTATTTCTTTTAATATAGCATCTGCTTCCAAATACCTTTAAATATTTTATAGTAGGAGTCTTACCAGTCCATAACTCAAAAGGTGTCTTTGTGTTGTTGTGTTTGATCTGAAATCTATTAAGAACATAAACAATAGTATGTATCGCTTCTCTCCAATATACATCCAGTATATTGGACTCTTTAATCATAGTTCTAGTAGCTTCTTGTACTGTCCTATTTTTCTTTTCAACTACTCCATTATGTTGTGGGGTTCTCAAAGTAGAAAACTATCTTTTTATGCCATGCTTCTCACATAACACATTAAATTCACAAGAAGTGAATTCACCACCTCTATCAGATCTCAAACACTTGATTTTCAGATTTACTTCATTCTCCACTCTTTCTTTGAATACCTTAAACCTATCTAGAGCCCGAGTCTTTTCTCTGAAAAAAGAAACCCATGTCATTTGATTATAATCATCAATAAGCAACATAAAGTACATGTCTCCATTCAGGTTTCCATTCCTTGTCGGACCATAGAGATCAGTATGTATCAACTCTAGCATGCCAATAGTAGAATGTTCTTTTCCCTTAAATCTACATGTTGTATGGTTCCCCAATTGACAACTTCTACATATAGCATTAATAGGTCTTGTGATTCTAGGCATCCCTCGAACAATCTCCTTTGCACTGATCTTGAATAGGTTATAAAAATTTACATGTCCCATTCTCTGGTGCCATAACCAACTTTCATTGATTTGAGATACAAGAAAATGACCATCAACTCCCTTCAACTAATAGAAGTTTCCATGAGTTCTTCTAGCAACAATCATATCTCCATTTCTAGATCCTTTTCTGATTTCACAGGTATTGTTCTGAAACACAAGTTTAAAACCATTGCTACACATCTGAACTACACTTAGAAGGTTATGCCTCAAACCCTTCACCTAATATACGTCATCAGTATTGTGCACTCCATCAAAACTAATTGAACCTTTACCACATATCTTAGCTCCCGAATCATCACTGAACATAGCTAAACCACCATCATTATTTTCATTATTTTCAAGTTTAGTGAACTTACTCTTATCTATGGTCATATGATTTGAACATCCATTATCAATTACCCAGTAGTCTTCATCATATATTGCATGAAAAGTGGTAACCAAGGTACCTTCCATCATATTCTTCTTAACCTCCGGAGCCTTCTTACTTACACATTTTCTAGAGCTAGTGGATACAGATTTATTTTCCAAAAGCTAAGAATAAGCATTCACTATCATCAACCTCATTGTCAAATTCATCATCAGAAACAGCTGCCTCTTCCTTAACATAATACAACTTCTTATACTTCTTATTCTTGTTCTTTTTATGTGTATCCCTATTCAGACATCTCGAAGCATAATGACCGATGTTACCATAACTGAAACATTTAAATGGTAACATACCTTTATATTTTATGGTGCCTTTCTTCAATTTCTTGGTGAAGTTTTCCTCCAAATCTTCATCATCACTATCCGGTTCTTCAATCTTTAAAGCCTTAAATATCATTTTTGTCTTCTCTTTTGTCTTGTTGTCTTTCTGAAACTTCCTTATCTCAAATGCTTGCAAGGTGCTGAACAACTCTTCTAGAGTGTACTTCTTAGGATCATACAATTCTTCAATAACAAAGATCTTGTCGCTATAACATTCTAGTAAAGTGATCAGGATCTTCTTGATTATATCTCCATCTAATAGTTTTCATCCTTGATTTCTAACTTCATTTTTTTCCAGTTCAACTCTCTAAAAGAAATTTGTAAATTCTTCACCATCTTCCATCTTCAGGTTCACAAATCTACACTTTGTTGCTAGCCTCTTTGTCAATTTCACCTTTTCATTTCCTTCATACATGTCTTCCAACTTCTTCTAGACTTCATATGTAGTATCCATAGAATTAACCTTAACTCGCTCATTTTTAGATAAACCATTGCAAATTGCATACTTCGCCTTCTCATTTTCTTCATAAGTAGAGATCTCATTTGCAGAATTAAAACCACCAGATGAAGGTGTATACTTTGTCTCTACAACCTTCCAGGTCTTGAAACTAAGAGAGATAATATATCCTCTCATGTGACCCTTCCAATCATTGTAGTCAGTTCCATCAAACATGGGGATCGCCAACTTGTGTGTCATCGAATCTTCCTTAAGTGGTTAAATTCTACACAAGGAACCAAAAGCTCTGATACCAATTTTTAAATAGGCATAGGACAACTCAGAGGGGTGGTGAATCAGTTTTCACACAAGTTCAAACTTAAAACTTTATTACTTATCAATTCTTCAACCACACTATTCTATTATTAAATATGAGCATGAAACATAAATAACAGAAAGTAAATCAACATAATGAACATCAAATTTTTACGTGGAAAACCCAATAAGGGAAAAACCATGGTGAGGGTTAACTGTAAATATAAATATTATAAAACTGAATACAGAGGCTCACTACCAAGGGCTCACTACCCAAAAGAGGACTCACTGTCCAAATACAAAGGCTCACTGCCTACAGATAAAAAAGAGAACAAGATCCACCATAGCAATTAAATCACATTTGCAGGATTGCAAAAACCATTAGCTCACTACCTTCAACACATTGAAAAAACTTCTATCACAACTCACTCACACACACTTCTGCTCTTATGATTTTTGGCTCACTTTCATCACTTTGCATCACATTGTCATAAAAATATTCACAATTCATCTTTCTTTTATACCATTCTCAACTTTAGAAGAATTTTCCAAGGTCGGCCACAAATAACTCATTTCATAAATTCAAATTAGGTTGGCAACTCAAAACTCCCAGCAGTGGAAAGGAATAAGAGTGGATCAATACAATTATTTTTCAAGATCAAAAATAACATTCTCGAATCAACCACATGCTTCCTCAATTAATTTTTATTCTTCAAATGAAGTGTAAACACTAGGTCGGCCAAACCTAATGAAAACACAAATGAAAAATGATGCACACGCTTCCTAGCATGGAGATAACACACAGACACCTCAACATGCTTCAATATTCATGAGACTTCATCTCAGACTTCTTCAGATACGTCCGCAAAAAAATAATATACCTTATACACTGAACACCTTTCACTAGTCCATCTGGACTATATAAACTCACACTAAAACACTGAAACATGACTTCCAGATCACCAAACTTCAAACCTCTTTTCTAGAGCATAGAAAAGACCTTCACAAGACATATCCCAAATCTGCAAGATCTAAAATGAACTAGTGGAGGATTGCGGAGCATAAATGTTTCTCCTAGTCTATAGAAGATCAACTATGCCAGTAGAACACACGTATCGGTGGACACAAATTTCACATACCATCTAACCAAAAATTGAAACTTAGAGTATATCACCATTAGATCACCATAATGAAAAATTCAAAACTGCACAGGCAAAGGATCAACACAGAAGAAACAAATAGCACATACTAGAGCAAAATCTAAACACATTCATCCCTGTGACTTCTCTTCTTTATTAATTTTCTCAAAAGCACTTGGAAACTCATCAACACAACACATCTGTAGCCAAATAAGGTAGCTCCAAGTACTCACAACATCTCAACAGCATCTCAACTATACATGTACAATCTACAACATATTGAACAGTGTTGACATCAATGACAACACCACCAAACTAGCCCATACTTGCAACAAAAATAAATAGTGTTCAAACTTTCTTCTAGAAAATTAGCAAATTGCCCTAAGTTTGCTAAAATCCATGCACCGCAAAGGACATGGGGCAAGTGAATAACAACAAAGGAGGAAGAAAAAATACGTTAAATGCATGAAATTTAGTTTTTTGTTGGGTATTTTATTATCTAACTTCACTTTTTCTGAGGATAAAAACTAAATAAATTTTCACTGAGTCTGTGTATTTTTTAAATTTGATGTTTCAAAAGTTTATCATTTTTAGATACAATCAACAATTCGAAAATATCTGCATAAATGATTACTTCAAAAAAACAAAGAGAAGTTTGTATGTGTTTTTCATACAAAAAAATGATAAAAGAAACATAGTAGTTCGAAAAATAGTCTGTTTTGTGGGGTTTTGTAGTTTGAAATATGTGAAAGTTGTTTTTGTTTAGTTGGCATTTTATAACTAAATTTCTTTTAGAAATATGCATGCACTTGATTAATATAGGCTATGAACTAAAAGAATTCACCATATCAAAAATTTCTCAATGGAAACAATCCATACTCTATTTTTTTCAAAATTGAAGCTATCTTTGTAATTGGTATGTCATATAACTATAGTGGGGTTGGAAACCTTATACACACGAGTTTGAGTAATTTAATTACAAGTTACATTTTATTCCAAATCACATTGTTTGACCCAATACATAATTCAACTACTAGTCCAGCCTATTTAAACATTAGTTATGTGTTGCACAAGTTAGTTACTAAATAACCCATTTATATATTCATATTTTTTTAGATAAAGGTTGTAAGACACTTGTAAATTTTATATATTGATAACCCTGCTTTAGGTGAATAATAATCTTACCCTATTATGCCCTAAACATTCCTATTTAAAAAAAAAAAAGTTCTAATGTGATACTGTTGAACTCTTCTACTATGCAACTCTAGTGTCAACTTTAATATGATGTCTTCTTACACAATGAAGTCAAATAATAAAAGGTAGAGCTTTACACTAGAACCTCAATGAATTACTAGGTTGTGTGTTGACATGTAGTGCACTTTTTTGTTATCTTTTCATATTTATTTACATCTATTTCTTTATGTTTTCACTTATTCCATCACTGTTTTACCCACTATCACAAGTTGCATTGATCAATTTGTCAATGATGGGAAGTGCAAAGTATCCTTTTGGCTCATTTTATTTCCTCCCTGCTTTATAGATGGAACTACAACTAGATCAAGAAGGAGAAGACATAGAAATATCTAAGAGAGTCTGGTTTGGCCAAGGATTGGAAAGTATAGAAGATAATAATGTTGATTTGAACATATTTGATTCTAAAAAAAATTCCTTAAGTTCCCTCGTTACAAGGGAAAAGTGCAAAAAATATATCTTACGTCATTAATTATATAGATTTTATATAAAGATAGATAAACTAGTATTTCACATTTGATAGAGCAAGAAAAAAATGAATTTAATTTTTTTTGTATGGCTTTTCAAAGAATTTTTCTCTTAACAATTTATATAATTACTATTCTAGATACTTAATTCCTTCAAAATACAAGGTGTAGGGCAGCCTTGTAGTTACAGATATATTTGAAGTCAGAAGGTATGAATGCATTGTATTCTTGTGTATAATTATGTTAAAAGAATTAGATTTTTCAAATTTTGAGATTTAAATTTTTATTTAGGGTTTTAGTAGTGCTGAAAATTTAAGGATTTTAGTGGTTACTGAAAAATAACACTTTAACGATTGAGGTTCTCTAATTTTTTTTTATAAAGGTTGTAGGTATCTAAAAATTGAAATTTGTATTGAGGGCTTCGTGAAAAAAAATCTAAGTCTTGCTTAAGAGTTTCAGTGTGAAAAGGTTTTCAGAGATCTTGAGCTGCATAAATGTCTCATTTGTTTTCAATTAAATAAATAAATAAAAAGAAAATTTTCATTTAAGATAAATAAATAAATTATGATCTATATAAATTTGCAAATGGGCTATGTTGGGTTTTGATTTGTTTTTGGAACGACACAAATGCTAATGTTGTCTTTTTGGTTTTTGGTAATTTGTAAATTTTGTTATGTAGCTTTTGTTAACTGGATCTTGATGAGAATGTGTTGTAATTTAAATGTGTTGTGTGTTTTCTTTTTTGGGTTGTGAAATGAATTTTGACTTAAGATGGTTGATTTTTGAAAACCTGATTTATGGTGTCTTTAGTTTCATTTTATTGCCAATAGTGATTTCTTGATATGAATTCTTTCCTTCATGAAAGTTAATAAATAAAGATCTATCTCCAGTCATGTGAAAAGATGCTCCTGAATCTAAAATCCATTCTTTATTAGTATCAAGCAAAGCATCCTCCCTTTACTCTAGATGTATTTTTGGGTTCAAAAGTTACCTCTACACTTGATTTTACTTGCTTGGAGATGGCTACAAAATAATTTTTATCTATCTTCCCTTCCTTAAACCATTATTTCTTAGGCTTGTATTGTTGTCTTTCATTTTTCCTCTTTTTCAAACATTTTTTTCCCATATGATTCTCACCTCTACAATACCTACAAATAATGGGTTTTCTTTCAAACTATTTTTCTACTCCTTTTCTAGAAAACTGGTTAGAACCACCATTATTTCAAAATTTATTATATCCTTTCCAATTCTCCTTTCCATCATCATATCTAGAAAATTATTTATTCTTAGCTCCATACACATGATTCTTCTTAATATAACCTTCTTTAATAAGTTGAGCCTCTTCATCTAAAATTGACTTACAAAATTGATCAAAAGTTTGTTGGTGGGTATTGGGATTTAACTGAATAAACCTTTTCCTTGATTCTTTAAATACCTTATAAGGTTGGGGAAGCTTATTTTCAACCATTGCAATCAACTGAAAATCCTTTTTTGCATATTCAACACCTATTTTCTTCAATTGGGCATTTAAATATGTAACCTCATTAAAGTAATCAACCATTTTTTCAAAATCAGTTGGGCCTATGTTTACCAATTTCTCTTCTATGTTGAGCACACTAGCAATATCTACATCTTTATAATCTTTTTTCTAGATTCTCCCATAGTTCTATTGGATTATCAACATCAACAAACCTTCTATTGAGATTGGGACTCAAGGCCTTACCAATAATTCCTCTAGCTTGCTCCAACTTGCATTTCTGTAACTCCTTTTCTTTCTTTTGTTGAGGTTCTCTAATCTCTTTATTCACTATACTCCCTAGAGCCTTTTCTCTCAAAGCATTCTTAACTGCAATCTTCCAATTTATGAAACCACTTCCATCAAAGATTGGCAAACTTTCATTTGTAGAGCCCATGTTAGAAAAAAACAACCCTCAAACAAATAGATTAAACCACTTCAAAGATCATCTTGCTAATCAAATATCAATCCATCAATATCTTAACCTTGTTAGAATATTTCTAGCTTTGATGCCATGTAAGAACAAGACCAAATTATAAAATAACAACAAATACGGAAAAAATAGAGCATACAACAATTGTGAAATGGCTGAAAGAAAATAAATTAATCTAACTTGCTTACATATAATCCAACAACTTACCTCAACAATAGTGTTGTTCATAATGGACAACCTCATATTTATACTTGAAGCCTCTAAGATCTAGAAACTTCTAATGTTCTAGATATCTCTAAAACTAGAATATTCTTTTTCCTTGAACAACTTCTAGTTGCTTCTAGCTCTTCTAAAAAATTCTATTTTTTCTAGAAACATCTTGTAGCTTTTCTAGACAATCTTAATCCTTAATAAGATCGTAGTTACATTAAGGATTCTAATAATATCATTTAGTAGTAGGGACCAACAAGCTTTGAGCTACCAAATATCAAACCCTACATTTTATCTTGATATTACTAGTAAAACAATGCATTCCAAACAAATCAACCAAGCTAGGATGATCTTCAAACAACCCTTATCATGACAATAGCTATAAAAAATGATAGCAACATCATAGGCCATATTGGTCATAATAAAAAATATTCACAAACAATTCAATTGCATATAACATTATATTTTGAACCACACACCTACCCATAATATATTTAGCATAGAACTTAAGAAGAATGTTACCTGGAGCCTATATGAGGGCTAAATCTTTGTAAAGTTGTCACAAACCAAGCCTGGTACCACTATTTCCTTTGTACAAAGCTACTACATAGTCCTTCCATGGCTACTCAATAAAATGCCAAGTAACCCAACAATAATAACAAGATCTCCAAAACAACAAAATTTGTCCTATTTCTCCAAAATGATGTATTTAAGCTCTAACAACCAGTTCATAATAATACTATACTTCTAAATGAAAAGAGTTCAAGAGTAGTTACATACTACACGGTTGCAAAGAATGGAATGCCAGAAGCCTCTCATAGAAAACAAACAATCAACTAAATGGATTCATCATAAATGCTTAGTACACAAAAGTTGTGGAATAACTCAATGTGGTGGTCCTTTACATGTTGGGTTGGCAGTCTCATACTATAGAGAAACCACATGAAATAATTGTTTTCATAATATATAGCTTAGAAAAAACATCACAATCATTTCCCTTGCAACAACAATGTCTACCGTTAGATTAGCATTAGTTTTTTTTTTAATAAGTATTTTTTTAATTATAATTAAAAAAAGTTCAAAATTGTTATCAAAAGATTGTAAAAATTTTGTCTATTTTTTAGGTTTTAATTTAGGTCTTAAGTTGGGGTGGTGGGCCTAGCTCGATTGGGTAAAGCATACACTGCAGTAAAAAAAAAAAAATTTAAAAAAAGAAAAGAAAAGATCTTAAGCCATGGCTTGATGTCTTTAGTAAATGTGAATTTAAAAATTATTAAAATGTTAATTACATAATTATATATATGTAATGTATTCATAATATAAATAATTTATAATTTAACTCATATTTAATATTTATCATAAATGTAAGAATGTATATTTTTATACATATATGCATATATTCTGGTTTTTTTTAATCTTGGTTTATAGCCATTGAATCAGTTTGTCTAGAGGTTTGAATGATGACAACGTGAATCTCACTAGACAAATTCTGAAATGATGTTTGCCACCACCATATTCTTACATTCAAAGCATAAATGTAAAGGCGAGAAAATTTCAATCATCATAATATTTTAGGTAGTTCATTTTCATAAATACAATTTTAGTTCAAGGTACCAATTCATTTTAATGGATGCATATTTGAACTAAATCAATATACATTTCATTTACAAATTATGAAATAATTCATTTAATCAAACTTTTAAAATTCTAACATAGTGTAACATCATTTTAAACCCATTCCACCATTCACAATTCACACTAACTTATTTACTCTCTATAAATTTAACCCTCCATTTATTATTCCATTCCAAGCTCTTTTAAATCTTAATAGATTAATTGTTGAAAATAATTTATTATAAATAAATTGCAGTGTAAGAACATTCATTTTTTCATTACAAATGGATAATCCTCATTCAGTGCGAGTAATTTGGTGAAAACTATTATTAGTAGGGGTAGTCTATTTATGGAGGGGCCTGCCATGGCTCCCAAAACTAAACGTGTAGTAATTTTGAAGTCAGTTAGCCATGATTCTAAATTTATAGTGGCAAAGAATCTTTAGCAGAAGTCCAAACAAGTAGAGCATAGATTTAGTGGAAATTAGTCAACACCAATGTGCATGTATCGTGGGAATTCATTATAGTCTTTAAAGGAATAAGCCAACTATATAGTGGAAAATTATTTAAGCAATAGTACTTTACTTCCTATAAAAGTCAATAAAGACCCAAAGGGAGGGCAGAAACATGCAAAACAATTGAGCTTGAAAGTGAGTTTTCAACCCCCAATCACAAAAGAGGAGAATCATTAGGTAGTAATGCAAAGAATAGGTGGCCCATTTACACTAAGGATTGATGTGATGTGAGTAATGAAAGTGAATGGAGGCAAACAGGAGTAAAAACCCCAATCTCTTGCATGTTAAAAGAAAAAAAATCTTGTTGGTTGTTGGTTATTATTATCATTATTATATGGTAAAGTTTTGGTGTGCATATGTTAAATTCTTTAATAGATTTTTTAAAAGTTTGATTAAGCTTTTTATTTGTGTAGTTTTTATTTTTTATTATTAAATATTTGTAAAAGAAAAAAAAAATAAATGTGTAATTTAGGTTAATTTATTATATGTATATATAAATATAATTATTTTAAATTATTAAATTAATATTAATTTATTGGTTATATTTTTGTATTATTTGTAATAATAAAATGTAAATCTCATGTGGTTGTGGGTGGAGGATTTAATGAAAGATTCTCAAATTAAGCATTTGATCAAATAATTGACACAAAACAACAAAATCTTATAGAAATAATCATTTTTTTAATTAGATTTAGGAACATGAATTGACTACAATTTGTCACAATGGGCTTCTTACATGCCAAGCTACAACTATTTGACAATTAAAATATAAAACTTGTACTTTTAAATTAAATGAAATACTTCCTCACATTTTTTGTGTCTTCATCACCAAACTCCATCCTAAACCTTTATTTTGATATTCACTCGCAAACCTCCAAATTCTCATCACCAATTATCCTTTTCTTCTTGATGACTCAAAGTATTGTAAGTAACTAATGCATATCAATCTTGAACCTCCAAATGATCTATGTTGGCTACAAGGAAGCACAAATTTCAATACTTCATGAAACATGTAGTCAACCAATAAAAATAATTTCTTTAACAAAGCAATGGTAACAGAAAAGAACTTTGTTTAGTACATGGTGTTTGTTTCCCTAGGTCCAATGAATCTTCACATGTGTTTTTTAGTTATCACAAACTTCAAATGATTAATGTCAATGATAAAAATATAAATTTTATGATAGTTTGTTAGCCCAGTGTAAGTCCTCAAACCAAATTATGTCATTTAATGCATCCAATTATCCCCAAACATGAATATGACATCCAAATATCTTTATAAAATGTTATCTCAAGAGCATGTGACCAAAATTCAAATTGCAGTAAAGTATGTTATTTTCTTTTGTAACTGACTGCTAAATAAAACTTACAAATAAATAAATAAAAGTGAGAATATTTTTGGGTGATGTAAAATTATTCTTGTCCCCTAGGATGCTCCTAAATTGAACACCCAGTGTTATTTGAAAAGTGAGTGCCTCACTTTTCATTGGATAACGTAGCATTCGGTCAATCTACCTCAACTCTAGAAATCCATCTTGATTCTTCTTCTTTTCTACCTCTTGATTTCACTAAATACTCCTACACTACTTATTTTTGGTGCTTCTTGTGACTCTATTATATAATATCTCCTTAATTTATTATATTGGTTGTGGTAGTAAAGGGTTCTATATTTGTTATTTTGTGTTATTGTTTATTGGGCATCCCCCATGATATGATTACAAATCTACAATTTTGAACAATAGGGAAATTCCCATTCCCTCTAGTAATTATAATTTATATGCATTGTTTCAGTCAAAATTTCTCATAATCCTACAATGGTCTAACTTATTCATCTTCAACTTATTATAATTTCTAGCTAGAAATCTCTCCTTGATATGTACCATTACTTCACCCCCAACCATAAATTCCTTATGTTTTATCATCTTTTCATCCTTCATTGTGTACTTATCATGCATCTATCCTAGGTGACTTCTTACTTTCACATACAATTGCCTACTGTGTTTTGTAAAATCATTATGTCTTTGTACTCCTTTTATTTGCATTACTAATGTTCCTCAACTCTAATACATTCTTTGAAACTACTAACACTCACAAACTAAAATGGTTTTTACCAACACTTTTTTTAACTAGACTGTTGTATGTAAACACCATCTAAGATAAAATTAAGTCCCAATTCCCTATCTTCTCTTCAACTAGAGACCTTAGTAAATTTACTAAGCTCTTTTTTGCAACCTTTGTTTGTCCATCATTCTATTCAAGGTATACTAAGTTGAATTTTAAATCTATCTTTTCCACAAAGTACTCAAAAAATAACCCAAAAACTTATTATCCCTATCTGAAACTACGCTCCTAGGTAAACCATACAATCTTACAACTTCTCTAAAAATAGGGTAAGTTATGTGTACCACGTCATTATTTTTCTTACATGGAATGAAATCTACCATGTTAAAAAACATAACCACTACCACCAATACTGAATCATTCCCCCTTTTTGTTCTTAGCATCCCTAACATAAAATCCATACTTATATCTTCCTAGAGTTTCTCTAATACTCTAGTAATGGTTGATATAATCCAACATCTAGTTTTTCCCCTTCGCAACTTGGAAAATTTTGTAATCTTAGAAAAAATCTCACATCCTTGTATGTTTATAGCCAAAAAATAGATCTCACTAACCATAATAACTATCTTGTCTAACCCAAAATTCCTTGCTAACTAACTACAATGATTTTCCTCGATCAAATTATTTCTCAAGGTGATCCCACAATAGTGGTTTACACTTTTTGGCCAAACTTGACATTGAATTGAAATTTTTTAACTAAATCTTCACTCTCAGGCACCTATAGCTGCTAAACCATGAGGAATTTGAAGATGATGCAAACTAGTGATTTGTGACATTTTTCCTCTAGATTCTGAATATATATATTTTAATTTATTTGGAATTAAGTTGCATTTCTTTTTTCATCTCCTTCAAAAACTAGTTTTTAATAGTAAACACCATTTTAAAGAGTGAGATGTACTTGGTAACACATTAAATTTTTTTCTATGAAGGATAAAATTCTTTTTTTGAATTTAGATTTGTAACTACGATATCTAGTGCATGCAATTGGTTTCATAGTGTTTTATTAAATATTTTTTTCTTAATTAAGTTTTGAAGTCAAACCAGTTACAATTTAGACATGTAGGTTTACTTGCTAACACTTTTTTTTTGTATGCATTGAAACTCAATTTATTTATTTTTGTTGGATCAAGGACATCAATATCAAGTGCATAGGTATTATTGAAAAAAAATTGATAATCTACTATTTTTCCACATGTGTAGAACAAAGAGCTTGATTTTTAGTGAAAAACCTACATTCACAAGAAATAAAAAATAAATATAATAATCAAATTAAATATATTTAAAATTATACTTTTTGGGAAGCTTATAATAAGGACTACATACTTAAAAAAAATAAACTTTAAATAAATTCATTTGATCTCCCAAAAGGTATATCAAAAGTGGTTTTTAATCGACATTTTGATAGGTGTAAAGGGGACTCTATTATAGGTATGGTTTAAAACTAGTGGGGTTCTATCCAAGGGGGTTTGATCAAACACTCTTCAATTGGAATCCTGTAAATGGAAAATTTCAAGGCTTAAATCATTATATTTTCTAAAAACATGTGATTTCAGTAAAAATCAAGATGTCCCAAAAAGTGTAAACCACTATTGTGGGATCACCCCTCATGGAGCTCTTTTGTTTACATAATTGGTTACCCTTGAATAACATCACATTCTAAATGAAGTAGTTCTATATATTTACTCTTATCCATTCTTATCAATTCCTTACATGTCCTCCATGCCTCCATAAAATCTAAGATCGACTTTATCTAGATGTTTTATCTCCTCTAAACCAACTATTCCATTCTCATTTCTATCAATAGGTTTTTCTTCTACTCAATGCATCAACAAATTTTGACTTTTCTCTCCTATTCTTCATAAAATTGTAACTATACATGAATTCCACCCATTGCATGTGTCTCTATTTAAACTTTCCTTGGTTGTTCAGGTTCTATAGTGCTTTGTGAATAGAATACAACACAAATTCCCTGGGTAATAGGTAGAGCCTCCATTTCTTTAGGGCTTGGATTATGGCATATAATTTATATTCATAAACCAAATATATTCTTTTAACATCATTCAAATTTTCACTAAAATATAGGTTATTGACCTCTTATTTATTTGTTTGATGCAACCCCAATTATTTTTTCACTTACATCATAATCAACTTGAAATACCTTATTGAATTTTGGTACCTAACAAGTATTATTTATAATGCTAATTTTTTTCTTTGGAAACTCAAAGCTTCTATCTTCTTTTTTAGTCTACTTGAGTTTATACATTTCTTCTCTCATTGTTTTAATTAGTGGCACATAAATCCTAGTAAAAATTTTAATACATTTTCTATAGAACTTTCCAATCTATGAAAACATCTTTACCTCTCTCACATTTCTTGTTGTAGACTATTATGTAATGTATCTTATTTTCTCAAAATCTATCTTTAATCAGTTAGTTGAGATCACAAATCTAAAATATACTGATTATGTTTTCATGTTCAAGCTACACTTATTTAAACTGATTAGCAATTTTTTTCCCTCAATGACCATACTATTGGTATGGCATTCTCTAGGTGTCTATCCTAAGTCTTATTAAAATCAAAATATCACCCAAATCAATAATCACAAACTTACCTAGGAATTTCCTACACTACTTTCATTAACCTCATGAATGTGATTAGAGAATTTTTCAATCTAAAATCGA
>VDFB02000017.1:311360306-311396039 GCA_007258455.2 Sequoia sempervirens | reverse complement strand
TATTTATTCCATTTACTTTCCATATTTTGGTATTTAATCTTAGAATATAAATAATCCTCAATAATTACAACAACCATTAATTATTCGTTTGGTTTGCTTTGTGCTATATGCATTTCATTTGAATAGCCTAGACTAAGCTCGTAGAAAAATGATTTTCCTTCACATATGTCATTCATTAGACTCAATTATATAGTAATAATAGTAATAATATTATAATAATACTAATAATAATAATAATAATAATAAATTTAATAAAGTAGCATATTATGTATATACATACATACATATAGATGTCAATTTCTAGGTCCATATCTACACTATGTAAAAAAATTCAAATCGATATAGATAGATATTAATGCACAAATGTTTAAATAATTTAATATTATCAATAACGTGCACATTTTAACAAATTTTGAGAGGAATAATGAAATTTGTTGAATAACCAAACTTTCTTTAAAAGACGATTGTAATAAAATCAAATCGATTTGAAAGCTTTTAATGTTTTGTAGATCAAAGATAATGTATTGATTGTTGATATAAATATTATGTCATTATAAACATCTTTACTCTCCAAATAGTTTTTACCCATATAAATCTAATTAAATTTAACAAAATACTATTTTCCCTTTTTCTCTAACATCTTTCCCGACATAACCCACTGAAATTTATTTGGAAACTACCAAAAACAACTAAACCAGAAAAAAACAGCCATAAAAATTTATGAGAAGCGGGGAGTTCCAAAAAGATAATGTGCTGGGCTATATTTGGGGTTTGAATCCGCTTTTACATGAACTCAGTCGTCGCGTAGCGTTCGAAAGTTCCGCAAAGCAATCCTCCAATTAATAAATAAATAAGTACTAAATTCGTATTTTGCAAGCTCACGGCCACGCTGTCCGCAACACGACAAAACACATATAAATACCCGATTCCGCCAAAAAAATCCATGATTATGCCGGCCCTGCAATCTTAGCCCTCCACGTGTCTTTTCCAAGTAACCCAACCCGTCGATGTTGTTGGTCATTTAAGCCCCGCGAAAAGTACGCCGTAGTCGTTATTTTACCATGCTAAATTCACGCAATATATATCAACGTATCCGGTTTTAAGATATCCTAAATCTAAATAACGCCTAATCCTTATTAACTGCAGTGGAATGTTTTGTAACTGTAGTTAGAGGGAGTTGACTTCTCATCCCCAGCTGGATATGGTGCTCTGCCTGTTTTAAGGTGGATTTGGAGTTACATTTTGTAATGCAGGTTGTGGTGTGTTGAATTTTAATTAATTTGATTGTGGGTGGGGGAGTATTCGGCTGTAGACGTTTTTTTTTAATATAAAAAAATCGGTTTGTTACATGAGGAATTGGATTGAGTAGAGAGAGTATCTATGGTGGATGTGGATGATGATGAAAAAGTAAAGACTTCTAGAGGATTTTAAGGACTTGGGCAATTCATGCACTGGAATTTGTCACTACCCACATGCAGATGTAGATCACCATTTTCCACGAGTTTAACTCAATTCTTTTCTCCCCCGGAATTCGCCTTTAAATTCATTTTTCTGTGTGCTGTGGAACAGTGAGTTTTGTTGGGCAGAGTGTCTGAGAGGGACGAGAAGATAACTCATAAGATGAATCATAATACAGTAGGCATACATGGAGTCCGAGATGATGAGATGAACGTACCATAATTGGCCTTTAGTTTCATCTCCACACCGGTGGATCAGTGCTTTTGGGGAAAGAGAGCATAAATTATAATATAGTAGTTAATTATGGTGGCCAAGATGATCAGGTGGAGACCTTGGTCTCTGATGGTTACCAAGAAGTATCAGCTTAATTTACTTCTGCATAGCCTGGAAGCTCTTGGTGCTGGTGAAGATGAGAATGGTGGGTTTAAGGAGTGTTCCAAATTGATGGCCCTTATTAAATGGAAAGGTCCAAGGAGGAAACTGGGGTCTAGGTTTAGAAGTATACAGAAGAACTGCACCAGTTTTCATGGTATTGGAGATGATGGAATTGTGGAGTGGAATGAGAGTTTTGGCCATGTTTGTATGCTTACTCTGCTCAAGGACAATGCCTTTGATAGGTGGGATGTTCGAATTCAGATCATCAGTGTAAGTTTCATTTTAACAAGTTTTGAAGATCATCAATTCTTTTTGTTCGGTGCATGCCTGGCTACAGATCTAGCTTTTTTTCGTTTTTCTTTTGAGTGGAATGTGATAATGTTCATGCATGTATATCTTCAAAAGAAGAAATCAATTGCCGTGTTTAGGCGTCCGTATCTGTTTTGATTGGGCATTGATGTTGATTATGTGGACCAAATTTCAATATTAATATGGATGATTTGGTATGCATGTGACTCATAAGGATAAGATTAAACAACTTTTCATGGCATGGCCCCTCTTGATTTAACTGATCTTGTTAAAAAACTGAGGCAAATGTTATTCTGGACCAAAATTCACAGGAGATTTTAGAGGAGTCAAAACCCAGACAATCTATTGTTGGAACAGGTTTGTTGAACCTTGGGGATTTTGCTTCACCACTGAAAAGCACAAAACAGACCACCAAGATTCCCGTATCTTGCTGCATTGGAGGTGTGACAAAAGAAGCAGCGCTTGTGGTAAGTTTGTCTCCATTTTATCCCAATCCATGTAATTTATATTTGTTGTATGTTTCTGATTATTTGTTAGAAATCTTTATAATTAATATCTACTCAGATTTCCAAGTTTATTTGTATATTTGCATAATTTGTTTTCATTAATGATATCTTAGAGAATATTGGAGATGGAGTCACCATACGGATTCTAGTGCATCTGAAATTTTTATCCTCATCAGGCTTTCTATTTTCATTTTTTGTTATATGCAGGTCACTCTGGATTTTGAGGAACTTCAAATAACGCAGATAGCATTTGACCCTGTTCAACGGCTTTTGATTCCTTTGTCATGCATAAAAGGGCCTTTTATCACAGAAACTAATTTTATCGAAGCACCTACAAAGAGATCAGAGAAGGATTCTTCAGACGAAGATGGCAGTAATTTTTCCAAACTATCACCACTGAGTAGTGAAGAATGCGAATCTCCTGAATTATACGACTCAGATTCAATTGATGATTGTGAAGATGCTGCGGTTGAGGAAGGGAGCATTTCAACCTTCTATGGGACCTTTAGTTATGATACTCTTGCTGCAGTCAATCTTTTGGCTGCAGCTGTGTATCTAGATAACAAGGAAGATTGCCTTGGGGGGAATGAACTCGTTCTCCCTAAACTCATTGATGAAGCATCTTCCTCAGATTCAGATCCTGCTACTCCACCAGTTTTGAAGCGCAGCCTTCTTTCTTGGAAAGCTGGGAAGTTTGGTTTTAAATCACCAAGAGCAAAGGGAGAACCACTGCTGAATAAAGCATACAAAGAGGAGGGTGGTGATGATATTGATTTTTTTCGTAGACAGGAAAGTCCTCCCTATGGCGCTATATATCAGGTTTGAAATCTCTTTCCTAATTACCAGTCTCAAAGGTACAAAGAAGGAAATGATAAGTTCATGATTTATAGGAGAGTGTATTGTGCTTAAAGGTTCTTTTGTTGGATGGCCTAGAGCACTGAGTTTTCATGCTGAACAGTAACAGATCCTATTTTCTAATTGGTTCAGAATCCCATATTTTCCAATTCCTTTAGATCTTTAGTAGGGACAACTAAGATCAAACTTTTAAACATCAACTAATTCTCATTTTGGTTTCTTATTGCAGGATAGTGAAAATGGAGCAAAATCAAACGTTTCTGCCTTTGGAGATGACCAATTTACGATAGGCCGTTGGGAATGGAAAGAGCTGGTTAGTAGAGATGGACAAATGAAGCTGTCCACACAGGTATTTTTTGGCTCGATTGATCAGCGTAATGAACGAGCAGCAGGGGAGAGTGCTTGCACTGCTTTGGTAGCTGTCCTTGCTCATTGGTTGCATAGGAACCCAAATTCTATGCCAGTCAAATCGCAATTTGACATGTTGATTAGAGAAGGATCACAGGAGTGGAGGAAGCTTTGTGATGTGGAGGATTACAAGGAGAGGTTTCCTGACAGGCATTTTGATTTGGACACTATATTGCAAGCTAAGGTACGCGCCCTTTCTGTTATTCCAGTAAAGTCCTTTGTTGGCTTCTTCAGGCCTGAAGGTCTCCAAGGTTCTTTTGACTTCCTGCAAGGGTGTATGTCCTTTGATGATATTTGGGATGAAATTACCAATCCTAGTAATGTGAAAGCTCAAGAGGAGAAGCAGCATATTTACATAGTCAGTTGGAATGATCACTTTTTTGTTCTCAAAGTAGAGAGGGATTCTTTCTACATAATTGATACACTTGGGGAAAGATTGTTTGAAGGTTGTAACCAAGCCTATATTTTAAAATTTGATAAGGAGACAACAATTCATCAGTTGCCAGCAAAAGACCAACAGAAAGGAGAACAAAGTAGCACAGTTTCAATATCTGCTACTGCAAAAGACTCAAAAAGTACAGTGTTGAAAGATTCGAAATCAATAGCAGTATCAGAAGAGAATGGGAAATCCGCAACTGCAAAGAATTTGAAACCTTCAATGGCAAAAGACTCAAAAGCTATTGCTCCAAAAGATTTAAAATCTATTCCAATCGTGGAATTGAAATCTGTCACAAAAGAGGATCAGACATCTTTAACAGCAAAGGACTTGAAAAATTCAAAGGTAGAAGGTTCAAAATCTCCATCACCAGGTAGTAAAAATCAACAGCATCAAGACAACTCAATAACTCAAGTTAGAGACACAAGGGAACTTGAGGTATTGAGCAATATAGATAATGAGAATAAGCTGATTTGTAAAGGCAAAGAATCTTGCAAAGCATTTATCAATGGGTTTTTGGCAGCTTTACCACTCAGACAACTACAGGTAGATTTAGAAAAGGGTTTGATGGGAAAGATCCCATTGCATCAGCGCCTGCAAATTGAGTTTCATTTTACAGAGGAGTAACAACTTTCAACTTTTGACATGGATTCCCACTATATACATACCAATGATGGTACATTCATAGAAGGATGTTTGGCATTTTGATTTGATATTTTAGTTAACCTTGACAAAATATTATATATGTGCATGTTAGATTTTATACTATTTTACATGTCTCAAAATTTTGGGATTACAAAGAACAATCATCTTTTTAGCAGTTGCGTCTGAAAAGAAAGCAGGGAAGCAACTTGTGAAGTTTCTGGATTTAACTTACCATGACAATTACAAGGTTTTATGTTTACAAGCAAATATCAGGTTCAGCATATGGTGAAGAAGGGGATGTTTGTTCTTTTATAAATTACTTTCTTCCTACTTCCAGGCAGTGCAAATTGGACATTGGTTTTGAAGTCAATGACAGTTTTGTAAAATATTTGTACTTTGAAACCTGTCCTGCCCATCACAAACAAGATGATCGCTCCATTTGTAAGGGAAAGTTCTCCTGTACAGAGTTTACATTCAAAAATAATATGCTGACATGTTCTCAGAAATTGAGATTTGTACAGCCACCCATGACAATGTTTGTTAAGCCAAGGAAACAATGCTTGTTTAGCCAAGCCAACAATGCTTGTATAGCCAAGGCATTTGAGTGATGACTGTAATAGCAAGACACAACTTTTTTGTATGGAATAGTGTTCGGTTTAGACTTTAGAGTTTCTGTGAAGGGGTTGTTTTACCCTGTAATTTAATGCATATATACATTTTATATTTGAAAGTAATATCAAACAATTTCAAATAATGAATCAATGAAAGTAATATCACTACCTCCTCTCCAAAGGATTTCTTTTTCTTCATATTCTACTTGGCACACGGAACTAAACCCAGGTCATAGAGTCCATAACCCATTTCAAGCAGGTTATCCATTTTGCTCTTCTTCATTTACAGCGTGAATAGCCATAAAGTTTTATTGCTCGCAGACTATGCTTTTCTTTCCTCTGTTTTCCGTCAGACAGAAATAACTTTTTAATGTTCTGGAAACAATTAAAATTATTGATAAGCTGCCAACCCCCCCATCAAACTTTTCCCCTTCCTCTTAGCAATTACCACATCTGAAAATTGAAACCCTTGTTGCAAACCCATTGTTTTCTATTCTAGATGAACAGGCAACGAATATATGAATCATAAGGAAGTCATCTTTGACTTTGACTGCTTAGGCAAAATCCTGTAAATTGTATTAGAAGAGCTTCCAGGCAAACTGGCCGTTGTCCAGCTTGTGAAGCAGTACTGGGGATCCGATCTATTGCGCTGCTTTTTTAACTTATTTCCATTAGCAAAGCAGGAATTTCCAATAACAACATAAAGAAGAACCTATAAAAAGCCAGGAAATCTGAGAAAAGATTTATAGCAGACCTACTTATGCTTTCATAGCTCAAACAGTAGCTTCATAATCTCAGTCTTAGCCATGGATATGTGAACCATTACAAGACCAGCCTTCCCCAATTACAGCTGTTCTTAAAGCAGATGGTATTTTGGCTGGACCCATTCTCCAAAAAGAGTATTTGTATAATGATCACATTGTTTGTCGTTTTCAACTGAAAACTTTTGCATGTCACCAGGCATGTTTAAGGTAGATCTATAAAGATATGTTATTTTTAACATTTGATGAATAATCACTTCTCCTTCAAGGGGCATTGTTCAAATTTTCAAAAAACAACGAAAGAATGCATTGTAATGAGCCAGTCCAGCAGAGTAAGACAGCAATCAATTAATGTGCATGCAGCCTTTCTTTTACTTTACCCATGACGCCTAAACATGCAACCAAGGTATGGTTTAGGAAGAGGCTTCTGTTTATTTTTACAAATCCTGGTGAATTCCCCCTTGATATGCATGGAATCTTTGTCTAGTCATTTTTAAACTCCACATCATGGTGTGGGATATTTGACATTTAAAAAATGATAATATAAAGGCTATTTATAAATATTTGGGGTATAGACATGCTATGACAAATCTACACTTATGGTGACATTATATTTTGTGTCTATACATGTTTTTAGTTACAGCTACATGTTGAAAATCTATAAATAAAAGATTATCTCTATTCTGTAGGAGAATGTACCAAATGATGAGCAGAATACAAGTTGAATCTGTTACAAATAATTGTAATAAAATAATAGGCTCAGTGAATAAATCAAAATCAAAATGACAAACTTGTGGCAAATAAGCCCAGTTAAAAACTATCAACATGCTAGTAGTCACTATAGCAAAGATTAGCCAGATAGAAAATCGATGTTGCAGCCCATGGAAATTAACTGCAAACACTGTGGAGGCTATAATTTTCAGTATCAAATCCCAAAGGATCCTGTGCTATTCCATTGGTAATTTAATCCTAGAAAACAACGCTATATTCTTGAATTGCCAAGTAAAGCTAAGTTCCAAAATCACATTAGAATATAGAACAGTATATTGGTAAAGTCTGGTGTTAAAATCAGGCAGAATTGTTTACATCACTCGCACAAGCCATTGTCCTCCATAGGGGTTATCAACTGAAGGCTTAATCATTACACTGACTGCTATTAGCTGACTAATATCACACTTTGAAATGAAAAGGGTTCACTATAAATCTGCAAAAACCTCTAATGGTATTGGAAATTATTCCATCAGGATTTTAATGAGCTCTTAAGTAATGAACTGATAAATCCTGCTCTTTTCTTCTCCCTTTTACTCATTTACACGCGAGTGTTTATTATTTTATCATGTAAGCTCGATTTTTTGCCGATCCTTGCTCTCTGTATTTCAATATTATGTTCTTCAACTCTGTTTCATTGATAGTCAGCAGAGTACATGAGCAACCAAATTGTAATATAGTTATTAGTGGCCAAGAATGACCAATGGGAAAAGTACATAGTCCAAAGATTGCACTGTGCTCTTTCAAGAAAAGTGATCCAACAAGAACATAGAAGACTTCAATAATGATGTAAAACTGTGAAACAACAAAAAATTTAACCTGCACCACCAAATAACCTTAAGCTAAATCTAGCATTCATGTCCAGGAATCGGTACTGGGGATCTTTATGATATTGATGTGGGCCACTGAAAAAATAATAGATTGATGAATCTCGTATGCCCACAGTGTGAAAGGTAGAAAGTGATTAAAAAATATTAGACAGGTTCTTTCCAGGAGCACCATAAATGGTCAGAGCTTAAACAGTCTGAGTTGTTGTTTGACCAAATAATAAATCATTTTGAAGGATCATGTGGTATGATCCAAAACGTCATACAAAAATATCTCAACGCAGTTTTATCCAGAATAATTGAAACAAACTAATATGAACCGTACAAACAGCATATTTCTAATTAAAATTCTTTCCGCTTTTTGATTTGCACATTAGACCCAAACTCAATCCACGGTTTAATCACATTGATATTGAGCACATTACAGTGTGAACACCAGAATAAGCAAGGTATAACAGTAACAATCTCTTTGTTTGACGTGCAATAAAGATGATGTTCATCACAGTAGCATAAAGTTGCACATGAACTTCATGACGCAATTGGCCAAACAATTTGGTTAGCTAGACCAAGTAAAACTTCAGAAAGTCTATGCCAACTTAAAAAATTGCAGTTCGATGTCATCTGGGGTAAGCATTTCCTAACTTCAAGGTTGCTGTCTACATTGAGTAGATTACAAGTTTATATTAATACCAGTAAACCAAAAAATGATTTCTTTTTCTCAGTAAGGGTTTTAATTAATGCTCTCCATTAAATATAAATTGATTCCCCTGTTTTTTCCACTGCATTGCATGCGCATCTGAAAACCCCAAACTGAAGTTACAATCTTAGTGCACTTCAGATATGAAAAGGTAACTTGGATTGGATATTTTGACATTTAAGGAAGTGCTAAGTTTCTTCATTTAGTCAACACAAATCGTTTGTGGACTTTACATATCAGTCACACTTCCATTCTTCACTCTCTCTGATTGTAATCTTGAGGACATGGATTTGACAGTTGGAGGCATTGAAACTTTTGCAAAAGCTTACCGTACACTCCACCATTGCAATCAATGTTTTGAAAAGAAACAGAGCAGTTTTCAACCATGAAAGGTTTAATTTCGTTTTCAGTTAATTTCCAAGATTGCGTCTGGTTGAAAAGAGATTTCTCAATAGAAACCGCTTAAGCTACTTTAGGAATTGGCGACACTTGGTTTCTTGTTCTACGTCATCTCTTGCACAGATATATCAACGGTTGAGACTTCAAATTTCAATTGCTACATCATGAGGTGTTTTTTTTTTCTTCAGGCCTTCCGTCATAAAAGAAGAAATTAACAGTGATAAACAAGAACAAGGCCCAGCAAAGAAACTGAGTTTGATTGGGCAAAGATATAAAAAATATACAGTGGGGTGTAACTTCAACAATGTCATAATAAAAAGGGACTTTGGAAGTCCAGAGAATTGTAAGGATAAGAGTTGAGTATGATCACCTAAATGAGAAGAAATGAGAGATTAAATTGTAATTAGACATGTGTTGGGTTGATATTGAAATGAGAAGAAATGAGAGATTAAATTTTGTGGTTGATAAATAATTGTTTATTGTTTTGTGAATAAGATGTATCAAAATGTAATTAAAAAGTAGTATATTTTTTTTTGGTTGGAGACACCTTAAGGGGGTCCTCTTTAGCTTAGAGCCAAAGTCTAAGGGGTATTCATTCCGCTAGGGGCACGATCCCCGCCTCATCTCTTTTTAGGCGTTAGATCCTTTATACTCAGCAAGACTTGATCCCTAGTGAGCTCATTTAGAACCTTTCAACTTCACCACAAGATCAAGGGCCCATTTGAATTGAATATTTAAATTATTTAGATATTTACAAAATTGTTAATATTAAGAGAGTAAAATAATGAATGTACATAAAGATATTTTTGGTTTAATTTTTAAAATGTAAAATAGTGTAAGGCATATGTTCTTTTATTTTTTGTTAGGTATTTTTCAAAATCAATTGGTGTAAAGATAGTTAAGAGTTGGTATTGTGATAGGTCGAATGTGAGCGTTAGAAATCGAGCAACAAGCAAAAGAGTGCAAATAAACAACTAAAAACAACCTACACCTCAAGATTAGCCCAAGTTGGAAACAATGCAAGACAAAGCAACGAAATGGAACTTTATACCTTGCGTTGAGTCGATCCTTTGGTTGGCCCTTCGATCTTTGATGTGTATGCTCCTTTGATGGCAAGTAGAGGATGTGAAGATGGAAATGATGCTTGGAATCATGAAAATGGCTAAGTGTTGGTTGAGAAACAAAACTGCAAGAGTTTGGCTAACACAAATGATCTCCCCAAAATGAGAGAAAAGAGGGGGTATTTATAGGATTTTTGGGAAATCCTAGGGGAAATGGACAGTTGAGATTGATCCACCAAATATCAAGATGTAGGGCTAAGGTGAGTTGAGAACTCACAAGCCCTCACATCTTGAATTTGGCATGTGAGAGCCCTAAAAGGTGAAGTGGACATGAGGAAGGATAAGTATATGACATGGAGGGGGTACAAAATACCTTGGGATTGGACAAGATCTCCTCATAAAGGAGGTACTTGTCCCCATGTGGGGAATTAAAAATTCATCAAATATTCTTATGGGGAAGAGGGAAGGAATTTAAAATTCCTTAAATGCATTGGGGGATTAAAATGTGAATTAAAAATTCACATGGGGAAGGGAGATGCCTTGTCAAAAAAGAAGAGCATTTAATAAGGTTGACTAAGGACACATGTCATAAAGGACATGGGGAAGAGAAAAGGAATTTAATATTCCTTGGAAGGGTAAAAGGATTTAAAAATTCCTTGAGAGGTTGATTAGGCTAGTTAGTGAGGGATTAGAGGATGGTTAGGTGGCTAAGAGAGATTAGAGGCCAACTTACAAAAGTTGGAGGATGTGACACCTCCTAATCAAGGATTATGCATGTGCACATCCTAATGATGGGATTAGAAGAAGGATAAGATAAAAATGATGGAGGATGTGACATGAGGGAAATTAAATAAATGTGATATTTATTTAATTCATTTGATAAAAAAGGAAGGTATTTAATTATTTAACTAGATACCTTAGGGATTAGAAGAACTTAAGGATGTTAATTAAAGGGGATAAATTTGGATAAATTAAGTGTCCAAATTTAGACATCTACAGGTATTAGAATTATATATTTTTATTCATTTTTTTTTCATAATATTTAGAAGTGGTTACATTTTGAAAACTGGATCATTGAACATACACATCACATAACTTCTAAAAAAATAATTGATTTTTTTAGTTTGTTCAGAATGAAGCATACATAGGTTAATCAATATATATAAATTGAAAAATATGAAGACATTAATGTAAGTAAATCAAAATAAATAAATAAATTTATTTAAAATAGATAAAAAATTATATGACTAGACTATTAAGAAGTAGATCAATATTTTGGAGGCGACCTATATATAGTTGATCAACAAGAACTATTAGGGAGTAGTTCCCTTTATTTATAATATAATAGAAATAAGTTACATTGTCAATGTTTAGATCTCATTGAGCCAAGGCTCCCAATACATCATTGTGAACAAACCTTCACCTAATTCATTCACTCTCAATAGTTGTATTGTTGATATCATATCACCATTGATGCATGCATATTCAGTAAATCTGCTTATGTCTTTGACATCCATTCCTTATCTAAGAGCCAAGATATTTAAAAACTTTGGCATCTATTCCTTATCTAAGAGCCGAGATATTTAAAAATATTATTTAATATATAAAACATGATTTTGTGAGTAAAACTGGAGGTTCAACCTTTAGGATTGAATAACCAAACCTAATGAATGGGAATGGAAATTTTGAAATACAATGTGCTCACATTATAACGTGAGTGTGTTTTGTTCAATAAAAAAGTTACATAAAGAGGAAAAAATAGATCATCCATGAAATTTATGACACTTTTTTGCTTTATGTGACTACAATTGATTATTTTACCTTCGAAATTTATAATTGTACAATTATTACATTCTTTTTCTTTTTATTAAAAGTTTTAAATATCACTTTTATCCAATATTAGTATAAAATAATAATAATTGTTTAATGATTAATAATCATTTTTTTACATTTTAAATGTTGGAAAATGTGCCTCAAACTTACTGACATGAAACCTCTGTAAGAGCAAAGTCGGTGTGACATTCTTTCTGTATGGCCGACTAGCAACTGTGAAACCTTGTGAAATGTTCAGGTCGCCGAGACCTTGTTGTTGTCTTGCCGACTGGTGTTATCGCTATGACATTTCCATCGCTATGAGTTTCCCATCTCTTCCCGCTTGGGGAGATCTCTGGCCAACGGTTTGGTTCCTAGTGGTTGTCAGGGAGACTCATGGCGACTGAAGTTATTGGGGAGACTCTTGGTCCAAAGGTTTACTTCAGTATGATGTCTCATCAACTAGCGATGGTCTTGTTGATATCGCTATTATGTGTTTATCATCGATATGAAGTCTTGGCGATGTGGCAAGTCTCGCCGACAACTTTACACTCGAAGTCAATGGGGTGACATGAAGGCTCGGTAAGAACTCTTGGCGACAAATGATTGTCTCACTGATAGTATGGTCTGTTGTCGGTATGACTCCTAGCGAAGGATGGACTCAGGGTGACTTGGAACCTGCGGGGTGACTCTTAGCGATAGCCTAAGTCTTGCCGACGAATGTTCATATCAGTATGACTTGAGGACTTGTTATGACTCATAGCAACTAGCAATTGTCTGGGCAATGGGTCTGCTGAGGATATCGATGAAAGGTTTTGCTGATGGTAGTGTTGATGCCAATGTGACTTTTGAACTCATTATGATCTCCTACCGATAGCAGTGACTCTTGTCGATAGTGATGGATGTGTAATTGGTCATGTGGCATCGGGGAGACACGGTTAGTGTCTCACCGACATGTGAATACTATTTGAATGTTTTTGACTGATTGGAAGACTATCCTACGTGGTTTTTCTTTGACCAATCAGAGGAGCAGAATGGGAACCACTAGCAGTTGGACTGTTGCGGCCATTACTATGAGGAAGATCGATAGACCATGAGTGACATGGATATAATCAGGAATTGAAGATGGTGATCGGTTCTGTGAATAGTTGTGTGAACAGTTCGGTGTGAGATCAGTGTGTGTGAATTCATTCAAGAGTGCATTGTAAATGTGATGTTCTGTACAAGGTTGATAGTTGAGTATGTTGTCATAAATTGACATCAGAGAGTGAAGCCCTTACTTTGTATGTAATTTGTTTACTATAATACAAAGGGGTTTTTCTTGGTGTGGTGGGTTTTTCTCCCATAAGGGTTTTCCCATGTAAATCTGGCGTTCATGTGTGTATGTTCATTTCTCTGTTTTTGTTATTTCTTTCAAGTGTATCTTAATTGAGACTGTAATTGAAAATTTAAAGTCACCTCTACATTCTTCCCCGAGGTTTTGACATTAGGAGAGTTAGTTTTGCACCTTAGCTTTTTATTTATAATATAATAGAAATAAGTTACATTGTCAATGTTTAGATCTCATTGAGCCAAGGCTCCCAATACATCATTGTGAACAAACCTTCACCTAATTCATTCACTCTCAACAATTGTATTGTTGATATCAAATCACCATTGTTGCATGCATATTCAGTAAATCTGCTTATGTCTTTGACATCCATTCCTTATCTAAGAGTTGAGATATTTAAAAACTTTGGCATCCATTCCTTATCTAAGAGCTGAGATATTTAAAAATATTATTTAATATCTAAAACATGATTTTGTGAGTAAAAACGGAGGTTCAACCTTTAGGATTGAATAACCAAACCTAATGAGTGGGAATGGAAATTTTGAAATATAATGTGCTCACATTATAACGTGAGTGTGTTTTGTTCAATAAAAAAGTTACATAAAGAGGAAAAAATAGAGCATCCATGAAATTTATGACACTTTTTTGTTTTATGTGATTACAATTGATTATTTTACCTTCGAAATTTATAATTGTACAATTATTACATTCTTTGTCTTTTTATTAAAAGTTTTAAATATCACTTTTATTCAATATTAGTATAAAATAATAATAATTGTTTAATGATTAATAATCATTTTTTTACATTTTAAAAGTATATTTGTCATCTTTATATTGTTCTTGTGTGATCATTATATTTGTTTTGTTCCATTAACACTTTTAATTAAGATAGAATTGATGAGCGCAATGAGAAATAACAAACATAAAACATCTTGATAAATCCAAGTGAACAAAGAAAAATTAAGAGAGCACATGAGAATACTTCATCAAATGATAAAAGTTGAAGGTACATGTACACAATTATTGTCAATTGATTTGAATGTAAAAACAAATTTTAATTCACTTATTAAAATAATAAATAATGAAATTATGATTGATGATGAAATATAAACACTTGATTTATTTCATTTTTAAATTTATAAATTATAACAACTAATCAATTTATAACAAAAGTAAATAAATAAAAATTATTATAAAAGTAACAAAAATATCAATTGAACAAAACATTCAAAATGAACAAAAAAATCAAATATGCCAAACAATTAAAACACCACCTAGAATTATTCATAAAAAAATAAAATATCTAATTAAAATTAATGAAAAATATTCAAATAAATATCAAATAAAAGTATAAAATGCATTTATAAAAGAATTATTAATGAAGTATGAAAATATTTTTTGAAAACTTAAATGAAATAGAAATATATCAATTATTTATTGAAATGATAAAAAAATTAATCTTATAGACACTATGGAGATCTTTGATCTAAGAATATTTAATACAAATGGTGAAAAGTATTATAAGAAGTTTAATTACTCCATATTAATTAGTTGGTGAACAACCATTTGTATAAAAAAGTAATGTCATCCAACATTTTTCTACATCAACAATAGTAAGTAATAGAAAAAAAATCTAAATTAACAAAATAAATAGACCTTTGAAGCCATTCTATGATGGGAAATTTGGGTTCAACTTCAAGCTCGGTTGGAGCTTTTCTTTGGGTTGTGTTGCTTCCTTTTCTCTTCAACTTTCCATTATGCTTCTCCTATCGAGGTGGAGAACTCTCCTATTGAGGTGGAGTTGATTTGTGCTATGGGAGTTGGGAGTTGTTGCAAAGGGGCCTTTTACGCCATTATGTTCATGTTGGGACTTCGTTTTTGCTCTCAGGTTTGGTTTTTTTTATGCCTCCTTGGTTGCCCTTGTTTTACCCAATTGTTAGGTTCAATGTTGGCTAGGTTTTGGAGATGCTTGTTGTTATTGATGGAGCTTCAGTCTCAATGTGATCTTGTTGTGGATGGTGTTGTTATCCACTTTGGTGCTAGTTGTTGAACCCTCTCTTGGGGTTTTCACTTGGGTTTTGCTTCTTTTCCTATTTATCCTTTGTAGGAAAAGCTTGAGACATTGCTAGGGGGTCGTTTCCCTCAGTTCTGAGTTTGGTTACCCTTGTTTTACCCAATTGTTGGGTTCGATGTTGGCTAGGTTTTAAAGATGCTTGTTGTTATTGTTGGAGCTTCAATTTTATTGTGATCTTGTTGTTATCCACTTTGGTGCTAGTTGCTAGTTGTGGAACCCTCTCTTGGGGTTTTCGCTTGGGTTTTGCTTCTTTTCTTATTTATCCTTTGCAGGAAAAGCTCAAGACATTGTTAGGGTGTTGTTGCCCTTAGTTCTGAGTCCTTTTTTCTACTATTGAATTTGGGTCTAATATTTGTGCTAGGTTCTTGGTCCTACCCTTTTGGTAGTGATTGCTTGTTCTTTAAGTTGTAGGCTTTCACTGGTTTTTTCTTTTTGTTGTTTTTTGTTTATTTGCAATTAGTCTGTTATTGGTTCCATGCTTTGGTCAAAAGAATGGGTTGATTTTTGTCCTTTCCAAGCTCACTTCTCCTTTTTGTTATCTCACTTTCTATGAGCTTCCTCCCTTCTGCCTTTATGGATTCTTTGTAAATGGGTACATTCCCTTCTCAACTTCGACTTAATCAAAATAAAATAAATAGAACACAAATAAATAGGAAAACACTAACAAAAGTAATCATGAGAACCGATTACACAGTTTTTGTAGACTCTTAGATAAAATGCATGGAAACAAGCTATGCATAAACACCTTCCTACACTAATCTTGAAGAGAGTGATGCACACATAACATAGAACTTAATCCAAAATAATTTTAAGAAATAGAAAAACACATCCATAAACAAATAAATAATTCTATAATAATGTAATGATTTACGTGGGAAAAATCCTTTCAGAGTAAAATCCACACTCTAAAATTTGCACAATGTATTATTAAATTTCAAAATAGATTAAAATGCTTTTGCAATGCAAATATTTATAGGAGTATTTCACTAATAATATACTTGGAAGAATTTCAGTAGGATTTCAATAGCACATGTGTACTTGTAAATTCTCATTTGAAACCATTTCCTCAAGTATATAAACAAAATGAACAAGTTGGAAATTACAAATGATTTCAAAAGCATGTTGCAAAAACCTCCAAAAGATGATACATAATTTGGACATAATTTTTAACACCACCCATGGAGATTCATTGCCTCTTACTAAAAATAGTAAATCAATAAATCATATGTATCTCTCAATTCAACCTAGTCAACATTGTCAGCCAACTTGTTGGAGATTTGATGGTGTTATCATTAGTGTTGTCATTGATGTCAACCTCCATTATGGTCAAGGAAATTGTTGTGTGTCAACCTTTAGCATGGTTAGGGAGATTGTTGGAGATTGTTGCACTATGTTGGCATTAGTGGTGTGTTTTGATGTCAACTTCTTGTGTGGTCATATTGAGAAGTGATTGTGGTATTGAACAAGTGTTGTAGATGTTGTAGATATGTTGAGCAAGTGTTTGTGATGTCGTTGATGCAACTGGTTCACTTGGTTTCCAAGTGCTTTTGAGAAAATTTGAATAAAAGTGTACAGTACGATAAAGGTGTGTTTAGTGTTGTTCTCCACATTTCTTCATGGTTGAAGATATGCTTGTGCAGTTTGGATGTGATGAATAGGGGTGTTATATCTAGATTTTTAGGTTCTAGATCATGCAGTAGTAGAAGTTATGTTTGATAGTATGTTGCCTGTGAAAGAAGGTTGTCAGGGAGAAATGAAATTTCTCTACATTTCTACCCATTGAGGTTTCTTGTCTTAAAGATTTAGGAATGTGCTTAGATTGTTTCTATCTACCTTTCCCTAGAGTATCTAGTGTTCAGTTGTTTCACAAGGTTGGTGAATGAGATGTATGTATATGGCAGTGCAACTGGTTGCACATAATGAAAGTTTTCTTTAGTTTCAAGTGGTTGCAACAGTATTACTGAATATTTTGATGGTGCTGGAATATTATTAGAAAGGAATTTTTCTATGTGGTCTGTGTGGTATTTCCAGACCTAGAAAGGCATGTATGTGGTCACTTGTTAGTATTAGTGCAGGTTTGGCTGACTTGGCATGCTAGTGCTAATTGTGGAGGTTGTTTGTTACTTGTGGAAGTGTGGTGAGGTGTGTCAATGTAGATTTGGGTCCTAGTTAACCCTTGGTGTGATCTACCTTCACTTATTTCCATTGTGGAAGTGTTTGGTACTAACCTATTTAGTGGTTGCAAATTTGAGGTGCATACATTTCATTGAGGCTAACATGGAGAAAGTTTTTAAGGTTGTAGAGGATATATAAGCAAGGTTAACTATTGAAGAAGTTGGTGATGTGTGATGTGGTGAGAAATGACGTGAATATGATCAAGTGTGGTGATTTGAGTGTGAGCTTAAACACCCAAGGCTAACAGATGTAGTGAACATAAGGTGTCTACACTTTTCAGTGTGCATGAAGTTGCTAGAGGTAGTGAGTTGAAGGTTGTGAATGGTGTAGAGTTACAATGGTGGATTTTTCCTATTGCTCTAAGATGGTGAATCTCTCTTTAATAGTATTCTATTCTTCTTTCTTTTGAATAGTGAATCCTCTGGGTAGTTAGCCATTCTTCTCTTTTGGGAAGTGAGCCATTATAGAAGTGAGCCTATCATATTCAGTGTTGCTATTCATATATATATGTGACCTAATCCTCACCGAGGTTTTTCCCTAATTAGGGTTTTCCGCATAAATCTGGTGTTCTCTTGTGTATGGTGTTGAATGTGTTTATGTTTCATTTGTTTACATTTTGTTGATGATAACAAGGGTTTTATGGTTAATGAGGGTTTAAGGTTTTAATGTACAACTAATTCACCCCCCCTCTTAGTTGTCCTATGAGTCTAACACTTTTCATGTCATACCATCTCAAAATAGTTATCATATGACAAATACTAAAGCTTATTATAGCTAGTCAAGATTCCAAAGTCACTCCCTCTATTCTTGGTTGTTATGCATGATAAGATATTGTCACAATTTACCATAAAATTCCACAAAAGAGAGATATTCCAAATATTCTAAATATATCCACCTTTTGATAACTTACAACTCATGCAATATAATACTGGTACATGGCAACAAATGCCTTACACAAATTACAATGCACCTATGTTAAATATTTGTCATGATCTCAACCTGAAAATTACAAAATTTCGCTCGATCTCTCGAGGGGGCAATGTACTAGCATAATTTCTTTCGTTGGGGCAATAGTGGGGCATCCCAAAAAAATCAAGAATTTTTAAATTTTTGATTTGAGCAACAACATTAATCCAAAAAGCTTCAATCTTTGAACCAATGTAATGTAGACACTTAAAATCATCCTGATTGATATTGCACATTTGAATTTGATTATTAACACCATTTCATCCTAAATCACTTCTTTTCGATTGTTTAATTAAATAATCTTCATTGTTTAATTAAATTTATCATTTTCTTTGATTAATCAAATAATCAATGCTATTTGGCTAATTCATCCTCTTTTATACTAATTTTTCATCATGCTTAATTGGATAATGCAAATTATTTAAATTAAACCCCTTGGGCCTTCTCATTTGATTACATAATTCTAATTAGTTAATTAAATGTCATTACCCCCTTTAATTAAATAAGGTAATTATTTAATTAAAATCCCTAATTTCCTCCATCTTGCACAATCAAGTAATTTATTAAATTACTTAATTAGCTAATTTCTCTCATGCTCCTACTTGCAAGGGAATATTCCTCTATTTGCACTCCTCCAAAATGGGAAATATCTTGTAACAACTTCCTAATTTTTAGGAAGTGCGCTTCTTCAAATCAATGAGAGCCATTGATTTAAATCCTTGATCCTTGTCAATGTGCATTTTCATTCATTGATGGGAATCCTTGATCCATTCCATCACATCTCATTGTTTTTCATCCATTGATTGATTAAATTAATCCTAACCATTGATTCAACTATTTCTCCTATAAATAGTCCTCCTTTGAGAAATGGATTGAATTTCATTTAGAGTAACTAGACTATACTAAATTTTATAGCATTCTCCATTTAACATTTTAGCTTATCTTGTATCTATTTTCATCAATCTTCATCTATGGAATCTATTTGAAAGCATGTTTCAATTAAGGGGTTCAGAAAAGGTTGACATTCTACATCAATGCAACACCAATCCCCAAATGGGATGAGGTTTGAGGCATTAGATTAGTTTTCATTATACATTTTTAGTTAATTTCTTGTTTAATGGCTTCTTTGTTTGATGTTTTCAAGTATTTCATTGGGAGTTTGACTCAACTAGCTAAATAATGGTTTATTTCGTATGGATCTAGCAGGTTTAGCTTAGGTTATGATCATGCTCATAGGTCATGGCTTTTGGGTACCCAAGGGTTTCCCTTCTTTTGAATCAATATTACTTGCATAGAAGACTATGTTATGGCAACAAAGACTTTGCCGCTTTGGAGAAAAGGGCTTAAGAATCTTGAAAAATAAAAACCTTATTGAAGTGTTGACTAATTGCAATCTTGATTTTGATTTTTGCAAGCATTGCATTTATGGTAAACAAAACTAGGTTCAATTTTACTCAAGTTCTCATAAATCTTGTGGTGTTTTGGATCTCTCATAGATGTTCCTTCCTTTGCAAAATCTACATATTATTTTTCATTCATTGATGATTATAGTAGGACATTTGTATATTTTTGAAAGAGTAAATATGAAGATTTCAATTGATTTAAATAATTTAAAGAAATAGTTAAAATGCAAACTAAAAAGAAATTAAAACATTTGAGAACTGACAATGGCAGTGAATTTTTCTCTAATAATTTTGATAGATTTTGTAAAAATTGTGGAATTTTGAGATAAAAGAAAACTCCATATTCTCTCGAACATAATGAAGTTATAGAAAGAATGAACATGACATTGATGGAGAAGGCTAAGATTATGCTTAGTGGTGCTAGTCTAGAACAAAGGTTTTGGGTTGAAGATGTTGTCATTGCTTTCTACATGATTGGCATGTCTCCTACATTAGCTCTTTTTGATAAAAATATTATGGATGCATGGTTGGGTGACAAGCCTTCATTGATATATGTTATATTTTTTGGTTATGATCCATATGCACATGTGCCAAAGGAGAGGTGAACTACATTGGAGAACAAGGTTTTGAAATGTATCTTGATCATATACAATTATTTTATGAAAGGATATAAGATTTGGGATCATGTTACATAGAAGGTAATATGTAGAAAAAGTGTAAGTTTTAGAGAAAGGGTGTGTGCAAGAAGTTGAGTCCACTTTTTGGCCAAAAAGTGGAAGTGTTTTTCCTGATTTTTAGAATTTGACAAATTTGACCTTAAAGTTTGAAGCACTTAGAGATGAAATCTTTAACAAAGTCACTAGTCATAAAATGTAGTGCTCGGAGTTTAGTTTCCAAATATATAATTTATTTCAATACCCAGATTGTACAAATTGAGTTTTAATAGGCATTTCTAAAAACCACTGTTTAAAAGTCATTTTTTTACCATATCATGCACGTGTACGACATCCATATTTTGCTTAAATTATCGTATTTTTCTAAATCCTTTTGGGAAAAGTTTTATGACTCACTGAAGCTTGTTCTTGATATTTTTTGTAATTTTTTATTGAATATTTTTTTTTGTTAAATTTTTATTAGGCAGATTTGTCATTTTGAAAAATCGTCATGTACGACATGCATAAGATGACCTAAACTTATTATTTTTTTATTTTTTTTTCAAATTGAAAATAATTATCCGAAGTTTGTTCTTGTGCAATCCATTTGTCAAAATGTTATGTTGATCAAAAGTTATTAAAATAGTAAAAAGCTCTAATATTTAAAGTTTATGGACCAATTTTATTAGAAATTAATTGAAAAATAGAAAAAAAATTCAATTGCAAAACAAATTACATATTTAGAATCTACGTTGTTTCATCTAAAATGGGTTTTAATTTCATCAGAAAATTCTGCAAAAAGGTCATCAACCATATGTCCAAAGTCGGTATTTTTCTTTGACATTGTTAGGACCTTCAACTTGCAGGTCAAACCAGGTTGAAGGCCTAGGTTTGGACTTCCAACGCTTTTCCCGAACCAAAAACCTAGGCAAAAACTTGACCACGATGCAAAACAAAATTCAAATTTTAATAAACGGGATCTCGTTCCTCATCTGGCAGTATTCAGACCGTTGTGAATGGAACGAGATCCCGTTGCCTTAACAACGGCTCTGACATTCAATGTCAGTGAATGAGATCTTGATTATAGAATGGGATCTCGCTTATTAATAAATGGGATCCCATTTAATAATCGAGATCCTGCTTTATAACAAGTAAGATCCTATTTTATAAATGGGATCCCATTTATTTTATTTAAATACACTGTAGAAAATTATTGTGAAGTCTGCAACTTCACATGTATGGCCGAGAGCACTAAAAGTGAATTATTTTTCATAAGTTATTGTATTTACAGGTGGTGAACTTGATTTTTGGTTGATTTTATCAAATGAAGCATCATCTACACCATTTTTGAAGTGAAATTGTGTTATTTTTGTGCTTTTTTGGAGGAACAAAAGGTTTCAATTTGCAATATGGATTGAATTTTTCAAATGAGGCATGAAAAAAACAATTTTTAAAGTGGAATTGTGGTAGTTTTCTACTTGTTTTGAGGAACACAAGAGGAATAATTTTGTCCTAATAGGTATTCAACTTCCAATTTGGATTGAATATTTTGAAGTATTTCACTATTAACATTCATTTGTACTTGGACTTTATAATTATGGAGATAAAGCCTGCATAAGAGAAGGAAGATATTGAATCTTCAAGAAGTTGAAGCAAATAGGAGAAAAGAGAGATAAAGAAAGAGAAAGAAGAATGAGAATGAAATCAATGAATGATGGTGGAGCAAACTAACTAACAACTATTGAAGATGAAAAACATTGAGGATACCATGGTTGTAGATGAAGCTAATGGAAGGAGTCAATTTGGAGAAGAATATGCGATTATACGATAATTCCTACTATGTCTCAAATCCTCTTTGTATGCTAAGAGAATACCAATATGCACAACTAAGTAATGCCTTCAAATCCACATGTTAGTGAAATGGTAATCGAAGCGTAGAAGTTTTACAAGATGTGTCGGACTGAAATACGTTGAGATTGACTATTATCAAAGAGATGAAACTTTGAGACTTGTTGAAAACAAAAAGAAAAATCTTTGTTGCAAATGAAATCAAAATGATCATTTTTCTGAAAATGGAAACAAAACTTATATTTTGATGAAAATGAAAATGAAAATAAAAAACCATTTTGTTGATGAAATGAAGATGAAATGAAATGAAAACCATTTTTACATGAAAATGAGAATGAAAATGAAAAATGAAAAACCATTTGTTGATGAAAATGAAGATGAAAGCTGAAAATGAAAAAACCGTTTTTGTTGATGAAAGCGAAAATGAAAATGAAAATGAGAACTGCTGGTTGATTAGAAAATGAAGATGAAAATGAAAATGAAAAAACCGCTTTCTTTTGTTATTGAAAATGAAAATGAAAAACTCCATTTTGTTAATGAAATGAAGATGAAAATGAAGATGAAAATGTAAATGAAAAACACGAAGATGAAGATGAAATGAAGATGAAAATCTAGACTATGATGTTGAATTTAATGAAAATGCTTTTTTTAAATTGAAAGTGGTGTTTTCGGTAACTTCCTAGTTAAATTTCTTGGAGGAAAATAAGAACACATATGAATAGAATATACAACAAATTCTTTTATCGTAAAAAAATTGTATTTCAATGTCAACTAATGATGCAATTGATGATAATGCGTAAAAATGAGGAAAGTAATGAAAAGGTTAGGCTTTTAAGTGTTAAAACCAAAAGAAAACATCAATCATTAAAACATGCTATGTCTTAATGTTGCTATGCTATCTAACTATTGGGAAAAGGATCTAAGATAAAAAAATACAAAAGAATAAGAGCTATAACTACTCGCTATAGTTAATAAAACAACTTTGAATAAAAGAATGGTAATTAATAGTGAAGTTTTAAAAATGCATCCTAAAACATTACTAAGAGCTGCAAAAAGAAGAGAAAGTATATAAAATGATCCTATCAATCAATGTTGGAGTTTCAGTGGATGACTACTGAGGTCTGATATAAAATTGAATGTTGAAATTAAATCTTTGATCGAAAAATATTGGCATGATAATACTAGGGTTTCATCTAATGCTAGATATGTTTTAAAATTAAGGGTGGGGTCCAAAGTTCACAATCCTCAGCCAAAACACCTATTAGATACAACACAAACTGAATTTTATAGAAAATTTTGTAGCAATTTAGTGTTACCTAGTAATATTAAAATAAGTCAAAGGTCTTTTGAAAAATGTAAACTCTGGTATGTACAAATTAATAAGCAACGAATATCTTGTTGTTGTAAAATACATGTTCAATTTCATTATTTTTATGATGTTTTTCAATATATACGTTGTACCTTGCATACTAACATGATTATACAAGATTGTGGTATTGATATGCCACTTGAAGCAATAAGAGAGTTTATTTCAGGTTTGTTTTGTGAAAAATCTAATGATAAATTATTTTATTTAAGTTCTTGTATTTTTGGACAATGCATTAACTGCGGAAATCTTTTATTTTTAAGAATTTGTTTGCATGAAAGTGTTGACCATGATTTTGGACAACAATTAGTAGACATCAAAAGATTTAGGAATGTTCAGTATTCTTTAAAAGATGGAAAAATAGGAAAGCGTTGTGATTTACTTACAAAAAAAGTTATTGTGCATGCATTTATGAGTGAATTTAGTAATTAAAATTGTACCAAAATATGTTATGCACTCTAAACATGCTCGATGGCTTGATGGACAATTTCCCGCATGTAGAAACACATTTCCAATTGGTACTATACTTGCAGTGGTTGATTTTGTGGAGAATTATACTCTCGCTCCGCAAGAGGAAATTTAATCTCAATATTATAATCAAAGGTGTTAGCCATGTTTGTCCATATTGTTTATAGACATGCATGGATAGTATCTATGATGATAGAAAAGTTTTGAGGAGCATCATTATTTGAGTGACAATCAAGCCACACTCATCGAGTTTGTTCAATATTGTTTTAGTATATTTTATAGAAATTTAAGAGAAAGAGGAATCCATATGAAAGAACACCTCATATGGTCAGATAATTGTATGGGGCAATTCAAAAATGCTAGAATGTTCTATTGGTTAAGTAGGGTTCACAAGGAACTTAATGTCCAACATATATGGAGCTTTTTTGAAGCTGGGCATGGTAAGAACATGATGGAGCTGGTGCATGTGTCAAAAGAATTCTTGCTAGAGAACAATTAAAATTTGAGGATTCAGTAAAATCTAAAAATGCACATGAGATTGTGGATTGGTATAATAGAAGATTATTTGCACCTAGTTCAAGTGATTACTCTACAATTCATCAATTCTTTTGGTTGGTGGAAGAAGAGAACATTGTATCTAGAGTTGATTGTGAGACAATTAGTGGCTCTACTAAATGGAATTCATTTAGGAGTGCAACAGCAAGCACATGGACTATTTGGACAAGGGAGCTTGCATGTTTTTGCCATTTTTGTATCTCAAGAGATTGGGAAGCTTGCAAAAATACATAATGGGTTGAACAGTGGGAGCAAAGATCGTTGACACCTGTAGAAGCACATAATCAATATGAAAGAACTATTGAAGAAAATGATCAATTGTTTGCATCTGAAGATTATGACCGTGTTTTAGACCTTGTACAAGAAGGTAATTTTAATTCAATTTATTTCATTTTATTTTGACTTTATTGTTATTTTTACTACTAAATTATTTATATGGATATGCACAAGTTATTAAATTGAATTTTGCTGGCGTGACATGTATGTTGTTATTGCAATCTCGAGGGAATGAAGAGCAAAACATATATTGGTTGGCTTGTCAGGGAAACTAAACATAAGTTGATAACACTTAGAAGATGATGATGGCTTTCATTATCCAATAGGTACGGTGATCCCTTAAGACACCTCCTTTAATCAAATTTTGATAACAAGTTTTAGATCCCTTTAAGCAATTTTTAAGAACAAGTCTTTGATCCCCTTAAGTAAATTTTGAGAAGTTATTTGATGATGGTTTTTTAACATGTTTTCCAATAGGATCGGTGGTGGTTGTTGGCACTTGGCTACAAAAATACTTTAGAAGAAAGAATGGTCTACCTGCATTCGAAGACTATGAAACACATAAAAAGATTATGCATTATTCACATTTGGTGGTGGAAACAAATATAAAACTAGAGCGGTATCGTGGAAGACCTTCAAAAAAATTGCTATGGTCAATTTCTATGGAAGAGCATGAGGCAATCATAGATGCATTGCAAAAAGAGAGGATGCAGATGGTATAATGGAATAAGTAAATATGGGTAAATATAGTTTTAGTTTTATTTTGTCCTTTTAAATACATTAAATACATGTTTCGACATTGGTCAAGTGTGTTATTAGTTGAAATTGATTTAAATTGTTCTTTTATATATCCTTAAGGTATAATCACAAAAAGGATCTAGTCCATGCAAATTCAACCTAGACAACATGGAATACTTGGTAAAAATAGGTACTTATCAGTTAAACTATATTTAAATACATGTTTTGATTACATATTGATATTGCTTGGACATAAATAGTTAAAATTGATTTATTGTCATTTTTTGTATCCTAAAGCCATCATTGCATTGATCTCATACTTTGAAACAAAAAGGAGAGGATGCATGCATTCAACCTCGAATACTTTTAAATGCAGGTACTTGAGTTATGTACATATAGATAGTTTTATATAAATTAAAATATGTATGTTTTGATGATTTCATTGATATTGCTTGTACCTTTTTGATATCAAGTGGTGTGAAGACCTACTACATTCTAGCCATGAGTTTGAGATGTTCTCGAGATGGCATATCCAAATTTTGTAAACATTGTTTTGAGATGACATATATGTACATACATACTTACAAAATTAAACATACTCTATGTAATTTCTATGTATCAAATCAATATTCTATATATTTAGGTGTATTATGACCCTTTAAGACATCCCCTAAGATGTTCTATTATGACCCTTTTGTACATCCCCTTAATTAACATGTTCTATTATTACCCCTTTATACATCCCCTTAAGACCCCTTAAGACATCCCCTTAATTAACACGTTCTATTATGACCCCTTTAGACATCCCCTTAAGACCCCTTAAGTCATCCCCTTAAGACATATTATAACTGCTTAAGACATCCTCTTAAGACGTTCTATTATGAACCCTTTAGACACCCCCTTAAGACATCATTATAACCCCTTAAGACATCCCCTTAAGACGCTCTCTATTATGACCCCTTTAGATGTCCCCTTTAATTAACATGTTCTATTATGACCCCTTTAGACATCCCCTTTAATTAACATGTTCTATTATGACCCCTTTAGACATCCCCTTTAAGACTTCTTTAAGACATCCCCTTAATTAACACGTTCTATTATGACCCCTTTAGACATCCCCTTAAGACATATTATAACCCCTTAAGACATCCCCTTAAGACGTTCTATTATGACCCCTTTAGACGCCCCCTTAATTAACATGTTCTATTATGACCCCTTTAGACACCCCCTTAAGACGTCATTATTTGTTTTGACAACTTATAAATTAGTGTTAGATGAACTATTATTTATAGTATTTATTAATGCTTTTATTCTCTAATCTTCTATGGTATTGTTATGGTTAGGATTAGAATTTTAATTAGAGTTAGAATTGAACCCTGATTCTAACTATAATACTAATTGAACCCTAACCCTAACCATTATTAGAACCCAACCCTTATTGAACCCTTACCCTGTCCTAAAATTAATCCTATCCCTAAGCCTTGTTGTATCTAACCCTAATTGAAACCTAACCCTAACTCTAGTTGTGTCCTAATCCTAACCTTTACCCAAAGTTTTATCCTATAACCCTAACCTTAATTCATAGAGAAAATTTTGTGGGTCATATTTCTATTTCTTATGTACATAATTTATGTGATATTCTATTTGTTTTCTTGTTATTGACACATGGAGGCAAGACTTTTATTCATTTTTCATACACTAGACACAATCATGATAATTCTAAATGTGAAACAATGATGAAACAATTTTCCTTGATTGAGCTCCATATTCATCATTTTTAAAATTTATCATGTGTGTACACTAATGATTCATCACCTAATGGTTACAATCGCTTTTACATATACACATTCTCATGTTATCATAATTTATATTTTTCTAATGATTACCTCTTTCCTTAATTTTTATACCAACACTTTTTTCCATTACTAGTGAGAAACTAATGGTGTCATTTTATAAATATGTACATTAGCTTTAATTATATCAATACCTTGTTAGATTTTTCACTATAAAGAATTTTATTTTGCTTAAGAGTTTAGAGCAATGACTTTATTTGTCAATCTAGTTAACAAAAAATTAAAAGAATAAAATAACAAAGAATGGTGATATCCATGATATTTATAAAATGATTAATTTTCCTTAATTTTAGCACCAACACTTTTTCCATTACTAGTGAGAAACTAATGGTGTCATTTTATAAATATGTACATTAGCTAATTATATCAATACCTTGTTAGATTTTTTCACTATAAAGAATTTTATTTGCTTAAGAGTATAGATCAATGACTTTATGTGTCAATCTAGTTAAGGAAAAATTAAAGAATAAAATAACAAAGAATGGTGATATCCATGATATTCACAAGGTATAGGAATTCCAAGTGCACCAACAATGAGGTAAAATTCAATTTATAGAACTAAATAAGTAGGTAAATCCACATAAATTTTCTCTCATAAAATTAAAATTAATACATTAGAAGGAAAATATCTTGTTGTTCATTGAAAAGAAGATTAAACCTAAAATTATTTTACTAATTATAAAGTCTTCTACTAAATTTCACATTAATGTCCTATATTAATGTCTTGACTATGAACATAAAATGCATAAACATGTAAATTTAAAATTTCAAACAATAATAAAGTCCATAATTTATGTAACATATTAAGTGCATGAAACCAAATATATATTAAGCAATACATGAAATAAAGTCCAACAACATACATGATAAACAAGAAATATAGTCCATGAAATAAACAAATATAACACATAAAATCACATGTTTCTAGGTCATGTATTGTCTCTATAATCAAGAGACCTCTTCACACCATGCGAACTATGTGGATGACCTTAAAACAATCAGACATAAGAGAAAAGATGAAATTAGATGTAAGACAATAAAAAATGATTTAATGACAATTTCATTTCTAATCCATCATAAAATTAAATTACTACCATATCTACATCCGATGCTCGTGTTTGAAGAAACCTCTAAATTCTTAAACCAATCTACATAAACAAGACAAAGAAATTCGGAATTAGATGTACAACTCTACAATTGTTATTTTTATTCAATTTAATTCATAATTTATCATATTTTAATTACATACTGTATTTTGAGGTTGTGCACTAGGCTCTTCTCCAGGACCTATCTGTACATGCTCAACTACAGGATGTGCCTCATGCTATAAAAGAAAAAGAATATGTGAAAACATCATATTAATATGTATATATTCAATTTAAAATTTATAATTCAATTTTTAAATATAATAAAAAATTAAATTACCATTTGATCTTAAACCTGCCTAGATCCTCCTAGAAGTGGTGTAACTATGTCCGGGTCGTAATAAAGTTGCACTAACAAAGTCCTACAAGATCAAAATTAAAGCATGTACAATTCAATTAGGTTAATATATACATATATATTCAAGCTTGCCCATTTTGTGTAGAAAGTTTTGTAAACAACCCGGAAATCGCTGGCCCCCACGAAAGTAACTCCGCAGAATATCAAATAAATGTTTGCCCAATTCCCATTCTTATTGTGGTATCAACCTAGACATACATGTACATAGAGATTTAACGCTTATAATATTTACAAGTGTACATGCATGCATTTCATATATCTAGTGAATTCAAAACTCATAAAATTGTAACTATACTAATGTAAACTTTAAATGTAAATTTACAATATGAATGTACCTACCCATGATCTATGTCGCTCGATAGTGGAGGAGTGCTTGACAATCCCTCAGGAGGAATCAACGTGGATGCTGATTGACTCACCTAAACCAACATGAATATTTGAAACATATATGTGATTCAATTATAAATTTAAAACTCAAGTTAAATAATTTATGATTTCATATATAATTTTAAAAAATGAAATCAAAATACCCCATATGGGTTGCCAAGTATGACCGGTGTCGATATATGTACTCGTGGTACAGATGATTGCCCTTGTGAATCGAAGTGTCATCCTGTGACACCAAAAAAAAATGATTGTTAAAATGTATTGCAAACTTTTCTTTGATATATACAACCATAAAAAATTATTATTATAAAATGAGTCTGCATATCTAGATGCATATTTATACTGTGGTCAGAGTGTCCCTCGTGTGGTGATGTTCTGCTACAAGGAACTCCTAAGCAAATGAACTCTGATGACCAGATGAACTAATTGCATCTCCCCGGCCCACCTAAACTAGGTGTGACCTGATCAGGTCCATAGCATACTTGATGAAAACTAGTACATATATGGGGGACGTGCCTTAACACTCCTAGAGCGGTACTCAGACCAGCTCCATAAAAACTCCTCCATCATCATCATCATCTCTATGCTCCCCACTCGCTATCGCAGAAGCGTGCTGATCAAGGTCTCCTGCGAGTGTACTAAGGGAACCTAATGTTGAGACTAGAGCTTGATGATGTACAGGTGCAGGAATGGGAGGACTAGGAGCAACAAAAAGGGGTTGTGCATGCACAGGGCGTCGGGGATCAACCCTTGCCCCTAATCTCTATTGTGGCATGCCGCCACCAACACCCTGAAATGATCTAAAATCAAAATAATTGGGCTTTGCCCCAAAACAAACTCTACATATAGTTTTCTCAAAAAATACAATGGGCACTCCCAATTAGCATGTGGGGACTATCAAAACCATATACCATCGATCCCAAAATTTGTGCAATCATCTCCAGATGTATGCACCCAATTCTCATGGATATTCTAGGATTTGTTGGGTGGAATGGGTTGTCGTGCAACGGGCCAAGAAAGCAGGGCTAGATGGGCTTTTGTTATTTTAAGGTCTAATATTTGTTTATAAGAGAGACTATTAGAATAAAATTGTCTCATTTGTTCTCTCTCTCGTCAATGCCTATCAAGATCAGAATCGATCATCCTAATGGAATCAACAACGTTTTGCATTACAGATGCAAAACGTCTCACATGTGGAGCAATCAATGCTTGACTCTGCATAGCATTGATTTGTGTCTGTAAGGATGTGACTTGATCATTTATTCATGCTCTCAAGCGAGCCTCATCAGATGCCATAGGTGCTGGAGGTGGCATATGAGGGGGAGGGGGAGGGGGAGGGGGAGGTGGAGGTGGAGGTGGAGGTGGAGGGGGAGGGAGGCGGATCCGGGTCAGGCTCTCAGTGGTGGATTTCTGACATATCATCAATGTTAAAATCATCCATGATATATGCTTGATATAATGTGCACCTCCTCGCATTACAACTGCCATACAAAATAGTCCATGTGCATACAAAATTAAGATCATATATTTAATTGAAAATAGGATGAGCAACATATATATTAAACTCATATATTTAATTGAAATGCACATATATATATACATTGATTGTTCAACTTAAGAGCATGTCCATACAAAATTCAAAATTAAATGTATGTACATGTACATTTAAAATAAAAAATATGATGCATAATTTGCATGCGTACAAATCATTAAACTAAACTATGTACATACATACAAATTTCAAACTTTAAGAACTATATGAAAAAATTTAATACATGCACGTACATACTAAACAATAAACTTGAAACATCACAAAAGCTCATTTTATGTCTAACACACACACACACATATATATATATTACAATTTTTCAGCAGGAGAAATCATGATCTAGTAGATAGTCATAAAATATATACTATTATATACCATTCATTATAAGTTCATAAATTCCACCAAATTCACAAATCCATGTCACTAAAAATATCTATATAGAACCAAAATCATAAATTCATGTCACTAAAAATATCCATTTGGAACCAAATTTATAAATTCATCACACAAAATATCCATCGTTCACCAAATTTATAAATTCATAACTATAAAAGATCATTGTTTTAATTTATAAACTATTATGGCTCTCTACTGCATAGATATTCATTTCTTTGTGTTTTCCTTTTCAAAACTAGGAGTTCTCCTCTCCTCTAGCCATTGTCGATGCTCATCTACGATCCCATCCATAGCCTTGACAAAGATCAACATGGTTTGCATCCTAGGATGTCATCCTCACAGAGGTGCACACATCTTCATTCTCCTTTGGAATAATGTTGATTTGATCTTGATGGTCTGTTTAAGCATTGATTTTGTGCTTGCAAACCAGCTTGTTCATTGATTTCGTGGTGGAGGTGGGGGGTTATGAGGCGGAGTGGGTGGAGGTGGAGGTGAAGGTGGTGGAGATGGATGGTGTGGAGGTGGATTGTGAATATTATTGAATGGATCCATGTGATGTTTAAGATATGAGTGAACCTGCATTAGATTTGTAATTTCAAGATGTAAGATACATGTTTAGGAAATACCTTTAAACCATTCAATATAAATGGCCTTAAATAATTGAATACAAATGATAAAATTATATGTAAGCCCCATTTATATGTCTAAGGCACATGTTACTTGAATGAAAATACAATTAACTATTGATATTGTATAATCTTGCAAGATCTTATTATTGTTAAATTTGGTTGGGCCTTGGGCAACTTTGATCACCAAATTTTAAGAACTTCTTTGATCCCCTTAAGAAATGTCATATTGGAATCCCTTAAGAAAATCGAATTACGATTTAGGGTGATAGGATGACTTAAGGGGATTTACGTCTAGTGAGGTCCTAGGAGAAAAATGGCATGATTCAAAATGAATAAAATTTGGTGAAGTTGCCCAAGGCAACCAAATTTCATTAAGAGCCTTTTAAAGAAAAAAATGATGGCTTTAGGGGTAATAGGATAGGGCTTAAGGGGATCTACATGCTGCAAGATCCTAGGAAACAATTACATGGTATAAGGTAATGAAATTTGGTGGAGTTGCCTAAGGTAACCAAATTTCATTAAGAGCCTAAGAAAAAATGATGGCTTTAGGGTTTACGGTTTAGACTTTAGAGTTTAGGTTTTAGGGATTTAGGATAACTTAAGGGGATATATGTAGTAAGATCTTAGGAAAAAATTACATGGCATAAGGGAATGAAATTTTGTGGTGTTGCTTAAGGCAACCAAATTTCATTAAGAGCCTAAGAAAAAATGATGTCTTTAGGGTTTAGGGTTTAGACTTTAGAGTTCAGGGTTTAGGGTAATAGGATAACTTAAGGGGATGTACATGTAGTAAGATCCTAGGAAAAAATTACATGGCATAAGGGAATGAAATATGGCAGATTTTCCTAAGACAACCAAATTTCACTTTATGGTGTTGGGTAGGACAAAATGAATGGTTTAGTGTTTAGGGTTTAGATTTTAGAGTTCAGAGTTTATGGTTTACAAAACTTAGGGTAAAGTTTTAGTGCCCCTTGAAATATTTAATGAACTTGCAAGTTAGTGAAGAACATTTTCTTGTGGAATAGTTGATTGAGATCTACTCTTGTTTCAACTGACCAACCTAGATCATGAAATCTCATTCATATTATAATCTTACACGATCATATTATTGTTAAATTTGGTTGCCTTGGGAAACTTCACCAAATTTTAAGAACTTCTTTGATCCCTTTAAGAAATTTGTCATATTGGGGCCCCTTAAGAAATCTATTTATGATTTAAGGTGATAGGATGGCTTAAGGGGATCTAGATGCCTAGTGAGGTCCAAATTTAGTCATACTATAGCCTCGTTGGTTCCATCTAGCTCTGGGTCAAAAGTGTTTACCCCTCTAATAAAAAAAAGTTAACATGATGTTAAAAAAGAATCAATCTATACATATCACAAAAATAACAATAATCTTAAATGTAACCCATACTCTAACAATAATAGAATGCTAAATGATCCCCACCCCTAACCATATCCTAATTGAATTGCAAACCTAATTGAAACTTAATTAAATTATAACCTTTACTAGGTAATCTTAAATGCATTCCTATATTATATTATATTTAAATTAATTTATATTTGAATTATAATTATATTAATATTTATTATATATTCCTAATTATAACCTAACTATTTACTACAAACCTAATTGAATCTTAAGCCTAATCGTCATTAAAACCCCAAGTAAATTGTAACATTACCTATCCTTAATTGTAATCTTATATTATATTTTATGATATTAAATATTTATATTATTTAATATATTATATTAAATATAATATATTAAATAATATAAATATTTAATTATATTTCTTTTCTATGAATCATCCTCCTAGATCTCTAAATTGTAATAATAGCATGTAGTTCCTCCAAACTATCATGATGTACTTCCTCCCTTTCCCATGTAATAGGTGTACCTTGTAGGTGTTAAATGGTTCCATCTTGGTCTCCTTATTGATGCATGTCTATCCTTCCACATAAATCTATATAGTATCAAAATATAGGTAATTTTATGGTTAAATTGAATCTCTCTTAATTGCTAAATAATCCATTATGATTGAGGATGGGTGGATTATTATCTAGGATCACATCTTAAAAATCCTATAGAGGTCATGTGGTATGTTTTTCTTAATACATATATTCCCATACAAACCTCTTTCCATGCATTATCAACTCTCCTATATAATAGACACCTTCCTAGATTTAAATTTCATATGATATATATGTACCAAAGTGTTTCCAATTGGAATTGCTATAATTATACTTTTTATGGCCCCTGATATTCAAAAATAGTTTTCATAAATTACTAAATAGACGACTTCTTGACATTGAACCTACATAATTTTAGTGGTATGTCCAATGAAAGACAGGGTCTAGGGTCTATAAATTCTACGCTTTAGTGTTATGGGTTTAGATTTTACAAGCCAGTGGTCTTAGGCCTAGCAAACTTAGGTGAAGTTTCAGTGGCCCTTGGCATAATTTAGGACTTGCAAGTTAGTGTCAATTGAATCGACTGTAATGTTGTTTCTAGATTTACGAATTTGTTAACTAAATTTGCAACAAACATCAAGATAAAATTTATGAATTTTAACCATTCTTTAACATATTGATTTCTAATCTAATTATAATTTAATATTGAAACTAAAGTTTAATATATATCATTTTTTCCATAATAAGCAAATAAAATTTAAAACATTTAAGCAATGCGAATGATTTTTTTTGAGCTCGAAATTACCTAGTTTTCAAACTTAAAATGATTTGTTCGATTCCAATTTAGGGTTTTAACAAATTTTTGTTCCAATTCAATTTAGGGTTTTAGCTCTTAAACAATTAGTTTTTTTAATGAAATTTTTTCGTTTCAATTCAAACTAGGGTTTCCAAATTCAATTTTTTTTGTTTGATTTGAATTCAGGGTTTCAAAAAGCTCGATTTGGATTTGTAAATGTGATGTTTTTATTTCATTTCGATTTCTAGGGTTTTGAAATGCAATTTTTTTTGTTTTGTTTCAATTAGGGTTTTCAAAATCATTTTTTTTTGGGTTTAATCGAACAATTTAAGATTTAAAAGTTAAATTTTGTTTCTAAAACACAATTCAAGGTTTTTTTTTTCATTTTTATTAAGAAACATTTAAGTTTCATTGCAAGTTTTTGTCTATTTTGACAATTATTGAATTCTACTATAACAATTAAAAAAATGATTAAAACTTGGAAATAAATTTAAAAATACATGCTAAATTAACTTCTATTTCTTTTAAAATTTCAATTCAAAATAAAATGCAAAAAAATGGCGTTTAGGTGGGGTACCTGTAGCTGGTCGTGGGGTTGCTGTCACCAACACTCGGGGTCCAGTCCGCAGAGCAGTGAAAACTATTTTTTTAAAAATATAAATAGCAGTATAAAACGGGATCCCGATTTATAGAACTCAGGATCCCATTATTTATAAATTGGGATCCCGTATTTTATAAATTGGAATCTCGTTTCTTATAAATCGGGATCCCGTTTTGTTTCCATTGGTTCAAAATCCAATGGGAAATGGGATCCCGATTTTTAAAAAGCGGGATCCCGTTTCGTCTCAGGCTCGGGATCCCGATTTTTAAAAATCGGGATCCTATTTATTAAATCGGGATCCTGTTTCCTTGATGCCGATTTCAATTT
>VDFB02000017.1:311337479-311360206 GCA_007258455.2 Sequoia sempervirens | reverse complement strand
ATTTTTTAAATTTGATGTTTCAAAAGTTTATCATTTTTAGATACAATCAACAATTCGAAAATATCTGCATAAATGATTACTTCAAAAAAACAAAGAGAAGTTTGTATGTGTTTTTCATACAAAAAAATGATAAAAGAAACATAGTAGTTCGAAAAATAGTCTGTTTTGTGGGGTTTTGTAGTTTGAAATATGTGAAAGTTGTTTTTGTTTAGTTGGCATTTTATAACTAAATTTCTTTTAGAAATATGCATGCACTTGATTAATATAGGCTATGAACTAAAAGAATTCACCATATCAAAAATTTCTCAATGGAAACAATCCATACTCTATTTTTTTCAAAATTGAAGCTATCTTTGTAATTGGTATGTCATATAACTATAGTGGGGTTGGAAACCTTATACACACGAGTTTGAGTAATTTAATTACAAGTTACATTTTATTCCAAATCACATTGTTTGACCCAATACATAATTCAACTACTAGTCCAGCCTATTTAAACATTAGTTATGTGTTGCACAAGTTAGTTACTAAATAACCCATTTATATATTCATATTTTTTTAGATAAAGGTTGTAAGACACTTGTAAATTTTATATATTGATAACCCTGCTTTAGGTGAATAATAATCTTACCCTATTATGCCCTAAACATTCCTATTTAAAAAAAAAAAAGTTCTAATGTGATACTGTTGAACTCTTCTACTATGCAACTCTAGTGTCAACTTTAATATGATGTCTTCTTACACAATGAAGTCAAATAATAAAAGGTAGAGCTTTACACTAGAACCTCAATGAATTACTAGGTTGTGTGTTGACATGTAGTGCACTTTTTTGTTATCTTTTCATATTTATTTACATCTATTTCTTTATGTTTTCACTTATTCCATCACTGTTTTACCCACTATCACAAGTTGCATTGATCAATTTGTCAATGATGGGAAGTGCAAAGTATCCTTTTGGCTCATTTTATTTCCTCCCTGCTTTATAGATGGAACTACAACTAGATCAAGAAGGAGAAGACATAGAAATATCTAAGAGAGTCTGGTTTGGCCAAGGATTGGAAAGTATAGAAGATAATAATGTTGATTTGAACATATTTGATTCTAAAAAAAATTCCTTAAGTTCCCTCGTTACAAGGGAAAAGTGCAAAAAATATATCTTACGTCATTAATTATATAGATTTTATATAAAGATAGATAAACTAGTATTTCACATTTGATAGAGCAAGAAAAAAATGAATTTAATTTTTTTTGTATGGCTTTTCAAAGAATTTTTCTCTTAACAATTTATATAATTACTATTCTAGATACTTAATTCCTTCAAAATACAAGGTGTAGGGCAGCCTTGTAGTTACAGATATATTTGAAGTCAGAAGGTATGAATGCATTGTATTCTTGTGTATAATTATGTTAAAAGAATTAGATTTTTCAAATTTTGAGATTTAAATTTTTATTTAGGGTTTTAGTAGTGCTGAAAATTTAAGGATTTTAGTGGTTACTGAAAAATAACACTTTAACGATTGAGGTTCTCTAATTTTTTTTTATAAAGGTTGTAGGTATCTAAAAATTGAAATTTGTATTGAGGGCTTCGTGAAAAAAAATCTAAGTCTTGCTTAAGAGTTTCAGTGTGAAAAGGTTTTCAGAGATCTTGAGCTGCATAAATGTCTCATTTGTTTTCAATTAAATAAATAAATAAAAAGAAAATTTTCATTTAAGATAAATAAATAAATTATGATCTATATAAATTTGCAAATGGGCTATGTTGGGTTTTGATTTGTTTTTGGAACGACACAAATGCTAATGTTGTCTTTTTGGTTTTTGGTAATTTGTAAATTTTGTTATGTAGCTTTTGTTAACTGGATCTTGATGAGAATGTGTTGTAATTTAAATGTGTTGTGTGTTTTCTTTTTTGGGTTGTGAAATGAATTTTGACTTAAGATGGTTGATTTTTGAAAACCTGATTTATGGTGTCTTTAGTTTCATTTTATTGCCAATAGTGATTTCTTGATATGAATTCTTTCCTTCATGAAAGTTAATAAATAAAGATCTATCTCCAGTCATGTGAAAAGATGCTCCTGAATCTAAAATCCATTCTTTATTAGTATCAAGCAAAGCATCCTCCCTTTACTCTAGATGTATTTTTGGGTTCAAAAGTTACCTCTACACTTGATTTTACTTGCTTGGAGATGGCTACAAAATAATTTTTATCTATCTTCCCTTCCTTAAACCATTATTTCTTAGGCTTGTATTGTTGTCTTTCATTTTTCCTCTTTTTCAAACATTTTTTTCCCATATGATTCTCACCTCTACAATACCTACAAATAATGGGTTTTCTTTCAAACTATTTTTCTACTCCTTTTCTAGAAAACTGGTTAGAACCACCATTATTTCAAAATTTATTATATCCTTTCCAATTCTCCTTTCCATCATCATATCTAGAAAATTATTTATTCTTAGCTCCATACACATGATTCTTCTTAATATAACCTTCTTTAATAAGTTGAGCCTCTTCATCTAAAATTGACTTACAAAATTGATCAAAAGTTTGTTGGTGGGTATTGGGATTTAACTGAATAAACCTTTTCCTTGATTCTTTAAATACCTTATAAGGTTGGGGAAGCTTATTTTCAACCATTGCAATCAACTGAAAATCCTTTTTTGCATATTCAACACCTATTTTCTTCAATTGGGCATTTAAATATGTAACCTCATTAAAGTAATCAACCATTTTTTCAAAATCAGTTGGGCCTATGTTTACCAATTTCTCTTCTATGTTGAGCACACTAGCAATATCTACATCTTTATAATCTTTTTTCTAGATTCTCCCATAGTTCTATTGGATTATCAACATCAACAAACCTTCTATTGAGATTGGGACTCAAGGCCTTACCAATAATTCCTCTAGCTTGCTCCAACTTGCATTTCTGTAACTCCTTTTCTTTCTTTTGTTGAGGTTCTCTAATCTCTTTATTCACTATACTCCCTAGAGCCTTTTCTCTCAAAGCATTCTTAACTGCAATCTTCCAATTTATGAAACCACTTCCATCAAAGATTGGCAAACTTTCATTTGTAGAGCCCATGTTAGAAAAAAACAACCCTCAAACAAATAGATTAAACCACTTCAAAGATCATCTTGCTAATCAAATATCAATCCATCAATATCTTAACCTTGTTAGAATATTTCTAGCTTTGATGCCATGTAAGAACAAGACCAAATTATAAAATAACAACAAATACGGAAAAAATAGAGCATACAACAATTGTGAAATGGCTGAAAGAAAATAAATTAATCTAACTTGCTTACATATAATCCAACAACTTACCTCAACAATAGTGTTGTTCATAATGGACAACCTCATATTTATACTTGAAGCCTCTAAGATCTAGAAACTTCTAATGTTCTAGATATCTCTAAAACTAGAATATTCTTTTTCCTTGAACAACTTCTAGTTGCTTCTAGCTCTTCTAAAAAATTCTATTTTTTCTAGAAACATCTTGTAGCTTTTCTAGACAATCTTAATCCTTAATAAGATCGTAGTTACATTAAGGATTCTAATAATATCATTTAGTAGTAGGGACCAACAAGCTTTGAGCTACCAAATATCAAACCCTACATTTTATCTTGATATTACTAGTAAAACAATGCATTCCAAACAAATCAACCAAGCTAGGATGATCTTCAAACAACCCTTATCATGACAATAGCTATAAAAAATGATAGCAACATCATAGGCCATATTGGTCATAATAAAAAATATTCACAAACAATTCAATTGCATATAACATTATATTTTGAACCACACACCTACCCATAATATATTTAGCATAGAACTTAAGAAGAATGTTACCTGGAGCCTATATGAGGGCTAAATCTTTGTAAAGTTGTCACAAACCAAGCCTGGTACCACTATTTCCTTTGTACAAAGCTACTACATAGTCCTTCCATGGCTACTCAATAAAATGCCAAGTAACCCAACAATAATAACAAGATCTCCAAAACAACAAAATTTGTCCTATTTCTCCAAAATGATGTATTTAAGCTCTAACAACCAGTTCATAATAATACTATACTTCTAAATGAAAAGAGTTCAAGAGTAGTTACATACTACACGGTTGCAAAGAATGGAATGCCAGAAGCCTCTCATAGAAAACAAACAATCAACTAAATGGATTCATCATAAATGCTTAGTACACAAAAGTTGTGGAATAACTCAATGTGGTGGTCCTTTACATGTTGGGTTGGCAGTCTCATACTATAGAGAAACCACATGAAATAATTGTTTTCATAATATATAGCTTAGAAAAAACATCACAATCATTTCCCTTGCAACAACAATGTCTACCGTTAGATTAGCATTAGTTTTTTTTTTAATAAGTATTTTTTTAATTATAATTAAAAAAAGTTCAAAATTGTTATCAAAAGATTGTAAAAATTTTGTCTATTTTTTAGGTTTTAATTTAGGTCTTAAGTTGGGGTGGTGGGCCTAGCTCGATTGGGTAAAGCATACACTGCAGTAAAAAAAAAAAAATTTAAAAAAAGAAAAGAAAAGATCTTAAGCCATGGCTTGATGTCTTTAGTAAATGTGAATTTAAAAATTATTAAAATGTTAATTACATAATTATATATATGTAATGTATTCATAATATAAATAATTTATAATTTAACTCATATTTAATATTTATCATAAATGTAAGAATGTATATTTTTATACATATATGCATATATTCTGGTTTTTTTTAATCTTGGTTTATAGCCATTGAATCAGTTTGTCTAGAGGTTTGAATGATGACAACGTGAATCTCACTAGACAAATTCTGAAATGATGTTTGCCACCACCATATTCTTACATTCAAAGCATAAATGTAAAGGCGAGAAAATTTCAATCATCATAATATTTTAGGTAGTTCATTTTCATAAATACAATTTTAGTTCAAGGTACCAATTCATTTTAATGGATGCATATTTGAACTAAATCAATATACATTTCATTTACAAATTATGAAATAATTCATTTAATCAAACTTTTAAAATTCTAACATAGTGTAACATCATTTTAAACCCATTCCACCATTCACAATTCACACTAACTTATTTACTCTCTATAAATTTAACCCTCCATTTATTATTCCATTCCAAGCTCTTTTAAATCTTAATAGATTAATTGTTGAAAATAATTTATTATAAATAAATTGCAGTGTAAGAACATTCATTTTTTCATTACAAATGGATAATCCTCATTCAGTGCGAGTAATTTGGTGAAAACTATTATTAGTAGGGGTAGTCTATTTATGGAGGGGCCTGCCATGGCTCCCAAAACTAAACGTGTAGTAATTTTGAAGTCAGTTAAACCAAGTTTCTAATTATGAGGGCAGCAAACGTCTTTAACAAAGTCAAACAAGTAGAGAGAATGGGGTGGGGTGGAAGTGAAAGTCTTCTATTGCATGTATAGTCAAATTCATTATAGTGCTTAGAGAGTCAAGACAAGCAAATATAGTGGAAAATTATTTAAGCAATAATTTTGCACTTCCTATAAAGTCAATGAGACCAAGGAGGGCTGAAACATTGCAAAGAACGGTGGTCTGCTGAAAAGTGGGTTCTCAACTAACCAAAGGAGAATGATTTAGGTAGTACAAAGGAAAATAGAATTTGGCCATTTCCCACACCTAAGGTTAGATACAGATGTGATGGCCGAAAGTGAAAGAGGCAAACAAATTAAAAAACCCAATCTTACATGTTAAAAGAAAAGAAAAGTCAATTGGTTTGTTTGGTTATTTATTATCATTGTACATATGGTAGGGTTTTGGGTATTATTAATTTGATAATGTATATGTTAATTCTTTAAAATAGATTTTTTAAAAGTTTGATTAAGCTTTTTATTTGTGTATTTGTGTATTTTTTATTATTAAATATTTGTAAAAGAAAATTAAAAAAAAAATGTGTAATTTAGGTTAATTTAATATATGTATATATAAATATAATTATTTTAAATTATTAAATTAATATTAATGTATTGGTTATATTTTTGTATTATTTGTAATAATAAAATGTAAATCTCATGTGGTTGTGGGTGGAGGATTCAATGAAAGATTCTCGAATTAAGCATTCGATCAAATAATTGACACAAAACAACAAAATCTTATAGAAATAATCATTTTTTTTTATTAGATTTAGGAACATGAATTGACTACAATTTGTCACAATGGGCTTCTTACATGCCAAGGTACAACTATTTAACAATTAAAATATAAAACTTATACTTTTAAATTAAATGAAATACTTCCTCACATTTTTTGTGTCTTCATCACCAAACTCCATCCTAAACCTTTATTTTGATATTCACTTTCAAACCTCCAAATTCTCATCACCAATTATCCTTTCCTTCTTGATGACTCAAATTATTGTAAGTAACTAATGCATATCAATCTTGAACCTCCAAATGATCTATGTTGGCTACAAGGAAGCACAAATTTCAATACTGCATGAAACATGTAGTCAACCAATAAAAATAATTTCTTTAACAAATCAATGGTAATGGAAAAGAACTTTGTTTAGTACATGGTGTTTGTTTCCCTAGGTCCAATGAATCTTCACATGTGTTTCTTAGTTATCACAAACTTCAAATGATTAATGTCAATGATAAAAATATAAATTTTATGATAGTTTGTTAGCCTAGTGTAAGTCCTCGAACCAAATTATGCCATTTTATGCATCCAATTATCCCCAAACATGAATATGACATCCAAATATCTTTATAAAATGTTATCTCAAGAGCATGTAACCAAAATTCAAATTGCAGTAAAGTGTGTTAGTTTCTTTTGTAACTGACTGCTAAATAAAACTTACAAATAAATAAATAAAAGTGAGAATATTTTTGGGTGATGTAAAATTATTCTTATCCCCTAGGATGCTCCTAAATTAAACACCCAATGTTATTTGAAAAATGAGTACCTCACTTTTCATTGGATAAGGTAACATTGAGTCAATCTACCCCATCTCTAGAAATCCATCTCGATTCTTCTTCTTTTCTACCTCTTGATTTCACTAAATACTCCTCACACTACTTATTTTTGGTGCTTCTTGTGACTCTATTATATAATATATCCTCAATTTATTATGTTGGTTGTGGTAGTAAAGGGTTCTATATTTGTTCTTTTGTGTTATTTTTTATTGGGTATCCCCCATGATATGATTACAAATGTACAATTTTGAACATTAGGGAAATTCCCATTCCCTCTAGAAATTATAATTCATATGCATTGTTTGAGTCAAAATTTCTCATAATCCTACAATGGTCTAACGTATTCATCTTCAACTTATTATAATTTCTAGCTAGAAATCTCTCCTTGATATGTACCATTACTTCATCCCCAACCATAAATTCCTTATGTTTTATCATATTTTCATCCTTCATTGTGTACTTATCATGCATCTATCCTAGGCGACTTCTTACCTTCACATACACTTGCCTACTCTGTTTTGTAAAATCTTTATGTCTTTGCACTCCTTTTATTCTCATTACTAATGTTCCTCAACTCTAATACATTCCTTGAAACTACTACCACTCGCAAACTAAAATAGTCTTTTACCAACACTTTTTTTTACTAGACTATTGTATGTAAACACCATCTAAGATAAAATTAAGTCCCAATTCCCTATCTTCTCTTCAACTAGGGACCTTAGTAAATTTACTAAGCTCTTTTTGCAACCTTTGTTTGTCCATCATTCTATTCACGATATACTAAGTTGAATGTTAAATATATCTTTTCCACAAAGTACTCAAAAAATAACCCAAAAACTTATTGTCCCTATCTGAAACTATACTCCTAGGTAAACCATACAATATTACAACTTCTCTAAAAATAGGGTAAGTTATGTGTACCACATCATTATTTTTCTTACATGCAATGAAATTTACCATGTTAAAATACATAACCACTACCACCAATATTGAATCATTCCTCCTTTTTTTTCTTAGCATCACTAACATAAAGTCCATACTTATATCTTCCTAGAGTTTCTCTAATACTCTAGTAATGGTTGATATAATCCAATATCTAGTTTTTCCCCTTTGCAACTTGGAAAATTTTGTAACCTTAGAAAAAATCTTACATCCTTGTATGTTTATAGCCAAAAAATAGATCTCACTAACCATAATAACTATCTTGTCTACCCCAAAATTCCTTGATAACTAACTACAATGATTTTCCTCAATCAAATTATTTCTCAAGGTGATCCCACAATAGTGGTTTACACTTTTTGGCCAAACTTGACATTGACTTGAATTTTTTTAACTAAATCTTCACTCTTGGGCACCTATACCTGCTAAACCATGAGGAATTTGAAGATGATGCAAACTAGTGATTTGTGAAATTTTTCCTCTAGATTCTAAATATATATTTTTTAAAAATTTTGGAATCAAGTTGCATTTCTTTTCCATCTCCTTCAAAAACTAGTTTTTAACCATAAACACCATTTTTAAAGAGTGACGTGTACTTGCTAACACATTACTTTTTTTCTATGAAGGATAAAATTCTATTTTTTTCAAATTTAGATTTGTAACTACGATATCTAGTGCATGCAATTGTTTTCATAGTGTTTTATTAAATATTTTTTTCTTAATTAAGTTTTGAAGTCAAGCCAGTTACAATTTAGACATGTAGGTTTACTTGCTAACACATATTTTTTTTGTATGCATTGAAACTCAATTTATTTATTTTTGTTGGATCAAGGACATCAATATCAAGTGCATAGGTATTTTTGAAAAAAAAAATTGATAATCTACTATTTTTCCACATGTGTAGAACAAAAGCTTGATTTTCAATGAAAAACCTGCATTTAGAAGAAATAAAAAATAAATATAATAATCAAATTAAATATATTTAAAATTATACTTTTTGGGAAGCTTATAATAATGACTACATACTTAGAAAAAATAAACTTTAAATGAATTCATTTGATCCCCCAAAAGGTATATCAAAAGTGGTTTTTAATCAACATTTTGATAGGTGTAAAGGGGACTCTGTTATAGGTATGGTTTAAAACTAGTGAGGTTCTATCCAAGGGGGTTTGATCTAGGGTGATTTGATTAAACACTCTTCAATTGGAATCCTTTAAATGGAAAATTTCAAGGCTTAAATCATTATATTTTCTAAAAACATGTGATTTCAGTAAAAATCAGGATGTCTCAAAAAGTGTAAACCACTATTGTGGGATCACCCTGCATGGAGCTCTTTTGTTTACATAATTGGTTACCCTTGAATAACATCTCATTCTAAATTAATTATTTCTATCTATTTACTCTTATCCATTCTTATCAATTCCTTACATGTCCTCCATGCCTCCATAAAATCTAAGATCAAATTTATCTAGATGTTTTATCTCCTCTAAACCAACTACTTCCATTCTCATTTCTATCAATAGGTTTTTCTTCTACTCAATGCATCAACAAGGTTTGACTTTTCTCTCCTATTCTTCAACATAAAATTGTAACTATACATGAATTCCACCCATTGCATGTGTCTCTATTTAAACTTTCCTTGGTTGTTCAGGTTCTATAGTGCTTTGTGAATAGAATACAACACAAATTCCTTGGGTAATAGGTAGAGCCTCCATTTCTTTAGGGCTTGGATTATGGCATATATTTTATATTCATAAACCAAATATATTCTTTTAACATCATTCAAATTTTCACTAAAATATAGGTTATTGACCTCTTATTTATTTGTTTGATGCAACCCCAATTATTTTTCCACTTACATCATAATCAACTTGAAATACCTTATTGAATTTTGGTACCTAACAAGTATTATTTATAATGCTACTTTTTTTCTTTGGAAACTCAAAGCTTCTATCTTCTTTTTTAGTCTACTTGAGTTTCTACATTTCTTCTCTCATTGTTTTAATTAGTGGCACATAAGTCCTAGTAAAATTTCTAATACATTTTCTATAGAACTTTCCAATCTATGAAAACATCTTTACCTCTCTCACATTTCTTCTTGTAGACTATTATGTAATGTATCTTATTTTCTCAAAATCTATCTTTAATCTGTTAGTTGAGATCACAAATCTAAAATATACTGATTATTTTTTCATGTTCAAGCTACACTTATTTAAACTGATTAGCAATTTTTTTCCCTCAATGACCATACTATTGGTATGGCATTCTCTAGGTGTCTATCCTAAGTCTTATTAAAATCAAAATATCACCCAAATCAATAATCACAAACTTACCTAGGAATTTCCTACACTACTTTCATTAACCTCATGAATGTGATTAGAGAATTTTTCAATCTAAAATCGATAACCAACCACTAACACAATCGTTCATTAGCCTTGAATATTATCTTTCATTCATATCCTTCCTTTTTCTTAATATGACGAATACCCCTTTTCAAATCATCCTTTGTAAATTATTTTTCTCCACTCAAGTAGTCCATTATGTCATCAATTTTAGGTAATGGAAATATATACCTTACCATAAAATGATTGATTTCTCTAGAATTAGTGTGCATCTTCTAGTCACCATATTTCTTGGATGTGATTATTGTGACTATCACACATGGGCTCAAACTCTCCCAAATTATTCCTTTCCTCAAAAATTCCTACACCTATCTATTCAAATCTTCATTTTATATTGGTGTCATTGTATTTTATTCCTTATTTGGTAAGCTAGCTCCTAGAACTAGTCCATATGATGACTAATGCTCCTCATTGGTCACAAACCCTTGAGCATGTTGTTTGATATGATCTATAATTTTTTTTTTGAAATCTCCTACATGGTCTCTTCATCACTTGTAGTGGTTCTTCCCATATCTATTATAATGCTTGCCTTGGGAATCAATGCAAAATAAACATTATCATATTTCAATCCATCCAAGAACTTCCTCTCATCTATGAAACATCTTATAGAATTGCTACAAAATTGATCATATATATCCTTCAAGGGCAGCATTATTTATCCATTCATTATTATAGTGTAATTTTTTTACCTTCCATCATGTATTGTCTTGTAGAGATTTAATCGTCAAATATTTATAACTATATAAGAGATACGTCTCTACTTAATAATCCACAACTAATTAATAGTTTCATTTATTAGTCTTGAAAGGTTTTTTCCTTAGCATTAAACTATACAAAGAAAAATAGTTTTACCATGTCTCTTAGATACCAAAAAATAGAGAATTGATACAAAGAATAGTAAATTTGAACTTATGGACTACTTTAATCCCCTATTAATATTAAACAAAAGTGGAGATAGAATTCATAAATGGCATAAAACTAATATCTTATATTATTTTTTTGAAATATCATACAATGTCATTACAAATATTCCATACACATTTTGAATTGATTTAAATTTACAATCATTAGTAAAAAAAAATAGCATGACCCAAATGAGCTTGCTTAAGAATATGAACAGATGCCAACCCCTTACATGAAAAATAAAAACTCATATATAGATCTACAACTAGGACAATGGCCAAGAAAGATTATATTTTTCCACTCTAAATTTTCAATCAGCACCCATGCTTATGACATCACTATCTTCAATGCTCATGCACCAAAAACATCCTCTCGAGACCTAAAAATATTACACAAAAGCATGCAAAATTGACCCTCTTCTAATTTTCCATCATGTTGGTCATTATCAACCTCAAGATATATGTATACATGGTGAAAGAGTGTCCACAAAATCTACTAGAAAGTGGCCTAGGAAATGGCATGAATGTTTAAGATCTATGTACCTCTAAATTGTTGAAATAAATTAGGGTATCACAACCCACATAATTTTCTCCTTTGGATCCAAGCACTTCAAAGTAAACAATTATTTTTGTGTGTCATCAAGGATGATTTGGTAGCTATGCGGCCATATTAGCCCATTAATGGCATCTTGTGTGGTTTTCTTCATCATCACTTGAAACTACTTACAAAGACATGCGGGAAATGATGAATAATGTTTTACAGGAAATAAAATCCCTTTCCTAGTAGTTCTTGCATCAAATCACATTACAAATAACCTTCTAAACATGTAAGTAATTAGGTGGGAATATACAAAAAAATTAGTAGTTTCATATCATTGAGCATTGAGGGTCAAAAATACCTCATAACCCATGCCAGTTAAGAAGATAAAGTGATAGGGATCAAGGGTGATGAAGAAGTTAGACAAATAGAGGGAATTTTGAACAAATAATCCTAATAGGAAAAGAATGTTGGAATATTGGGGATTAGGGTTAAAAGATGAATTATAACTATTACCACTTTAAAGGTAAGTTCACATCTCCAACTATAATAGAAAATGTAAGGGAATTTACCAAGTGATAGAGTTTAGAGATGTAAAAAGGAAGAGTACCAAGGTAAAATTATGAATGTAAGTCTAACTTTGAGAAAGTGTATGAAGGAATCGATGGGGCTTGAGAGTTTATCATGAGGGGAAATTATTATAAGGAAGTTAAGGTAGTGTAAAAACTTCCTACACTAATCTTGAGAGGAAGGTTATGCAAAAAAAATTAGACCTTTACAAAAATTACAAAAAATTAACCAAAAAAAAAACATAAATACCATTCATACTAGAACACAATGATTGATGTGGGGAAAACCCTTTTGGTAGAAAAAACCCATACTCCAAAATTTTCCCAATATATTATTCAAAAATCAAGATAATTACATATACTTATTGAGCAAGATTTCTTAGTAGTGTTTCCAACCAAAGATTTGGAGGAAACTCAACATCTATGAGACTCTCACACATAATACAACAATACACAAAAATATTAATATTCCCTCATAAAAGGAGGGTTTCCTTCTAGGGAAAGAAAATCCAACACAATCTCTACTATTACATATGCGACCTAATGATGAATGGTCTAAATTTATAATATATAATGTGGCTTTCAAGGGTGCTACCCTTGAACCCTTTCTAGAGTGCACAACCCTTGGACCCCTTTGGGGGGATGATCCCCATTGACCTAAAGGGGGGGTACCCCGTGCACCCCCCACGTTCAAATTTCAAGGTTGAGACATCATTTTCCTGACAGTATACCACTTGTTGAACACCTTGCAAGAGAAAATGTAGTATTAACACCATGATTTAATTGCTAGGAGCTGAGAGGCCCATAGAATTCAAACACCATTTGAACTTATATATTCTCACAAGATTATTTAAATAATTTGAAAATTTTATTAAATTATCTACCTTAACTAGCTCCACCTTGACATCATCAATTATATCTCTAAAAAAATGATATTTTACATCAATGTACTTGGTCCTAGCATGAAATGTTAGGTTCTTAGCTAGGAAGATCACACTATGACTATCACAACAAATTGTCATTGTACCTTGTTTTATTATGATATCTAAACACAATCCCTAAATCCAAATGAATTCTTTACAAGTGTCAGTAGCTAACATATACTCAAATTTCGTAATGGACAAAAGAACCACAACCTATTGCTTACTCATCCAATTTATTTCACCACCAAACAAAGTAAACACATAAGCATTGGTGGATTGTCTTCTATAAACATCATCTATCTTTTCTAAATCCACATAAACATGAATATCAAGGGAAATCATGTCTCCTATCAAATTACTCTGAGATACCCCAAAACTTTTTGAACTCTTTTAATTGCATCCAATGAACTCTACTAGTATTAGATACATATCTAGAAAGAACTCTCACTACTTGGGAAATCTTTAGTCTAGTACAAAATATAGCATACATCAAGATTCTAACTACATTCTAGCAAGGCCCTCTTCTCATGTCTTCCATCTCGAATGGGAAGTTGAAAAATCTGAAGAAAATAACTTTGTTCCAACTATAAAAAAATGAACACATAATGGTCTATAATCCTATATGTTAAACCTCTATTAAAACTAAATTGGAATAATTATTATGGCCAAGCCATAGGTTTCTATTCATTCTATCTCTTCTGATTTTCATCCCAATAATGTGCTTAGTTGTACACCAAGATCTTTCATTTCAAATTTTGTTGCAAGTTGAGACTTTAGTTCTAAAATCATGTATATCCCTTTACCAATAAATAAAATAGCATAGACATATAATTTAATAAATAGGAAACAATCAATATTAGTTTTATAATAAATATAATGATTTTATTTAGAACACTCAAATCACAAACTCAACACATATGTATCAATTTTTTGGTACCACATCATAGGACTTTATTTGAGGCCATACAAACATTTCCCCAATTTATATTTAAACAAATTACTTTTACCTTTCACATGTAGTGCTTTGTATGTTTCAAATAAATATCCTCCTCCAAATCTCCATGATGGATATTAATTTTCACATCCATTTGCTCAACCTCTAGATCATAAGCAGTAGCAATAGAAAGAAAGAATCTAATGGATGACATTTTACAACAAGAGAAAATATCTCATTATAATTAACACCCTCAACCTAAGATTAACCTTTTGCAACCAACTATGGTTTATACTTCTCAATATCTACATTTAAACCAACCTTTTTCTTGGACACCCATTTTCAACCAACAAGATTTTGTCCTTCGGAAAATAGTATCAAATCCCATGGATCATTCTTTTTCAAAATTTCCATTTCTTCATACATAGTTGTTGGGATTAAGGTGTCTCAACCTTAGTGAGTACCTTGATTAATTTATTAATTATTTGCCCCTAATTTTTTGATTTAATTTATTAAATAAAATAATTATTTTTTCCAAATTGCTAAGTCACTTTGTGGGACCCAATGGGGAGTTGGCAACCTACATGCAAGGTGTGAAGTAAAAAATTGTGACACTTGTCACATGGGTGCTCAATTGAGAAGTAGGAAAGATTAAAACCTTCAAAAGGTGCACCATGTTGACTTGCGGCAGTTAGTTTTGGAAGAAAGTATTGGTGGGGTCCACTTGTGTGCTAGTATATCTCTTCAGAAAAGAAAAAGCAAGCAAAAGTGACACTTGTCATTTGGGAACTTTTGATCTTGGAGAATCATGAAAACCTCTAGGATGAGTGCACTTATGCCATGTGGAAATTATTTGACTTTTTGACTGGAAATTTGAAGGGAAATTTTCTTAACAAAGATTGAGTTGTCACTCAAAGTCACTAGGAGTTGTGGGTGAGTTATATTTTGGCAGTAAATCTGATTTTCTCTATGGGACACCTAGCATGTGAGGTTGCTTGATTTTAAGAGTTGTAAGCCTTGAATGTTCTTGCATTTTGTTGCATGTTGGTGCATGTATGTACATGTTTTACATGTTGCTAATTGGGTCACTTGGGACTTGTACATGTCAATTTCAATTTGCATGCATGTAGAGACTGGGAGACTAACACATGGTAAAGCACTACACCCATGTATGAAAAGTATATATTGATGCCTTAGTGCATTTTTTTATTTTTTAATGTAATTATAATACATGTATGTCATTTTGCGATTAATTTTCCATGGTAGTGAATTGTTGGTGGTAAATTTTTCTTGAGGTGAATTTGTCATGGCAGTGAATTTTTCTGCGATGAATTGTTGGTGCTGAATTTTTTGGTGGTGAATTTTCTCGATGGATAGAATTGTATCACAGTGAATTAACACCTACAAGAGCATAGACTCTGAGCATTGTATTGTAATTTTTTTTAATAGAAATATAATTGATCTATGCTTTGGAGCGTGGGTTTTTTCTTGAAAGGGTTTTCCCATGTACAATCTGTGTGTTATGGTTTTATGATTTAAATCTAAAATTAATTTATTGCATGTGCATTCTTAAGTTAACTATAAAAATTAATAATTTGAAATAAGGTTTTGCAACCTCTTCCCTAATTGATTTGCATTAGGGAAGTGTTTTCACACTCGTCTTTCCTTTCAATTAGTATCAGAGTTTGGCCAACTTTATTATCATTGTTGGGTTTGAAGGGTTTTTGTGCTTATCTATATTCAGTGGGAGTTCTTGCAAAGAGAGATTTATAATCTTGTTATAGTCTTAAGATGGCAAGCACATATAGAATAATATAGATGGATAAATTCAATGGTAGCAATTTTGAGTTGTGGAAACTCAAAATGGAGCTCATAGATAGAGATCTATGGGTTACAATTTCCAATACAAAACTAGTAACAACCTCACAAGTGGATTGGCACCTAATCGATCAAAAATACAAGGGTCTAATAAGACTCTATTTGGTTGATTTTTTGTTCTTGAATTTCCTTGAAGAGAAGACTACAATTTAGCTTTGGAAGAAGCTTGGTGATATTTATTAGGGGAAATCCTTGGTAAATAAGCTATTCTTGAGAAATAAGTTGCATTCTCTAAGGATGGAGGAAGGAGGATCAGTTGTTGATCACTTGAATGCATTTAATATGCTTGTTGCTCAATTAGGTTTTTTGGTGTGAAGATTGAAGACGAGGACCATTGCATGCTTTTGCTATGTTCTTTGCCTAACTCATGGGACCACCTAGTGATGGATATTGGAAGTACAACAACCACTTTCAAGATGGAAGATGTGGTTTCTTCACTATTTTTCGAAGAGATGTAGAGGAAGCCTTTTGATATGGCCAAGGAGGCCCTGTCTATTCATGGTAGATCAAAGGAAAGACAAGAAAAATGACAATAATTCTAAGTCCAAGTCTTCATGGAAATCTAAATCTTTGGTGAAAATTCCAAGGCTAAATGTTGGAACTATGGGAAATCCAGACATTTTAGAAAGACTACAAAGAGGAGAAAAGAAGAAAAGTGATAAATGTGATTTTAAATCCTTGTATAAAGATGCAAATGCATTTGTTGTAGGCTTGGTAATGCATGCATCAAAATATGTGTGGTTGATTGACTCGAGTTCTTGATTCCACATGACCTCTAATAGAGGTTGGTTCTCAAAGTATGAAGAGTATGATGGTGGGAAGGTGTATCTAGGTGATGACTCTCACCTAAAGATTATTGGTCATGGAAGAGTTAGTATATGATTCCCTAATGGTAGAGTGAAGGAGATTTATGGTGTTCTACACATCCCTAGTTTGGCATAAAACCTACTTCCAATGAGTAAGTTGGGTGATGTGGGAGTGCAGGTTGTTTTCTTGAGTAGCGGATGCAATTAGATGACTAGAGGTTCTATGGTTTTTTTTAAGGGTGTTAGGATTGGCACTCTGTATAAGCTAGATGCATGCACTATGAATTGCAATAGAATTTCTATGAAGTTCAAGAAAATGGATTTGGATCCTTCATCCTCACCATCAAATCAAGAAGATAAGTAGATTGTGGTGTCTACATTTGATGATCGTGCTTTTTGGGTACCTAAGGGTGCCAATTCTTTGGAGATGAAACTTTTTGTTGATAAAACAATGTTGTGGCACCAAAGGCTTGCCATATTGGTGATAAGGGTCTTAGAGCCCTAAAAAATAAGAGCCTAGTTGAAGGTCTTGATGATTTTAATCTCAAGTTTGATTTTTGAGAAAATTGTATATATGGAAAAAAACACTGTTTCTTTTTATTCTAGTTCTCATAAATATTTTAGGGTTTTTGATTATGTGAATTTTGATGTGTTTTATCCAATTAGTGTTCCTTCATTGTGTAGATTTGTGTACTTTGTCTCTTTCATAGATGACTATTCTAAAAGGAAATTTGTGTATTTTCTCATAAGTAAATATAAAGTTTTCATTTGGTTTAAGGAATTCAAATCATTTGTTGAAAACTAGACTAGTAGAAAAAATAAGTTTTTGAGGACAAATAACAATGGTGAGTTTTGTTCTGTAAAATTCAATAGGTTTTGTAAGGACTACGATATTAAGAGACACAAGACAAATCCATAAAACCCACATTAAAATGGATTTGTGGTGAGGATGGATGCAAAATTGATGGAGAGGGCTAGGAGAATGTTGAGTGGTGACAACCTTGAATATAAGTTCTAGGACAAAACTATAGCTAATGCATGTTATCTGATCAACAAATATCCTACTTTGACACTTTTCTAAAAGACACCCATTAAGGCATGGTCTAGCAAGAAGCCCTCCATGATACATCTTAGAGTCTTTGGTTGTGAGGCATATGCTCATGTGCCTGATGTGAAGATATCTAAGTTGGAGAACAAGGTTGTGAATTGTATTCTTCATTGGCTATAGTGTCAGTGTGAAAGGGTACAAGCTTTGGGATTTAGTTACAGAGAAGGTTCTCTATAATATAATTGTTATATTCTATGAGATGAAACCTTCCATAGTAGATCTATAGCTAGAGAAGGAAGAGAAGAAGGAGGTAGTTCAAATTCCACCTACTCCTAAGAGAGATTAACTATGTACTCTTGGTAGACCTAATGATGAGGAGAGATCTAGAAGATCTGATAGCCCTAAAGAAGATCCTGAACCTCAACCTTGGCCATTGAGGAGGTCTACAAGAGAAAGGCAGAAACTAGATAGATTTGGTTATTCTATGTTGGATTCTAGTTGTATATATTCTTTAATTTCTAACACTAATGAGCCTAGTACAGTGAGAGAGGCTATAGGTATGCATGATGTAGATTCCTTGATGGAAGCCATGAACGAAGATATTATAGCAATGAAAAATAATGCTACATGGGATTTGGTACCCTTGCCAGAAGGGTGAAAACCCATTGGATGCAAATGGGTGTTCAAGAAGAAAATGGATCTTGTGGTAGTACTGAGAAGCATAAGGAAAGGTTGGTGGTGAAGGGATATTCCTAGGTGGAGGGAATTGATTATGGAGAGATTTTCTCTCCTATTGCTAAGATGACATCCATTTAGTTCTTATTAGCACTTGTAGCTTCTCATAACTTTGAAGTCAAGAAAATGGATATGAAGATAGCTTTCCTTCATGGTGATTTGGAGGAGGAAATTTACATGTCACAGCCTAAGCATTTTATTGTGAAAGGAAAAGAAAACCTAGTGTGCAAGTTAAGAAAATCTCTATATGGTCTAAAGTAATCTCCTAGGATGTGCTACCATAAGTTCAAAACCTATGTGTTGTCCTTGGTATTTACGAGATCCAAATATGACCATTGTGTCTATTACAAGATTGATAATGGTCACATTCTGATTATTGCTTTGTATTTGGATGATATGTTGTTTATTGGGAATGACAAAAGCATGGTTTCAAATTTGAAGCCTCAATTGTCAACATAGTTTGAGATAAAAGATCTAGGTGCAACGAGGTATATTCTAGAGATTAAGATCAAAAGAGATAGAGCTAACAAAAAGATTTGGTTAAGAAAAAGAAAGTATGTGAACTCTATGTTGGAGAGATTCAACATGACTACTTGCAAATAGTTAGTTGTTCATGTTATGCAGGGGATGAAGCTTTCTTTGGAGTGTTGTCCAAAATATCCTACTCAGATGGAGGACATGAACAAAGTTCCTTATGTGAGTATTTTTGGTGGCTTAATGTATGATATGGTCTATATGAGGCCAAACATTTCCAAAGAAGTGGGAGTCCTTTGCGATTTATGGATAATCCTAGAAAAGTACACTATAATGTGGCTATGAGAGTGTTTAGGTACTTATGGTAACTTCTAATTATGCCCTATGTTTTAATGGTTATCCTACTATACCTCAACATTCAATGAGAATTCGTGGATATGTGGATGAAAAAATTGGGTGGGTGACATTGACAACATGAGATCCACCATTAATGGATATGTTTTCATGATGTTTGGTGGTGCTATTAGTTGGATGAGCAAGTGACAAGTTGTAGTCATTTTGTCCACTACTGAAGTTGAGTACATGGTAGCTACTCATACTTGTAAAGAAGCCATTTTTCTTAAGATATTGTGTTCAGATATTGATTTTGATGCAAGAAAAATTACTATTTATTGTGATATCCAGAGTGCCATATTTTTAGCAAAAAATCCTACTTTCTATGCCAAAACAAAACACATTGATGTGTAGTTTCATTTTATTTGTGATATGGTAGAAGATGAAAAGGTTAACTTGGAAAAGGTTGAAACTTTGGTGAATATTGTAGATGCACTAATAGAGCCAATGAGCGTAGAGAAGTTTAGATTGTGTGTCATTTTTATGGGCCTTGTAGCCTAAGCAATGATATAGAGACTCTAGAGGATACCTAAGTGGGGAAGAGAATGGGATTAGGTGTCCTATTCATTGAGCGTGGAGTACTTCAGTAATTTATTAATTATTTTCCCCTAAGTTGTTGATTTAGTTATTAAATGTAAAATATTGTTTTTAGATTACTTCAAGTATACTCTAGGTCCAAGTGAGGAAATTCGGCATCTATGCCGGTGTGAAATCAGAATTGACAACATCCACATTAATTCAAATTCCAGGAAATGTGAATTAAAACATAAAAATAATGATACCATCTTGGGCATGGCAGTGGTTTTAAAAAGTATTGGTGAGGTCACTTGATGCGCCTGGTTGTCTCTTCAGAAAAAGGAAGCAAGGAAGTGACACTTGTCTCTTAGTGCTGCCATTTGAGGCTTGGAGACTAACTTAAGCCTACAGGATGACATTTTACCACCCCATATTGGAATGCATTTAACTGTGGCTTTTGAAGAGGGCACTTAACATGATGTTTGTCAAGAGCCACAGTCGATCCCCGCGAAATCGCTTGACCTTGTAAATGGCGGACGCTTTACGCGATGATCAGTTTTATTGGGGCATGTTTTAACTTCGAAATGTGTTGTAATTTCTCCCAACTTTCCATTTTGCGTAGTTCTTTCCTTCGCTTAGTTCTTTAAGCGGCGGCCCGGTGTTTTGGAAGAGTTTTGTTCTAACTTTGTACGCATGTTCTAGTCTTTTCTTTTAAAAGTCGTGGTTTGTACTGGGGTTTATGAACTTGGTGAAAAGACCCACACCAATAACGTTCAATTTTCGATGGCGAGGTGAACAGTTCTCAACTACAAGCATTGATTTGACAGCAGTTCTTCGCCACCACATTACCGCTAGAGTGCATTTTCAAAGGATTAACGAATCATGATGCAAGATTATTATGTTTATGTGAATTATAGATAAACAAAAATAGTTGCTTATACAAAAAAAAAAAAAAATGCCATCCACATGTAGCAAAATTAAACCATAATCAAAGATGAAATCACTCATAATGTAGGGAATTAATAACAAAAGTATAAAACAAAGTACTTCATTATATATTTATAAAAGAGGAAATACAAAATTTGTGTCGATTACATAAAGATGGGAACTAGATAATATTAGAACAAAGAGTCTTTTCATGCATAGAGGGTGAACACCAACACACAAATCACTTCTATAACCACTTGGGGGTGCTATATTTGGGCAAGTGAAAGCAAGTTCTCATGTGACTGCAAAAACTAGGAAAATAACCCCATGTTGTTCCTCACTAGCCCCATGTGTAGGAGAATCACTACTTCTTCCAAGGCTTCGTTCTAGGAAATAGAAGCAATGCAAATGGTGTCGCCTATTAGTCCACTCCATGGATAATTTTTGAGGCCAATAATGGCTACATTCACCTGGTGGAGGAATTCTGGTCATACCTGTTATTCTGCTACCCACATCCCCTAGTCACGACACCTAGAGGTGTGAATCACGGTGTACACAAAAGTTCCAAAAGTGTTATGTTGTGCACATGAACTTGGTATAGAAATGTATCTCCAATATGTTATGCAACACCTCTTCAATCTTACTTTCAATTGTGAAGACCTCCTTCAACTAATCAGACAATCACCAAAAAAAGAGGGTTATACTCAATTTCTTCAATGACAACAAAGTCATTCATGGATACACCATCACTCTGAGTGCTAGCCATATTTGATACTATAGGATGGTGAAGTGAGGTAGTTCTTGTTGAATTTATAGAAGGTTTCTAAGACATGTTAACTGAGAATAATCAAGGTGATAGGATGGCGATGCAATCTGGTTTAATGGTTGATATGACGATAATTTAAGTTACATTCCCAATTGATTTTTTGGTTGGACAACTTGCACATGTGATATTTTTTTAATGCTTAATTGGTGAGGTATGCGAACTTCTTTAGAATCAATGGCCACAATGCGAGAGTTAACCCAAGAAATGCTCAAGAATTGTTTAAGTTTTTTTACTAGCAATGTAATCATGTCAGTTATTTATTATTTCCCAATCATCATTTTCAAGATGGATGGTTGAGCAACAAGAAGACGTTACCAAAACTAATTGGTAATCATCAAAGGAGAAATACAACTCCTATATCTAGGTGAAGATATTATTCATTAGGGGTTTGATTCCTAGAGAATAGACGGTGTTGTAATCAAGGGAGGAACACTTAGGTTTTGTTTAGTTAATTCATTTCTAATGTGTGTTGTAAGTTGAATGAGATATTGATCATACTAACCTGTGAGTCAAGTGTGAATAGAATACATTTTCTATGTGAAATTTATTCATTTGTATTTACTTCATTAATTGTAATTATGAAATCTCTCATTTTTTCTTACTCTTGATTTTATCATTAGTTAAGTATAGTATGTGAGTTGTTCAACTAGTGATCTTTAGGATTTATTTCGCATTAGTTACATTCTTATTGGCTAATATCAATTGCCTTATCGCTTTCTAGTTAAAATCAATTTCATTCTTTATTTAAATTAGATGAGGGAGTTGTACCTCTCAATTCATAGGAAATCCACAAATGCAATTGTGGCCTTTCCAAAGTTGTTAGCGAATTGGTACTAGTGCTTATCAGGTGGAAGAATCATTTATTACAGGCATATCAATAAGGGTCCAATCCATTCGCTAACACAGAGACTAAGTTGTCACTCAGAGTGACTAGGAGTTGTGGGTGAGTTATATTTTGGTA
>VDFB02000017.1:311318828-311337379 GCA_007258455.2 Sequoia sempervirens | reverse complement strand
AACTATCTAGAGCATGATAACTAAACACAATCCATTGTATAAGATAGTCAATGATTTTCAATTTGTAGCAAACTCTAGGAAAATACAAACAAATACTAAACTACACTAATAATTACAACTTAGATCAATGCCATATATCCATTGCAGGAGTCAAATTCATAAGCATCTAGAGGTTTATAACAGATTTAATACATCACACATGGGATCCCCCATACACAGATTACAATTAATGCTGTGCATTCTAACCCAGGACTACTTATCAAATCCTTATACAACACATATCCGCCTATAATCCCATTCAAGCATTTTGATTAATTCCTTGCATTAAAGGTAAAATAGAATCATATACACCACAACAGTGAGATGGATAAAACAACCCTTAGTTATTTCATTCAAAGTTCAGATATGCATGTACAATGGAGAGACATGAGCTCAAATTTTCATTTCAACTCAAATGCTAGTACTGTTATACAACATTAAATCTCTATGAACTCAAAACCTGTTACATAATGACTCAAAACCTAAATTGCATTTCTCTAAAACCATCGGACTTTACAATTTGCTTTGCAACTTCACCTAGACTCAACAAAAGTTATCTAACTTGCTAACCCATACTTCTGGCCTTGAAATCCTTCTTATATAAAATGAAGGAGAAAATAAGCACCGGGCCAGAAAGTACACATGTCACCAATCAATTGGAGCACCTAGTGATATTCCAAAATTTGTTACAACAACCACCACCTTGAAAAATATTCTTGTTCAAAAATCATTACAACAACAATCATCCTGGAGCATATTCTTGTTCATCATGTCGGCAGAGGAAGGTTGATGCAATAACAAAAAACCATGTGAAACTCACGCCAAGAAATTCATCCATACAAAACTAGAAACGTTGTAACCGCAGCATCTAATTTGCCACTTGTCGGTAGCCCACTCTTTTTACTCATCATTCAAATACTTAGCCACCCACCTCTGGTATTCTTCGTCAGTTGGCCAGTCAAAATCAATCACCTCTTTTACCTTTGTACTATAAGGAAAATACTTTACTGCTACCTGATTAGCATCTCACTTTATCCATACAATCACTCAACAAATCAAATTGAGCTCATCATAATTTTTTCAATTTGATTATTGATGACTTTACTTGCTTGATCCCGCCATTGTTGGAGTGTTCTGATTTCCCCTACTCATCAGTTATATCAGGTAACAGTGTGTTACTCCAATCATTGGAGTTCTTTGCCAACTCCCTAATCTTCCTACTTAGATCATCTGGTAAGGTCTGAAAACTTTGCAATGATTTAACTAATATATAAGTAGGCTTCAATGATTGGGGCCTGTTATTTGCATCAAACCTTGAGGCTTTAGTTATAACATCTAGATTATTTTCCCTAGGGATCCAATTTTGAATTATTGGAATCACTATCTCCTTATCCCTATCAATATTATTTATTGCTTCAGATAGCAAAGAATACAAAGAATGTATAGAGGGCAGTTTATTATCCACCTTTTCATTTAAATGCTCCAAAACAAGAGTAACAATTTATTTTTATTTTGAAAGAGAACCCTCCTATTTTACCCTTAGTGATGTCTGTAATTGATCAATTTCCCGCATGAGCTGTGTCTTTGTTGGATCAACAAAGCACTCTGTTTGTTCATCGACTTGTTCTAGAGGAGGGGTAAGAGCAGGATTTTGAATGGGAGACCCTGGTGTAGAAAAATTTGGAGAAGCATGAGGCATTGACCCTACTGTGGGAGGTGATGTGCTGGTTCCTGGAGCATTGGATGTTTCCCCAGTATGTCTATACTTGAACCTTTCTACTTCAGTTTGCAGCTCAACATTCTTGTGTTGCATTTTACTATATTCTTCAATTAAAATGTTATACTTCTCCATTAGGCTCTTTCTTTTAGCCTCCTCCCTTTTAGTAGTCTTTTGGGCCAACTTGGCCACATTCATAGTTAAACTAGTGGCTTCAGTTGTTGTAGTCTCTGAATCCCTCTTTATTATTAATCCTCCTTTGAAATTTAGATTAATATCAGGAATGTCTGGCTTTCTTCCTTGTGGAGCCAATGCCCAAATTGCCAAGGTCTCATATTCTTCACTGAAGGCAGAGTTTTGTAATGCTGCCTTAACTTCTTCTTCAAAATCCTGAAAAATATTCTTGGACTTTATAATGGCACTAAAAGCTACTGCATCTGCGATGTCCCATTCAGGAAAAATCAAAACACTAGCCCAATTCACTAGTTGTCTTCTTTCTTCAGGAGTGATGTTTTTGAACTCTTCCATTAGTTCAGCTTTCACTTCATCATTCTCCTGATCTGACCTGTCAGGCCTTAGTTCTCTTCTCTCCTTGCATTTATTTTGATATTCCTAAAATTTCATCCTCTATGCCAATTGCAAGAATCCATGAGTCTTTACAAATGCATTGTCATCTAAGAACTCCTTGCAAGCCTCCATTCTTGCATTTTGCACACTCTTACCCTTCATATCCAAATCAGATAGAACCTATTCAGCTGACCTAAGAGGGGACAACATACCAACCTACATGTCTTGATCAGTAACCATAATTTCATCTGTGAGATCCTCAAGGAGGTGATCAGTTCTTTGCCTCTTAGGGCTTGGCTTAGGTGGTGGTGATGGGGGACTGCACTGTGGTGAAGATTTTAATTCAATGATTTTGACAGCCCTAGTTACTTTGAATTTTGGGCCTGGTCATGAAGGCGCCTTCATTATTTTCTTTCCTTTTTTATCTACTTCTTCCTCACAACTGCCAGTATCCCTTTTCCTCCTATAGATGGGCTGCCTTTCTATAGGCTGACATACTGACCTTGTTTCAATTAGCATATCACTTTGTCCTTTCATATCCAGACTTAGCCTTAAATTTATCTTTTTGGTTGTCAAGGTGTCCATTATCTCCTTAAAATTCTTCATTAAAAAATTAATTCTCTTGTGGTATGGAGTGAATTCCATCAGTGGATCATACGTCATATCCATTTCATGCACAATATCTAGTAGCTTACTATAAGCTATCCACTTTTCCTTGTTCAATTCATGTCTATTTAAATCAAATTCATTCATAATCAGGTTCTCAGGGAAATTAAACTCATGTGCAAATTTTCCACCTTTTATTCTTTGTCTAAAAAGAGCAAAGAAACCTTCAGGATCATGTTGTCACCTTGACCAAATCTCAAATGGTAATCAACAAAGAATTATCAAATGTGTCCAAACCTCCTTTAGAAAATGTAAAGTCGATACCATCAGATAATCAGTGGAATAATGTTCCCTCTTCCCTTTCTAGTTAGGCTATTCATGAATACACCCCATCCTACATAACTTCAAAACCTAGTCTTGCGGTACATTGTATGGCAGTATGTGAGGGGTTCCTTGAAATCCATATATTCTCAGGACAGTGCTGACTGGATATGGGATAATGTCACCCCAGTTATGTAAAACCCTCAATTCTAGTTTCCTCTCTTTTGGCCTAAGGAAATCATGCAGTTCCTGAGGGATCCTAGGTACATTTACCATCAATCTAGCCCTCAATCTTGCAGCAAAACAATTATCAAATTGCACATAACTGGTGCTTTCCTTATTACAAGACAAATCTACAACCCATATCTGTACTGGCAATCTTTCTCCAGTAACTGATTGTCTTGAGTTCATATTCTCAGCAAAGAAATCAGCATTCCTAAACAAGAACATATGCATCAACATGGAATACCAAAAGAATTGAGTACCAGTATCATCATTCTATAGCTTCGACAGTCCTTCATCTATCCTCTTCACCAATAAAGAAGCAAGGTCATATGTTACAGAGAAGTTAGGGTGTTGTATTTGCACCTCCATGAACATGTATGCAATCAGAATTACTGCACGAGGGTTGAAACCCAAAATCTGACATAGTGAATAGAAAGTAGTCAAGAAAGGCTTTCCAAAACAATTCAATCTGAAGGGTTTCTGGTCACTAGGGCTGATGTGAAATTGTGAACCCCCTGCCTTAACCAGATGAGGTGGAAGCAGCTTAACCCTAAAAATAGATTTCAATTTTGTATACTCCTGCTTCATTTCTTTAAGATTAATAGGAACCAAGTCATCACTTGGCTCACTCAAATCAAAAGTCTGTTGGATAACATCTCTATTAATTTCCAATAGAACCCCCCCATCATTATCTTTGATTACCCATGTGATAGGGTCATATATTTTGGCCACTACTCTAAATAAGTCCACATCAGGGAACACATTTGGAACAACCAACTTTCTCATCTCATATATCCATCCATTTGAAAAAGGATGAGGCAAATTCCTTTGTCCATACCATAATATGAACATTTCTAAGCCTGTGAGTGGAACCCTAGCATCAGCAATGTTGGAATTATTTTCATACCTCAACCCTCCCCTAAGATGTTCCCTTCTCAAAGATCAACACCAAACCTTTCCTTCTCCTTACTCATGATAATTTGAAATTGATCTAGGAAATCATCGCATAAGTTTCTTTTCAAATACACTAATGTGGCCACGTCGCTTTGGTTGGTGCCATTTAAATGTAAACTAGGGCCTCACTAAGCAATGTTACACTCTGAAGGCTATGACTAGCGTAGATAAGAAATTACGTAGTAAAAATACCGCAATTTCACAATTTATGATTAAACAATAGCCCTAATAAATATTTGTAATGAACTCAAAGGACAAGCACATCTTCCTTCCCAAATCAGGTGCGTAATGAGCTAGGGAAACAGAAATTAACTCAATGGATTTTTTTGCACAACTCAACATCCGGCAAGAATACCACAATTTCACCCTTTGGCTCAAACTTTCATGGAATACTTGGATGCTTGTGATACAAATGAGATGAGTAAATTGATTCATAAGTCACTCACCCTCGCCGTTGGATGTCTCACATCTGCCATTAAAGCTCACTCGTGGGTTGCACAAATGGCTTCAACCATAATTTTATACATATTTAAATTTGAGCTATTGATCCTTCAGTTTGATCAAATCATTGACGACCATCTTCAAAACAGGCTAACATAATCGCCAACACGGCAATAAAGGGGCCCACTATGTCATACGCCATGAAGGAATGCCAATGTAGGAAGCGCTAGCATTAGTAAACTTGATTTATCATCATGGATGGCGGTCACCATCTTTTAATACTATAAAGCCTACTCCTTCAAAATGGTCACCGCCCTTTCTTTTTAACTGCCGAGCCTCTCTTCCTTAAAATCGTATAACATCCGTGAGATTGAAATAAAACATGTGCATCTTATACGATTAGTAGTCCACCTCGCAATACTGCATTTCTAAACCGGCAAACACTTTCTTCACTCCTTAGGCTTCATTTTGATATACACGCGGTGCACTCCATGATATTCAATCCTAAAACTCTGGTAATTGTGGGATGCATGCACCATCAATTCCTGAAGAGACAAATTTCATCAATGGTCACGCAGATTTCATCCTTTATAAGGGCACGTGGCACCTAATTCTTGATATCGCGACATCCTCGAATCGCCGGACACTTCAGATAGCTGCTGCTGATCTTGTTCTCAACACACAGCCACCACGCTAACTCATAACTTTTCCAAAGAAGATTATAACATATCCATGGATTTGAACATGTGCATCTCGAACACTTTAGTAATCCACCCTAATACATTTAAAGTCGGCTAGTGTTTCCTTTACTCTTTAGGCTTCATTGGATGAGACACATGGCACCCGCCCATGATTTCGTATTCAACCCAAGCACCATCGCAGGATGGCGGGGAACGACTTAGATCAAATGGTAGTTGGTCAACAATAGCTCAAATTTGATCCCCTAGATAGGACAAGTGGCGCCCACCCGTGATTTCGCAATCCTTGAATTCTCGATCATGGGATGGTAGGCACTGTTGATATTTGCAGGAAATAGATCAACGACAACACTAAATCAACCCTTGAGCTCCCTCGGATAAGACACGTGGCGCCCACCCATGATTTCGCGGTCCTTGAATTTCTGATCACGGGATGGCGGGCACCGTTGATATCTACAGGAAATTGATCAACGACAACACTAAATCAACCCTTGAGCTCCCCCAGATAGGACATGTGACGCCCACTCGTGATTTCGTGATCCTTGAATTTCTAATCACGAGATGGCGGGCACCATTGATATATGCAGGAAATAGATCAACGGCAACACTAAATTAACCCTTGCAAAATAAAACATTCATTAAAAGGAGAAGTAGGCATTACTAGGCGGACGACAAATAAAAAAATTATATTTATAGAAGAAAAATAAAATAAATCTACAATTTTTTTTATAATTTCACTTTTAACTTTAAATGTATGTTCACTCATTAAGTTGTATTTTTTTTACAATCACATTTTTATTTTAGGATGTTTAGTTTATAAAATATAAAGATGCATTAAAATATATTAAAATATTTTTCTTTATATTATATAGTATCGCTACCATTAAATTAACATAGAATAATTTCACAATATCACTTTAACCAATCAAGAAAAATTAATCATTACTATGCAACATTATTCTCATTATCAAACTAACAAATAAACACAGAAAATAAATTTATTTTTTTATACATAAATACTATAACTTAAACTTTATAATAATAATATCAAGTTAATTATAAAACAAATAAAATTATTTATAAGCAACTTAAATTTTAACAATTTAAATATGTAATACAAAATTTTAATAAGAATTATAGATAAATTTATGAAATAATATCTAATATCAAGAAAAATCAATTATAAATTCATTTCTATTAAAGATAAATTTATCACCAATCTATTTTAACCATCAAGAAAACATAGGCTTAATTCTTTTCCTTAACAAGTTATTATTAACTTTGATTTTAACAAATGAGAACTCAACTTTTTCCGTTTGACAAATATTTGTATATAGTTAAAGTAAATATGCAAGATTTTTAACTTTTCAAATTTCAAAAATTAATTTTCCTCAATTTTATTGGCTACAAAACTTTGAGCGATAAGGGCGGATTTTCATGAAGCATAAACTTTTTATCGCAACTTTTCAAGGTTTTTTGCCACAAAAACCATAATCAATTTTTTTTTTTTCACTTGTAATTAATCTATTTCGTTATTTTGAATCTTTTTAGTTTGCCAACTATAGGCACCACCAAATCTTAACTAGTTATTAATAATTCTCTTTTTAACCAATGAGAGCTGAAGCATTTTTTCTATTTGATTTGTTTTTATCTATTATCAATGTATACATGCCAATTATATAACAAAACATTTCAAAATTCAATTCTCTTCAATCTAATTGGTAGACAAATTTCACATGCACTTCCATTACTTCCATTACTTCCATTACTTCCATTTCGGAATCTTAACTAATTTTTATGAGTTTTTTTAAACTTAGGTTGTTTATTTCCAATAATTCAATGAGGTAAACCATACTAACTATTTTGAAAATTAAATTACACTATAAGGATAAATTACACTACAACAATAAATTACTTTTCATTAAATTACTTACTAATTACCTCTCGCATTGGGTATGCAACATTTATTTACTATTTTCCTTTGCATTGTTAAAATAATAATAATAATTAATAAAATTTAAACTTTGAATAACAAATGCTAACTAATTAATCAATATAACATCAAAATTCAACTATTTTTAATTACCTTTAATACTAAATTGATTTGTAGCATAAATTTAATTGAGCTAATTTTTCAAAATATTAATACCAATTACTCAAAAATTACTTTTTAATATAAATTAATTAATTATTATTTAAAAATAAATGAATACCTTGTAAATTATTTTATATTATAATTTAAATAAATTAATACTAATCACCTCTCTTTGTCATAAATTAATTCTAAAACAACACTTATTAAACATATATTTAAACTAACAAATTTTCAATTGCTTTGAAATTTGAACTAACTCTAATTACTAACATACGTTTTGCAAAATAAATGAATGAAGACTACAATAATTATTTAGAATAAATACTAATTACTTTTATAAAATATTTATTATTTTTAAAAATCAACTTTAAAATTAACAGTAATTACTTTTAAATCAAATTTAAATTAATATTAATAAATTAATCATTTAAATCAATCACAAATTATATCATATTTGTTTTAGAAATAATTCACCTTCTATTTACAACTTATATTAATTACTATATGTTAGTTTGTGAAATAAAAAATGTTAACTAATTAATAATTAATAAGGAAATAAATAACTTTATTATATTAATTAAATAAATAGTCTAAATTTAAAGATTTTTTTCTTCTCATTTAAATTAAAAAAAATGTTTAGTTTTAGCCAAGTTTAAATTTTCATATCCAATTTAAATGTTCATATTAAATATTTTAATATATATATATAAATATATAATAAATTTAAATATTTGTAAAGATAAATATATATATTTTATATTATATTATAATCTTAGGTTGACAACGACTCTGATGTGAAAATTCTAGGTCGCTCCTCGAAATCTGGCGAAATTCGATGACTGGCATCTGCCTTCCCCTGGCGGCGGCGACTTCACAGGTGTGCTCGCTCCTTTTTAGTTTGTTCTTTTTAATGCATTTATGTTGAATGCAGTCTCCTCCTCTTCCCTCTGTCATTCGGCAGAGGCCATACCCCCTATTTCCTCCCCAGTTGTACCTAGGGAATCTATGGCTTCTAACACTCCTTGCATAGATAATCCCAACACTAACCCTCTCTTATTCAAGACCCAAGTCATTCTCCGAGGCAGTGGCTAACTCTGGTATCACCATCAACGCGAGCGCAAGGTTTACCCTTTCGAATCCTAATGAAGCCTGCGAATCCGGTAAGAACACTGGGGTTGCTCCCTTATCTTTCTCTGTTTCTCCTAATCCAGAAATGCTAGTTGAAATTGGTAGGGAAAAAAATAGGCTAAGGAATTCTGCTATTTTCTTCTCTGCTGTTGAAGTTGAAAAATGTCCTCCCAGAAAATTTCTTGATGACTGGTTCCATAACTATTGGAACCTAAAACTTGGTTATCATATTTCATTTTGTAGACTGATATAGAAAGGGCTATTTGTTATTTTTTTCGCTAACCATGAAGCCCAGGCTGAAATTCTTAAAAAACAATACTGGATCATGGGCTCTACCTCTTTTCACGCCCTAGCTTGATCTCCTAAGGCCATACATGAGGAAGTCCTTGTGCTCTCAGCCCCTCGTTGGATTTTGGTAAAAAAAATCTTGCCATTTCTATGGCGTTTCCTCCCTCAACTGCTTGAACCACTTGGAAAAGTCATCCGAATGGATGACACTGTCAGATTGGTCCCTCATATGGATGCCAAAATTATTATATCGCTAAATCTGGGTTATGAAATTATGTCTGAGATTAACATATGTATTTCTGATGACAATTTCTCTTGCCCCATTGATATTCTTGGGGGTTTGAATGCTTGTTTCTTGTGTAGAAGAGAAGGGAATCTGAGGAAGGACTGCCCCATCCTTAAGAAAAAACCCATGCCATCTAAACCCTTGCCTCTCCTAAATTCTCTAGAAGCTGTTAACCCTAACCCGGACTCCTCGGTGAACAAAACCCCTCTTGCTGCTGCGCTCGCTAATCCCTCACCCCCGTTGGCCTCCAACATCCCACCCACCCCTCGTGTCCCTTCCCCTGCTACTCTCTCGACTGAATCATTACCCCTTGTGAATGATACTCAAAATGTCGGGCCCCTAACCATGGCCAAAATCTCTAATAAGCGCAGACGAAGATCCAATAAACGATCCATCACCTCTTTAGAGGACTCCCAGTCCCTATGCCCTTAGCTTACCTCCATCACGAACAGCTTCGTCTTGACTGCTTCCAAAGAAATCCAAAGCAACTCCTCCCCCTCTTGCTTGACCCTCATGGACCTCTCTGTCAGGTTCACTGACCTGACTCCTCCCCAGAGCTTCCCCCCTAAAATCTTCTGTGAGCTTGGTGATGGCTGCTTGCTTGAAGTCATCCTTGCCAGCAATTACTCCTCTGTCTCTGCTGCTCACCCTGAAAAGCATACCATGGACTTGAATTTCCTGTCCCCTGATGATTCAGATAATGATGACGAGCTAAAAGATGCTTTCCACACATCTAAATGGCGGGGGAGATGTTTAGGCTCTAAAAATAAGAACCCCTCCAAAAAATTGTAAGGGGATATCCATAGTTGTGTTTTGGCCCCAATTCTGAGGTCCACTAAAAATTGCTCCCCCCCCGCAAGTTTCCTTATGAATTGCATTTCATGGAATATTAGGGGGCTTGAATCCCCTGACAAAAGATGGGTCATTAAACGGTATCTTGATACCTGTAAATCCATGGATTTCCTAATGCTGCAAGAGATTAAAGCCATTGGGTTCGCTCTAGACTCCAATCTCAACTTTCTGTGGAAAGATGCCATCAAGTTTTATACCAACCACCCTAGAGGTAGGGGTGGGGTTGCCCTTCTGATCAACATGAGATGGGAGAATTACATCACTGGCAATGGGCTTTCCCCTTGTAACAGAGCGGTGTGGGTTACTATCAATTGCAATAACAATGTCTTTGGCATATGCTCCATTTATGCCTCGAATGATTTCAAGGAGAGAGTGAGACTTTGCGACTGGTTGGCTGATCTCCCTAATATCCCTTGGCTTGTGGGAGGGGATTTCAACATGGTTGAATCCCAAGAGGACAAAATTGGAGGCCTTCTGTTTGCTTGCAAAGACCTAGAAAAAGTGCATTGGAATAGAATGAAAAATTCTAAACACTTATTTGATCCCTTGGCTGGTACTAAGGACACGAACCCTAGCATTTGGCATACCTGGTGCAATTTCCAACAGGGTCCTTCTAGAATATACTCCAGAATTGACCGTTTCTATGCTAATAAAAATTTCTTCTCTGTTCTGCCTGATAAATTTGGACACTTTGTCCTCATTACCCCCACCTCCCTATCCGATCACCATCCTATCTCCACCTGTATTAGAATTAACAACTCTCCTATTTGCTGCAATGGAATCAATCCCAAGTTTTTCCTTAACACTAGCCTCCTGAAAGATGAAGATACTCTTGCTGCCATTCATATCATTAGACTCATTAACATAAATCACTTTCCCACTAGCTCTCACTTGGATAGATGGAACATGAACATTCTCACTTCGCAGAATCTGTTAAAAACCATTGGGAAAAAAAGGGCTAAAGATTATATGTTTGCTGAAAAAAGCCTTTCTTCCGATCTCTAGATAGCTAAATCCAACATTCAAGCCAATCCTTCGGACTATGATCTCATCTCTCAAGTTGTCAATGCCAAGGAAGCCCTTAGACAACACCAGCAGGTTAAAATCAAAGGCGCCAAGATCAGATCCCGTGTGCACTGGCTGCAATTTGGTGATAGGGGTTCTAAATTTTTCTTTAACCTCATCAAGCAAAAGCAGTCTAATGAAACTATAGAGAGAATTATAGTTGATAATCATGAGATAATTGACCTCGATAACATCAAAGAGGCCTTTGTTAATTTTTATCAAAATCTCTTTGCCTCTGAGGATTCGGAGGAGGCTTCCTCCCTTAGACATCAAGTTTGCTCTCTCATCCCTAACAGGATTTCCACTTTAGATGCCAACTAGTTGTCCAAAGATTTCTCCCTGGAGGAAATTGAAAATGCCATTAAATCTCTTAGTAATGACAAGGCCCTTGGTCCTGATGGTCTCCCGGTTGAGTTCTACAAGGCTAATATAGGGTGGATTTTCCAAGATCTTCTTGATCTGTACTATGAAGCCCTTGGTAGGGGTTCCATGGGTTGCTCCATCAATAGGGGTATAATTAAGTTGATACCCAAGGATGGGGACAAAGCGCTCATCAAGAACTGGAGACCTATTACTCTCCTCAATGTCTCCTACAAAATTTTTGCCAAGATCCTGGCTCTGAGAATTGAGAATATCCTGCCCAATTTTGTTTGCTCTACCCAAACTGGATTCATTAAAGGTAGATTTATTCTTGAAAACCTGATCACCAGTTGGGAAGCCATGAATTGGTCCAAGTACTCCTAGCAAAAATTTTCCATGTTCCTTTTCGATTTCGAAAAAGCCTATGACAGGGTGGAATGGAGTTTCATCTCCATGATGCTTGAGGCCTTCGGTTTTCCTAGAAAGTTCTGCAACTCTGTTAATATGTTACTCAAGGATGCCTTTGCCTAGATTGATGTTAATGGCTCCCTTTCTGCCTCTTTCTCCCTTGGTAGATCCATCAGACAAGGTTGCCCCTTGGCCCCTGCCCTCTTTGTTATTGCCTTTGAAGCCCAATACTACATTCTAAGAGATAACTCTATCTCCCATGTTGTCAGGGGCATATCTCTCCCCAATAATGAAGAGCTTTTAAACTGCCAATTTGTTGATGACACTGCTATCTTCTTTGAAGCCAGGGCTGCCAACTTTGAGGCTCTGACTTCCAAGCTCAACCTGTTTTGCAATATCTCTGGTGCTCGTTTATCCCACTTCAAATCTGTCTGCCTTGGTTGGGATGAGCAGCCCCCTGACTTGTTTAAAAATTATGACTTTCAGTGGGGAGGTCTGCACAAAATTGTGCGCTACCTTGCTATACCTTTCTCTATAGATCCTTCTCTTAAGGATATGTGGTCGTGGTTCAAAGAAAAAATCACTAAGAAGCTAAATAAGTGGCACAACAGAGGTTTGTCCTTGGCTGGTAGAGTTCAAGTCTATCAAAAAATTCTTTCCTCTTATAATATATATTATTCCTCAGCTTGGATGTTTGGCAATTATCAAATTTTAGAGATTCAAAAGGCTATCAGGAATTTTCTCTGGTCTGATGGTAAAGGTAACAAAAAAATGCACGCTGTTAAATGGGACTAGTGCCATATTAATAAACTCCTTGGGGGTCTTGGTTTGAAGGATCTTAAGCTCTAAGGGATTGCCCTAGCTGCCAAGTGGATCTTTCACTCTCTTGATGGCAATGATCCTTGGAAGGTCCTCATTAGGAATAACATAGAAAGAGGATTCCCCAAAGATGCTAAATCCTGGAAGAATCTTTCGTTCAATGATCTTGTTATTGGTAACTTTCTTGTTCTTGTTCAAGGATCTGATGTTTTTAGATCCATCTGGAAAGCTTGGGACCATGTGAAAAATTATGTTACTAACATGACCTTCCATGATGATAATCATCTTTTTAGTGAAAGATCCATTTGGTGGAACTTACGTTCTTCTGGCAAACCCCTCGCCCTCTCCCAAGGCTACTCAGCTAGACACTGGTCTAATAAGGGCATCTCTCAATTGGCCGACCTCTTTGAACATGACAGATTAATCAGTTGGGAGGATCTCAGAAACAAATTTGACATTCCCGTCTCCCAAAAGAAGACCTATAATATGATTCTCAAGGCCTCCAAGGACCTCCCGACTTCCTGTCATTTGGACTCTCATAGATTTTTATACTGTAAATGGCCAGATGGGACCATTTTATCCAAAATCAAAGCTAAGAATATCTACAATGTTATTGGGCATTTTGAGGCCATCATTGATCATGTCAACATGGTATGGTATTCCACCCTTGACGCCCGCGCTTGGAAAAATTACTTTGAGATTCTGTGGAAAGGTCCCACTAAGCCTAAGCTTAAATGTTTTAACTGGCTTTTGATTCTTGATAGGCTTCCTATTAGAAAGGACAACTCTGCAACTGACTATTGTAATCTTTGCAGGCTTCCTAAGACTGGTAGACACATTCTGCTTGACTGTATCTTTGCTAAGGAAATTTGGCTTATGTTTGGCATCACTTATCCTTTGGTCTTTAACATTCTTGATATTGTCACTAGTCATATTGGTGGGCTGAAGCAAGATTCTAATCTGTTTTGGAAAATTTTCTCCTCTAACATTTTATGGCAGATTTGGAAATGCAGAAACGAAGAAAGGTATCAAAACAACCCCCGTGTTCTTACTGAGTCTTTTTGAAAACTCACATTTTTTAAAATCTTCTTGCAGGTTCGCACAACCATGTCGATTGAAAAGGAAAAACTCAAAAGATTCCTGAAGACCGGTTATGCCACGTTCTTCATCTATGAGATTAAGGGCGGTTATGCTTGGAGGGAGACTTTGGATAACCTGCAGATGTTCGAGAAGACATGCAAAATGCTTATCCAAGAGGTAAAGGATAACAAGAACTCCAATAAGGATCAGATCCTTATGCTTGCGCAAATTCAAGAGATGAAATGCATTGTCTAGATGGAAGGTGCTAAAGGGTGGACTACCTGGGTTGACAAACTTGATGATATCTTACACTAGTCTCTTGATTGCCTTTTCTTACTTTTGTACTACTATCTCTGATATGTAATTTCATGATGCTCCTGATGTGAGGCCTGCCCTCTCTTGAGATGTACATTTTGTTGTATTGTACTTTTTTGGCCTGCCCTCTCTTGAGATGTACATTTTGTTGTATTGTACTTTTTTGTACTTTTTGTGACCCCCTTATATATAATATAAAAAAATAAAAAATTTATTAATTAATAATAAAATTAAAATTTTATTAATTTGTTTAAAGTAACAAGGCCATTGGCCTCGCCATGGATTTATGCACGTTGTAAATATATATTTTAAATATTTATATTGAATTAAAATAAATATATATATATATATATATATATATATATATATATATATATATATATATAATTATTATATTTATATATGTATTAATAGTAATATATATATTTATAACTATATAAATTAAAATTGACATGATTCCCTTTTTTATATTAATATTTGAATAAAAAGTATTATCATAAAATATTAAACTTTAATTTATTGAAGTAATGAAACGTATATGATTTTAAAAATTGTAAATAAATTGATTGAGTAAAATAATTTAGAGGAAATAATATAAAGAAAAATTATTTTAATTATTAGATTATTTTTTTTATAAGAAAAACATAATTTCCTTCAAGATCTTTTCATAAGAATATGGGTTTGAGCCACATAAAATTATTTTAGAAAAAAAACTATCTTCAAAACAAATTTTAATTTTCAAAGAACATAAAAATTAAATATATGCATTTTAATATTTGAGTCAAATATAGATTTTTAAGAAATATTTTTTTTAATTGATTCCTCTACTTGTTAAGTAGGAAAGCATAACTAGCTATGCATATTCATCTCAATTCCTTTCAACCTTATAAGTTAATATTCAAGTAGATACCTACTTATCAATTAGGAAAACCTGACAAACTATGCAGATTGTTTGTAACTATGTTTACCTGAACAAACTCTTTCTATTCCTCTCAATTCCTTTCATCCACACGTGTTCATTCTAAACTATAAAAAATAAACTACCTCATCCTCAAAAATTTTTGGCTACACAACAAGTACAATTATGCTTCTTAATCTATAACATCATGTAATATTATAATCTTATCAAAATATTATCTTTTGACAACTCAAGCATGATCATCCTTAAATTGTTTCAAAAATTTATATCTATTGGATAACATAGTGAATTTGAGCAACTTAGTTTTCCCTAGATTTTGAAAGCAATTATAGTAGCATTGAGCTTAGAGACCACAATGTTGTATTATGACTAAAACATTTTTTTTCCTTTAGATGGACTTGACAACATATGTAGAGAAGCATGAATTTGTTTTCGATGTAGTCCTAGATGAGCATGTCACAAATGATGATGTGAACTAATGTACCCATGCCATTGTTCTCATTTGGAGTAAAATCATTATATCATGCTTATAAGTATCCTTGATTACGTCTATCAATAGATTGCCTAATCTCCATTGAGAATGTCATAATCTAAAAATATTGTCAGGTGAATGGCATAATCTATAAAAGGGGTTAGATATTACTATTATTAACACCTAGAGTTTTCACATGGTACACCACTATTGTAGTCGATGTAATACAAATTTGGTCGGAACATTTATCTCTCTTAATGGTGTCAGAAGTTCTATCTTAATGTTGATGACTAAAAGCAAACTGGATGTTGAAAGAGTGTTGGTTAAACTTGAATTTTTATGGTATGTCATACTTCTATGGTTTGAATTATGGGGCATAAAGAAAAATAAGGATAATTTTTAAGCTAGTGACAAGCAAGACACCAATATCATGTATGAGACCTCACTTGTGGCAGCCTGCAAGGGCATCTTTTTCAATTTAAATTGAATATTGTTCATCTAGGGTGCATGTACTCTACTCTAGATTTGAACCTCTATTTCCTCCATGTAGTACACAAGCCTTCACCATTATCTCGACTAAAGCTTTAATTATAATGGAAACCTAAATCCTTTTTGGAATGTAGACACCAACACCTTGGGTTTTGTGTTGTCTCAAACCATTTTCAAAATCAACATTGAAATGTAGTTTCTATGAGAAAATGGATAATCACAAGATTTTGAACAAAATTCAATAGTGTTCAACTTCTTGGAAGTCAATGATGAGAATTCTCTCTTCCTCTTCAATTTTTGTCCACCTAAAGGCCATTCAAAGTGGCGATCCTTATGGCACACATAATTTGATTACATGGTTATGATAGGTTCTTTGGGTTAAGATATCCTAACATCTATTAATAAGTGTTGTATGTTGCATCTTGTTGGAAATATAGTTTTGTGGTTGTTCGTTATATTTCATAATAAGCAATGCAGGTTGTTCATTGTATTTGATCTGAATACATAGATTGTTAATTTTGAAAGGACAATACATGTTTCTTATTTGTAACAACTTGTCTTATTTTTGGATATTGTTTACGGTATTACATGTCACAATTTGAAAAATTTCAAGATTATTATTAAGTTGTTATAATATCAACATTGTTGCTAAAACATAGTAGACACAACAAATAAAAACATGACTATTCTTGCACAATTTGGCAGGAACTTCGCTGCTCTGCAGCTCTTGTTAGTTTTTGGATATCATCATAATTAATAAATTTAAAACTTATCAACTTCAAGTATTTTATATTTTGTATGTACAAATGAAAAAAATACAATATAAAGAATACTTTTAAATTTAAATTTTAGTCTTTGATTGTTGAATTATTTTAAAAGGATCATGTACTTCTATTTAATATTTAATTCATTTATATCACATAATCATTATAATTTAATTAATTATGAATTTAATAATTAAGTAATAAATATTCTATGAATTTTAGAAAATAGAATTTAGTTTAATTTTAAAATGAAATTTAAGTTTTTAAATATTGTGTTGATTTGATTATTTATTTGCTTTATGATTGGTTATTCAAATTTAAAGAACAACACAATTCAACTCAAAAATATAAAAATAAGCATGTAAAATATTTTATGATTTTTTGAAGTTGGAATTTAATATGATTTTACAAAATGAAATCATTTGGATGCAAAGAAATAAAAAAGGTTATTTTATATATTTTTTCATTTCTTAATTTATTCTCAAATTATAATTATTTATTGGTGAATTATTTTGAAAATAATATTTAGTTTTATTTAATTATATTAAATATAGTAGAATGATCAACTAGTATACCAATGCATTGCAAATAATCCCCGCATACACCAAATCAAACCTTTACAGATGTATACATTAGATAGGATGGCGGGCAACCGTTGATCTTGAAGGAATTTTGATCGACAACAACGCGAATTTCATCCTTCTGAAAAATAAAACATTCATTAAAGGGAAAGGGGAAATTACTAGGCAGATGGAAATTTTTCTCGAGCCCCACCTTGTACAGTCCACGTGTCAGCCGCTCATGATTTCGCAATCAACCAAAGAACCATCGTGGGATGGTGGGGAATGACTCAGATCAAAGGACAGTTGATGAACAGTCACGCAAATTTGATCCACAGATGGGATACGTGTCGCCCGCCCACGATATCGCCATCCTACAATTCCCGATCACAGGATGGCGAGCAACCGTTAATCTTGAAGGAATTTTGATCGACGGCAGCACGAATTTCATTCTTTTGAAAAATAAAACATTCATTAAAGGGCAAGGGGACATTACTAGGCAGATGGAAAACAATGACATAAGTTTTTTTAAAAGCGTTCAGCATAGGGCCAACCAGGACTTAGGAAAATAAAACCCACGGAGGAAATAAAATATTAAGACCAAAGGGACCAGGCCTAGACAGAATGATGGTCATAAGATGTTTTTAAAACCCTTCAAAAAAGGTAATGGTGAAATAGATCTCGACCAAGGCATTACATAAACACAAGGGTTTAAGATGAAGACAAAGCTAAAACCCCAGCCCTAAGAAATTTTCCAACACCATGAAAGCCCAGTGACATAAGGTAGGGCATGAGTGAAACATTAGGAACAAAATTTGAAGTTCCATCAGTACAAGCATTGGATAATTTTATATTAATATTTTGTCCTATTACAAATATAAAGGTGAGCACAATAAATAACATGTATTTTCCCATTAAATGTGAAGGATTTTCAAAAGTTATAGTGTTCAACTATTGGTCCATTTATTGTGTTCAACTATTAGTCCATATGTGTTGTTTTTATAAAATAGAACACTCAGAACAAAACTTTGAAGTTCAATCACCACCCATAACCCTAAACCCTAAACCCTAAATCATTAACCC
>VDFB02000017.1:311134675-311311965 GCA_007258455.2 Sequoia sempervirens | reverse complement strand
TCGGGTAAAGAGGACCACTCTAAGAGTTCTTTTAAAACATATTTAATTGCAATTGGTGTATTAATTAATGTAACCTTTCGTGTTTCAACTTTAGAACATGTAGAGCATGATCAACATGTTAAGCATGACCAGGCTAGAGAAGATCAGGAACATGATGTGGCCCCATCAGGTAAAAAGGACCACCCTCATGTTCTCTTAAACTATATTTAATTTCAATTGGTGTGATAATTAATGTAACCTTTTGTATTTCAACTGCAAATCAGGATTTAGAGAGTGTTCAACATGTTGAGCATGAGTCTATAACAAAAGTTCAGGAACATGATGTGGACCCATCAGGTAAAGAGAACCACTCTAATGTTCTTTTAGTTAATCAAATACTTGTAACAATAATAATAAAACATATCAGTTTAACATTTCTTTCTTATTGTAGTAGATCCCCCCTTGAAGCGGCATCCACGTCATGAGCAGACGACTACGCGTACATTAAGATCACAAGCAGAGAGCAGAAACAACTAAAGGGGGGAAAAATATTGATTTAGAAAATGATACTCCACTTTAGCTTTATGTAGCTTTGAAAAAGAAACAAAAAAAAAGTGATTGTAATCATATCATGACAAACATATTTTGATAATAATGTAAAAATTGAAAGAATGAATATTATATGTTATTAATGAATGAATGTGAATATGTTAATTAATGAATGTTATATATGTTATTAATGGATGAATGAATGAATGTTATATGTTATTAATGGATGAATGAATGATTAATGTTATATGATTGGGTATAGAATTGAGAGTGATGTGTGGGGGGGTGGGGCGGAGGGACCAAATGAGCTTCCATCATCACGTGGTTGGCCCTGTTAAGTAGAGAATATTAAACTATTCTAAAAAAAAAAAAGCTCAATAAGGTAATGCACTTTTTCAATATAAGAAATGCATTGTTTGAAGCATCAAACCAATATGCAGTCTGTATGTATGACCAGTCGTCAGTCTCTGCAATGGTACATTTCCACGAATTTTTTTTTTTAAATTTTTTGCTTCTTCATCACAATCTTGCCGAAAACCACCGATGAATCAACAAAAAGGCTCGACGAAGTTGTTATAGCTGCGATGACGATTTTGTCGTAACTCCCTACCCATTTCGTCGCACTTTCGATGAAATTTTGGTGTTCTTCCGATGCTACTCCTTGCTAATTTCGTCGCAAAGTCAACGAACTCTTGGTGTTGTTTCGACACTACTAGTTGCCTATTTTGTCGCACATTCGACAAACTTTTGGTGTTCTTTCGATGCTACTACTTGAGTATTTCATCACAATTTTGACGAACGTCTTCTATTGTTTTGATGCTACTGCTTGCCCATTTCATCGAACCGGCGATGAACTTCTGATGTAATTTGTCGATGGATAACCAAAGTTTTCATCGATATTCTGACGAAATCCTGAGGTATTTCACGATGTCGTCGACCGACGATTCTTCACCATTATTTCGACGTTTAATTTGTCGTCGGCCTTCCGACGAAAAAGTAGCGACAAAAATATTTTCGCCATTGCGTCACTCTTCTAACAAAGATTTTTCGAATGATCAACAAACACCCATTGAAAAATGGTGTCAAATCCATTAGTGCTTTAAAGTGGTAATAGTTATAATTCATCTTTTAACCCTAATCCCCAATATTTCAACACTCTTTTCCTATTAGGATTATTTGTTCAAAATTCCCTCTATTTGTCTAACTTCTTCATCACCCTTGATCCCTATCACTTTATCTTCTTAACTGGCATGGGTTATGAGGTATTTCTAACCCTCAATGCTCAATGATATGAAACTACTATTTTTTTTGTATATTCCCACCTAATTACTTACATGTTTAGAAGGTTATTTGTAATGTGATTTGATGCAAGAACTACTAGGAAAGGGATTTTATTTCCTGTAAAACATTATTCATCATTTCCTGCATGTCTTTGTAAGTAGTTTCAAGTGATGATGAAGAAAACCACACAAGATGCCATTAATAGGCTAATATGGCCGCATAGCTACCAAATCATCCTTGATGACACACAAAAATAATTGTTTACTTTAAAGTGCATGGATCCAAAGGAGACAATTGTGTGGGTTGTGATACCCTAATTTATTTCAACAATTTAGAGGTACATAGATCTTAAACATTCATGTCATTTCCTAGGCCACTTTCTAGTAGATTTTGTGGACACTCTTTCACCATGTATACATATATCTTGAGGTTGATAATGAACAACATGATGGAAAATTAGAAGAGGGTCAATTTTGCATGCTTTTGTGTAAGATTTTTAGGTCTTGAGAGGATGTTTTTGGTGCATGAGCATTGAAGATAGTGATGTCACAAGCATGGGTGCTGATTGAAAATTTAGAGTGGAAAAATATTCTCTTTCTTGGCCATTGTCCTAGTTGTAGATCTATATATGAGTTTTTATTTTTCATGTAAGGGGTTGGCATCTGTTCATATTCTTAAGCAAGCTCATTTGGTTCATGCTATTTTTTTTACTAATGATTGTAAATTTAAATCAATTCAAAATGTGTATGGAATATTTGTAATGACACTGTATGATATTTCAAAAAATTAATATAAGATATTAGTTTTATGCCATTTATGAATTCTATCTCCACCTTTGTTTAATATTAATAGGGGATTAAAGTAGTCCATAAGTTCAAATTTACTATTCTTTGTATCAATTCTCTATTTTTTGGTATCTAAGAGACATGGTAAAACTATTTTTCTTTGTATAGTTTAATGCTAAGGCAAAAACCTTTCAAGACTAATACATGAAACTATTAATTAGTTGTGGATTATTAAGTAGAGATGTATCTCTTATATAGTTATAAATATTTGACGATTAAATCTCTACAAGACAATACATGCTGGAAGGTAAAAAAATTACACTATAATAATGAATGGATAAATAATGCTGCCCTTGAAGGATATATATGATCAATTTTGTAGAAATTCTATAAGATGTTTTATAGATGAGAGGAAGTTCTTGGATGGATTGAGACATGATAATGTTTATTTTGCATTGATTCCCAAGGCATGCATTATAATAGATATGGGAAGAACCACTACAAGTGATGAAGAGACCATGTAGGAGATTTCAAAAAAAAAATTATAGATCATATCAAACAACATGCTCAAGGGGTTGTGACCAATGAGGAGCATTAGTCATCATATGGACTAGTTCTAGGAGCTAGCTTACCAAATAAGGAATAAAATACAATGACACCAATATAAAATGAAGATTCGAATAGATAGGTATAGGAATTTTTGAGGAAAGGAATAATTTGGGAGAGTTTGAGCCCATGTGTGATAGTTACAATAATCACATCCAAGAAATATGGTGACTGGAAGATGCACACTAATTCTAGAGAAATCAATCATTTTATGGTAAGGTATATATTTCCATTACCTAAAATTGATGACATAATGGACTACTTGAGTGGAGAAAAATAATTTACAAAGGATGATTTGAAAAGGGGTATTTGTCATATTAAGAAAAGGGAAGGATATGAATGAAAGATAATATTCAAGGCTAATGAACGATTGTGTTAGTAGTTGGTTATCGATTTTAGATTGAAAAATTCTCTAATCACATTCATGAGGTTAATGAAAGTAGTGTAGGAAATTCCTAGGTAAGTTTGTGATTATTGATTTGGGTGATATTTTGATTTTAATAAGACTTAGGATAGACACCTAGAGAATGCCATACCAATAGTATGGTCATTGAGGGAAAAAAATTGCTAATCAGTTTAAATAAGTGTAGCTTGAACATGAAAAAATAATCAGTATATTTTAGATTTGTGATCTCAACTAACAGATTAAAGATAGATTTTGAGAAAATAAGATACATTACATAATAGTCTACAAGAAGAAATGTGAGAGAGGTAAAGATGTTTTCATAGATTGGAAAGTTCTATAGAAAATGTATTAGAAATTTTACTAGGACTTATGTGCCACTAATTAAAACAATGAGAGAAGAAATGTAGAAACTCAAGTAGACTAAAAAAGAAGATAGAAGCTTTGAGTTTCCAAAGAAAAAAAGTAGCATTATAAATAATACTTGTTAGGTACCAAAATTCAATAAGGTATTTCAAGTTGATTATGATGTAAGTGGAAAAATAATTGGGGTTGCATCAAACAAATAAATAAGAGGTCAATAACCTATATTTTAGTGAAAATTTGAATGATGTTAAAAGAATATATTTGGTTTATGAATATAAAATATATGCCATAATCCAAGCCCTAAAGAAATGGAGGCTCTACCTATTACCCAAGGAATTTGTGTTGTATTCTATTCACAAAGCACTATAGAACCTGAACAACCAAGGAAAGTTTAAATAGAGACACATGCAATGGGTGGAATTCATGTATAGTTACAATTTTATGTTGAAGAATAGGAGAGAAAAGTCAAAATTTGTTGATGCATTGAGTAGAAGAAAAACCTATTGATAGAAATGAGAATGGAATAGTTGGTTTAGAGGAGATAAAACATCTAGATAAAGTCGATCTTAGATTTTATGGAGGCATGGAGGACATGTAAGGAATTGATAAGAATGGATAAGAGTAAATATATAGAACTACTTCATTTAGAATGTGATGTTATTCAAGGGTAACCAATTATGTAAACAAAAGAGCTCCATGAGGGGTGATCCCACAATAGTGGTTTACACTTTTTGGGACATCTTGATTTTTACTGAAATCACATGTTTTTAGAAAATATAATGATTTAAGCCTTGAAATTTTCCATTTACAGGATTCCAATTGAAGAGTGTTTGATCAAACCCCCTTGGATAGAACCCCACTAGTTTTAAACCATACCTATAATAGAGTCCCCTTTACACCTATCAAAATGTCGATTAAAAACCACTTTTGATATACCTTTTGGGAGATCAAATGAATTTATTTAAAGTTTATTTTTTTTAAGTATGTAGTCCTTATTATAAGCTTCCCAAAAAGTATAATTTTAAATATATTTAATTTGATTATTATATTTATTTTTTATTTCTTGTGAATGTAGGTTTTTCACTAAAAATCAAGCTCTTTGTTCTACACATGTGGAAAAATAGTAGATTATCAATTTTTTTTCAATAATACCTATGCACTTGATATTGATGTCCTTGATCCAACAAAAATAAATAAATTGAGTTTCAATGCATACAAAAAAAAAGTGTTAGCAAGTAAACCTACATGTCTAAATTGTAACTGGTTTGACTTCAAAACTTAATTAAGAAAAAAATATTTAATAAAACACTATGAAACCAATTGCATGCACTAGATATCGTAGTTACAAATCTAAATTCAAAAAAAAGAATTTTATCCTTCATAGAAAAAAAAAAGTAATGTGTTAGCAAGTACATGTCACTCTTTAAAAATGGTGTTTACTATTAAAAACTAGTTTTTGAAGGAGATGAAAAAAGAAATGCAACTTAATTCCAAATAAATTAAAATATATATATTCAGAATCTAGAGGAAAAATGTCACAAATCACTAGTTTGCATCATCTTCAAATTCCTCATGGTTTAGCAGCTATAGGTGCCTGAGAGTGAAGATTTAGTTAAAAAATTTCAATTCAATGTCAAGTTTGGCCAAAAAGTGTAAACCACTATTGTGGGATCACCTTGAGAAATAATTTGATCGAGGAAAATCATTGTAGTTAGTTAGCAAGGAATTTTGGGTTAGACAAGATAGTTATTATGGTTAGTGAGATCTATTTTTTGGCTATAAACATACAAGGATGTGAGATTTTTTCTAAGATTACAAAATTTTCCAAGTTGCGAAGGGGAAAAACTAGATGTTGGATTATATCAACCATTACTAGAGTATTAGAGAAACTCTAGGAAGATATAAGTATGGATTTTATGTTAGGGATGCTAAGAACAAAAAGGGGGAATGATTCAGTATTGGTGGTAGTGGTTATGTTTTTTAACATGGTAGATTTCATTCCATGTAAGAAAAATAATGACGTGGTACACATAACTTACCCTATTTTTAGAGAAGTTGTAAGATTGTATGGTTTACCTAGGAGCGTAGTTTCAGATAGGGATAATAAGTTTTTGGGTTATTTTTTGAGTACTTTGTGGAAAAGATAGATTTAAAATTCAACTTAGTATACCTTGAATAGAATGATGGACAAACAAAGGTTGCAAAAAAGAGCTTAGTAAATTTACTAAGGTCTCTAGTTGAAGAGAAGATAGGGAATTGGGACTTAATTTTATCTTAGATGGTGTTTACATACAACAGTCTAGTTAAAAAAAGTGTTGGTAAAAACCATTTTAGTTTGTGAGTGTTAGTAGTTTCAAAGAATGTATTAGAGTTGAGGAACATTAGTAATGCAAATAAAAGGAGTACAAAGACATAATGATTTTACAAAACACAGTAGGCAATTGTATGTGAAAGTAAGAAGTCACCTAGGATAGATGCATGATAAGTACACAATGAAGGATGAAAAGATGATAAAACATAAGGAATTTATGGTTGGGGGTGAAGTAATGGTACATATCAAGGAGAGATTTCTAGCTAGAAATTATAATAAGTTGAAGATGAATAAGTTAGACCATTGTAGGATTATGAGAAATTTTGACTGAAACAATGCATATAAATTATAATTACTAGAGGGAATGGGAATTTCCCTATTGTTCAAAATTGTAGATTTGTAATCATATCATGGGGGATGCCCAATAAACAATAACACAAAATAACAAATATAGAACCCTTTACTACCACAACCAATATAATAAATTAAGGAGATATTATATAATAGAGTCACAAGAAGCACCAAAAATAAGTAGTGTAGGAGTATTTAGTGAAATCAAGAGGTAGAAAAGAAGAAGAATCAAGATGGATTTCTAGAGTTGAGGTAGATTGACCGAATGCTACGTTATCCAATGAAAAGTGAGGCACTCACTTTTCAAATAACACTGGGTGTTCAATTTAGGAGCATCCTAGGGGACAAGAATAATTTTACATCACCCAAAAATATTCTCACTTTTATTTATTTATTTGTAAGTTTTATTTAGCAGTCAGTTACAAAAGAAAATAACATACTTTACTGCAATTTGAATTTTGGTCACATGCTCTTGAGATAACATTTTATAAAGATATTTGGATGTCATATTCATGTTTGGGGATAATTGGATGCATTAAATGACATAATTTGGTTTGAGGACTTACACTGGGCTAACAAACTATCATAAAATTTATATTTTTATCATTGACATTAATCATTTGAAGTTTGTGATAACTAAAAAACACATGTGAAGATTCATTGGACCTAGGGAAACAAACACCATGTACTAAACAAAGTTCTTTTCTGTTACCATTGCTTTGTTAAAGAAATTATTTTTATTGGTTGACTACATGTTTCATGAAGTATTGAAATTTGTGCTTCCTTGTAGCCAACATAGATCATTTGGAGGTTCAAGATTGATATGCATTAGTTACTTACAATACTTTGAGTCATCAAGAAGAAAAGGATAATTGGTGATGAGAATTTGGAGGTTTGCGAGTGAATATCAAAATAAAGGTTTAGGATGGAGTTTGGTGATGAAGACACAAAAAATGTGAGGAAGTATTTCATTTAATTTAAAAGTACAAGTTTTATATTTTAATTGTCAAATAGTTGTAGCTTGGCATGTAAGAAGCCCATTGTGACAAATTGTAGTCAATTCATGTTCCTAAATCTAATTAAAAAAATGATTATTTCTATAAGATTTTGTTGTTTTGTGTCAATTATTTGATCAAATGCTTAATTTGAGAATCTTTCATTAAATCCTCCACCCACAACCACATGAGATTTACATTTTATTATTACAAATAATACAAAAATATAACCAATAAATTAATATTAATTTAATAATTTAAAATAATTATATTTATATATACATATAATAAATTAACCTAAATTACACATTTATTTTTTTTTTCTTTTACAAATATTTAATAATAAAAAATAAAAACTACACAAATAAAAAGCTTAATCAAACTTTTAAAAAATCTATTAAAGAATTTAACATATGCACACCAAAACTTTACCATATAATAATGATAATAATAACCAACAACCAACAAGATTTTTTTTCTTTTAACATGCAAGAGATTGGGGTTTTTACTCCTGTTTGCCTCCATTCACTTTCATTACTCACATCACATCAATCCTTAGTGTAAATGGGCCACCTATTCTTTGCATTACTACCTAATGATTCTCCTCTTTTGTGATTGGGGGTTGAAAACTCACTTTCAAGCTCAATTGTTTTGCATGTTTCTGCCCTCCCTTTGGGTCTTTATTGACTTTTATAGGAAGTAAAGTACTATTGCTTAAATAATTTTCCACTATATAGTTGGCTTATTCCTTTAAAGACTATAATGAATTCCCACGATACATGCACATTGGTGTTGACTAATTTCCACTAAATCTATGCTCTACTTGTTTGGACTTCTGCTAAAGATTCTTTGCCACTATAAATTTAGAATCATGGCTAACTGACTTCAAAATTACTACACGTTTAGTTTTGGGAGCCATGGCAGGCCCCTCCATAAATAGACTACCCCTACTAATAATAGTTTTCACCAAATTACTCGCACTGAATGAGGATTATCCATTTGTAATGAAAAAATGAATGTTCTTACACTGCAATTTATTTATAATAAATTATTTTCAACAATTAATCTATTAAGATTTAAAAGAGCTTGGAATGGAATAATAAATGGAGGGTTAAATTTATAGAGAGTAAATAAGTTAGTGTGAATTGTGAATGGTGGAATGGGTTTAAAATGATGTTACACTATGTTAGAATTTTAAAAGTTTGATTAAATGAATTATTTCATAATTTGTAAATGAAATGTATATTGATTTAGTTCAAATATGCATCCATTAAAATGAATTGGTACCTTGAACTAAAATTGTATTTATGAAAATGAACTACCTAAAATATTATGATGATTGAAATTTTCTCGCCTTTACATTTATGCTTTGAATGTAAGAATATGGTGGTGGCAAACATCATTTCAGAATTTGTCTAGTGAGATTCACGTTGTCATCATTCAAACCTCTAGACAAACTGATTCAATGGCTATAAACCAAGATTAAAAAAAACCAGAATATATGCATATATGTATTTATGAAAATGAACTACCTAAAATATTATGATGATTGAAATTTTCTCGCCTTTACATTTATGCTTTGAATGTAAGAATATGTATTTATGAATACGTACGTTGAACTAAAATTGTATTTATGAAAATGAACTACCTAAAATATTATGATGATTGAAATTTTCTCGCCTTTACATTTATGCTTTGAATGTAAGAATATGGTGGTGGCAAACATCATTTCAGAATTTGTCTAGTGAGATTCACGTTGTCATCATTCAAACCTCTAGACAAACTGATTCAATGGCTATAAACCAAGATTAAAAAAAACCAGAATATATGCATATATGTATAAAAATATACATTCTTACATTTATGATAAATATTAAATATGAGTTAAATTATAAATTATTTATATTATGAATACATTACATATATATAATTATGTAATTAACATTTTAATAATTTTTAAATTCACATTTACTAAAGACATCAAGCCATGGCTTAAGATCTTTTCTTTTCTTTTTTTAAATTTTTTTTTTTTTACTGCAGTGTATGCTTTACCCAATCGAGCTAGGCCCACCACCCCAACTTAAGACCTAAATTAAAACCTAAAAAATAGACAAAATTTTTACAATCTTTTGATAACAATTTTGAACTTTTTTTAATTATAATTAAAAAAATACTTATTAAAAAAAAAAAATGCTAATCTAATGGTAGACATTGTTGTTGCAAGGGAAATGATTGTGATGTTTTTTCTAAGCTATATATTATGAAAACAATTATTTCATGTGGTTTCTCTATAGTATGAGACTGCCAACCCAACATGTAAAGGACCACCACATTGAGTTATTCCACAACTTTTGTGTACTAAGCATTTATGATGAATCCATTTAGTTGATTGTTTGTTTTCTATGAGAGGCTTCTGGCATTCCATTCTTTGCAACCGTGTAGTATGTAACTACTCTTGAACTCTTTTCATTTAGAAGTATAGTATTATTATGAACTAGTTGTTAGAGCTTAAAGACATCATTTTGGAGAAATAGGACAAATTTTGTTGTTTTGGAGATCTTGTTATTATTGTTGGGCTACTTGGCATTTTATTGAGTAGCCATGGAAGGACTAGGTAGTAGCTTTGTACAAAGGAAATAGTGGTACCAGGCTTGGTTTGTGACAACTTTACAAAGATTTAGCCCTCATATAGGCTCCAGGTAACATTCTTCTTAAGTTCTATGCTAAATATATTATGGGTAGGTGTGTGGTTCAAAATATAATGTTATATGCAATTGAATTGTTTGTGAATATTTTTTATTATGACCAATATGGCCTATGATGTTGCTATCATTTTTTATAGCTATTGTCATGATAAGGGTTGTTTGAAGATCATCCTAGCTTGGTTGATTTGTTTGGAATGCATTGTTTTACTAGTAATATCAAGATAAAATGTAGGGTTTGATATTTGGTAGCTCAAAGCTTGTTGGTCCCTACTACTAAATGATATTATTAGAATCCTTAATGTAACTACGATCTTATTAAGGATTAAGATTGTCTAGAAAAGCTACAAGATGTTTCTAGAAAAAATAGAATTTTTTAGAAGAGCTAGAAGCAACTAGAAGTTGTTCAAGGAAAAAGAATATTCTAGTTTTAGAGATATCTAGAACATTAGAAGTTTCTAGATCTTAGAGGCTTCAAGTATAAATATGAGGTTGTCCATTATGAACAACACTATTGTTGAGGTAAGTTGTTGGATTATATGTAAGCAAGTTAGATTAATTTATTTTCTTTCAGCCATTTCACAATTGTTGTATGCTCTATTTTTTCCCTATTTGTTGTTATTTTATAATTTGGTCTTGTTCTTACATGGCATCAAAGCTAGAGATATTCTAACAAGGTTAAGATATTGATGGATTGATATTTGATTAGCAAGATGATCTTTGAAGTGGTTTAATCTATTTGTTTGAGGGTTGTTTTTTCTAACATGGGCTCTACAAATGAAAGTTTTCCAATCTTTGATGGAAGTGGTTTCACAAATTGGAAGATTGCAGTTAAGAATGCTTTGAGAGAAAAGGCTCTAGGGAGTATAGTGAATAAAGAGATTAGAGAACCTCAACAAAGAAAGAAAAGGAGTTACAGAAATGCAAGTTGGAGCAAGCTAGAGGAATTATTGGTAAGGCCTTGAGTCCCAATCTCAATAGAAGGTTTTTTGATGTTGATAATCCAATAGAACTATGGGAGAATCTAGAAAAAAGATTATAAAGATGTAGATATTGCTAGTGTGCTCAACATAGAAGAGAAATTGGTAAACATAGGCCCAACTAATTTTGAAAAAATGGTTGATTACTTTAATGAGGTTACATATTTAAATGCCCAATTGAAGAAAATAGGTGTTGAATATGCAAAAAAGGATTTTCAGTTGATTGCAATGGTTGAAAATAAGCTTCCCCAACCTTATAAGGTATTTAAAGAATCAAGGAAAAGGTTTATTCAGTTAAATCCCAATACCCACCAACAAACTTTTGATCAATTTTGTAAGTCAATTTTAGATGAAGAGGCTCAACTTATTAAAGAAGGTTATATTAAGAAGAATCATTCGTATGGAGCTAAGAATAAATAATTTTCTAGATATGATGATGGAAAGGAGAATTGGAAAGGATATAATAAATTTTGAAATAATGGTGGTTCTAACCAATTTTCTAGAAAAGGAGTAGAAAAATAGTTTGAAAGAAAACCCATTATTTGTAGGTATTGTAGAGGTGAGAATCATATGGGAAAAAAATGTTTGAAAAAGAGGAAAAATGAAAGACAACAATACAAGCCTAAGAAATAATGGTTTAAGGAAGGGAAGATAGATAAAAATTATTTTGTAGCCATCTCCAAGCAAGTAAAATCAAGTGTAGAGGTAACTTTTGAACCCAAAAATACATCTAGAGTAAAGGGAGGATGCTTTGCTTGATACTAATAAAGAATGGATTTTAGATTTAGGAGCATCTTTTCACATGACTGGAGATAGATCTTTATTTATTGACTTTCATGAAAGAAAGAATTCATATCAAGAAATCACGATTGGCAATAAAATGAAACTAAAGACACCATAAATCAGGTTTTCAAAATTCAACCATCTTAAGTCAGAATTCATTTCACAACCCAAAAAAGAAAACACACAACACATTCTTATCAAGATCTAGTTAATAAAAGCTACATAACAAAATTTACAAATTACTAAAAACCAAAAAGACAACATTAGCATTTGGGTCATTCCAAAAACAAATCAAAACCCAACATAGCCCATTTATAAATTTATACAGATCATAATTTATTTATTTATCTTAAATGAAACTTTTCTTTTTATTTATTTTTTTAATTGAGAACAAATGAGACATTTATGCAACTCAAGATCTCCGAAAACCTTTTCACACTGAAACTCTTAAGCAAGACTTAGATTTTTTTTCACGAAGCCCTCAATACAAATTTCAATTTTTAGATACCTACAATCTTTATAATTTTCTTTTTAGAGAACCTCAATCGTTAAAGTGTTATTTTCAGTAACCACTAAAATCCTTAAATTTTCAACACTACTAAAACCCTAAATAAAATTTTAAATCTCAAAATTTGAAAATTTTGATTCTTTTAACATAATTATACACAAGAATACAATGCATTCATACCTTCTGACTTCAAATATATATGTAACTACAAGGCTGCCCTACACCTTGTATTTTGAAGGAATTAAGTATTTGTAATAGTAATTATATAAATTGTTAAGAGAAAAAGTCTTTGAAAAGCCATACAAAAAAAATTAAATTCATTTTTTTCTCGCTCTATCAAATGTGAAATACTAGTTTATCTATCTTTATATAAAATCTATATAATTAATGACGTAATATATATTTTTTGCACTTTTCCCTTGTAACGAGGGAACTTAAGGCAAATCTTTTAGAATCAAATATGTTCAAATCAACATTATTATCTTCTATACTTTCAAATCCCTTGCCAAACCGGACTCTCTTAGATCTTTCTATGTCTTCTCCTTCTTGATCTAGTTGTAGTTCCATCTATAAAGCAGGGAGGAAATCAAATGAGCCAAAAGGATACTTTGCACTTCCCATCATTGAAAAATTGATCAATGCAACTTGTGATAGTGGGTAAAACAGTGATGGAATAAGTGCAAACATAAAGAAATAGATGTAAATAAATATGAAAAGATAACACAAAAGTGCACTACATGTCAACACACAACCTAGTAATTCATTGAGGTTCTAGTGTAAAGCTCTACCTTTTATAATTTGACTTCATTGTGTAAGAAGACATCATATTAAAGTTTACACTAGAGTTGCATAGTAGAAGAGTTCAACAATATCACATTAGAACATTCTTTTTTAAAAATTAGGAATGTTTAGGGCATAACAGGGTAAGATTATTATTCACCTAAAGCAGGGTTATCAATATATAAAATTTATAGGTGTCTTACAACCTTTATCTAAAAAAATATGAATATATAAATGGGTTATTCAGTAACTAACTTGTGGAACACATAACTAATGTTTAAATAGGTTGGACTAGTAGTTGAATTATGTATTGGGTCGAACAATGTGATCTAGAATAAAATGTAACTTGTAATTAAATTACTCGAACTCGTGTGTATAAGGTTTCCAACCCCACTATAGTTATATGACATACCACCTACAAAGATAGCTGCAATTTTGAAAAAAGTAGAGTATGAATTGTTTCCATTGAGAAATTTTTGATATGGTGAATTCTTTTAGTTCATAGCCTATATTAATCAGGTGCATGCATATTTCTAAAAGAAATTTAGTTATAAAATTCCAACTAAACAAAAAACAACTTTCACATATTTCAAACTACAAAACCCCGCAAAACAGACTATTTTTCAAACCACTATGTTTCTTTTATCATTTTTTGTACAAAAAACACATACAAACTTCTCTTTGTTTTTTTGAAGTAATCGTTTATGCAAAAAAATTCAAATTGTTGATTGTATCTAGAAATGGTAAAATTGTGAAACATCAAATTTAAAAAATACGCAGACTCAGTGAAAATTTCTTTAGTTTTTATCCTTAGAAAAAGTGAAGTCAGATAATAAAATACCTAAAAACAAACTAAATTTCATGCATTTAACGCATTTTTTCTTCCTCCTTTGTTGTTAGTCACTTGCCCTGTGTCCTTTGCGATGCATGGATTTCAACAAACTTAGGGCAATTTTCTAATTTTCCAGAAGAAAGTTTGAACACTATTTATTTTTGTTGCAAGTATGGGCTAGTTTGGTGGTGTTGTCATTGATGTGAACACTATTCAATATGTTGTAGATTGTACATGTATAGTTGAGATGTTGCTGAGATGTTGTGAGTACTTGGAGCTACCTTCTTTGGCTACAGATGTGTTGTGTTGATGAGTTTCCAAGTGATTTTGAGAAAATTAATAAAGAAGAGAAGTCAGAGGGATGAGTGTGTTCAGATTGTGCTCTGGTATGTGCTTCATGTTTTTTCTATGTTGATCCTCTGCCTGTGTGGTTCTGAATTTTTCATTACGGTGATCTAATGGTGATATACTCTGGGTTTCAGTTTCTGGTTAGATGGTATGTGAAATCTATGTCCACTGGTACATGTGTTCTACCGACAGAGTTGATCTTTTGTAGACTAGGAGAAACATTTATGCTCCACAGTCCTCTGTTGGTTCGTTTTAGATCTTGCAAATTTGGGATATGTCTTGTGAAGGTCTTTTCTATGCTATGGAAAAGAGGTTTGAAGTTTGGATCTCGAAGTCATGTTTCAGTGTTTTAGTGTGAGTTTACACAGTCTGGATGGACTAGTGAAAGGTGTTCAGTGTATGAAGTATATTGTTTTGTTGTGGACGCATCTAAAAAAGTCTGAGATGAAGTCTCATGAATATTGAAGCGTGTTGAGGTGTATGTGTGTCATCTCCATGCTAGGAAGCATGTGCATCATTGTTCATTTGTGTTTTCATTAGGCTTGGCTGACCTAGTGTTTACACTTCATTTGAAGAATAAAAATTAATTGAGGAAGCATGTGGTTGATTCGAGAATGTTATTTTTTATCTTAAAAAATAATTTTATTGGTCCACTCTTATTCCTTTCCACCGTGGGAATTTTGAGTTGCCGACCTAATTTGAATTTATGAAATGAGTTATTTGTGGCCAACCTTGGAAAATGCATCTAAGATTGAGAATGGTATAAAAGAAAGATGAATTGTGAAGAGTTGTATGACAGTGTGATGCAAAGTGATGAAAGTGAGTCACAAATCATAAGAGCAGAAGTGTGTGTGAGTGAGTTGTGATAGTATTTTTTCAATGTATTGAAGGCAGTGAGCTGAAGGTTTCTACAATCCTATGAATGTGCTTTAATTGTTGTGGTGGATCTTTTGTTCTCTTTTGTATCTGTAGGAAATGAGCCTCCCTGTTGGATAGTGAGTCCTTTGTAGGCAGTGAGCCTTTGTATTTGGACAATGATTCCTCTTTTAGGTAGTGAGCCTTTGTATTCAGTTTTAAAATCTTTATATTGTGAGTTAACCCTTACCGTGGTTTTTCCCTTATTGGGGTTTCCATGTAAAAATCTAGTGTTCATTGTGTTGATTTACTTTCTATTATTTTTGTTTCATGCTCATATTTAATAACATAATAGTGTGGTTGAAGAATTGATAAGTAATAAAGTTTTAAGTTTGAACTTGTGTGACAACTGATTCACCCCCCTCTTAGTTGTCCTGTGCCTATTTAACATTTTTTTGCTTTGCACTCATTTATCTTAAGCAATTATGTTAAACAAGCAAAACTAAAATTACAAAATAACAACTCTTCATTTAATAGTAGTAACAAATGATGCTATGTGATGGTTCATTTATTAGTTTTAACCTTACTGGTTCATCCTTGAGAGGCATAACTTGATTTAATGAGTGCTAAAGTAGATCATTCATACAGTTCATACTAGAACAATGGTGTCCAAAACCGCTGGACTATAGAAACCCCAACTGCTTAAAAATTCAACCCTAAGGTTATATAGACCAAAAGGGAAATTCCATCTGAAATTATGCTCTTGTTCAATAGTTAAACACAGGCCATTACAATGTCAAGACCATGCTCACATGTACAATTGTTGAATGTTGAATTATATACAAAACCACATTCAATTCTAGGAGTGGTTTAATGCAAAAATCAAGTCCATGCTCACATGTTCAAGGTGAATTCGACCAAAGAGCCCTTATTCATGGCATCTAAGGAGCATTACACAAATCAAGGTCAATTAACTAATAAATAAATTTCAAAAAAGGAAATAATTCATTTAAACTCTAACCTTGTAGAGTAATACCCTTTTTACCACTGACCTGAATACTAACAATAGTGAATTCCATAAAAATAAACTTTAAAAAGGAGAGAAACGACATCTCATTCAAAGGCCAAAGAGATATTTTCCACTGAGAATAACAATAACCTAAAATTTTGGCTTAGTCATTCACCATGGTAATCATAAAATCAATTCAAATCCAGTATTATAATATCTACCAATTTTGTTTTACCCTAACAATGGCAGAGCTAATATAGGAAATTTTAAAGTAAATTTGGATACACACCATTGCATCACAAGGAAAAAGCTACATTTTGGTTTATTCAAGACCATGGTGTTAGCACCAATAATTTTCTTGAATCATTTCTTAAATTTAGGGTAGAGCATTGAAAAAGGGTTATTCCACGGTTTATGTAGAATTAGATTCCAATATGTTAATTTATAACTTGAATTACGTTAAAGATTCATTTTTTATTTTTTATATTAGAATCTACACTCAAAAGAAAGTTTATGGTTGTATGTCCTCCCAAATAAAGATATCTTCCTACTCCCAATCATGAATTAACAAACCAATGAATAAACACCATCATATGTTGCTCACACATTCTTATTTCAACTGAGAACATCAAAATACACACTCGAAAGTTTAAGGGAACCAAAGGAAATATGGCTATATGTCTTCCCAAATAGAGATATCTTCCTAATCCCACTCATAAATTCTAACGAAGCAATGAATAAATAGAGATACATTCCTATATCCTATATTACCACAATCATAGCACCTTTCCCAAACGATGTGCAGGGGTACTGAAATTGCTCACACATTCTTATTTCCACTATGAACATCAAAATCTACACTCAAAAATTTAAGGGAATCAAAAGAATTGTGGGTATATGTCTTCCCAAATAGAGATATCTTCCTATTCCCAATCATAAATTCTAATAAATCAATGAATAAACAAAGGTTCCCTTTGTTGGAAAAATGAAGAAGAAAATCTCATTTTATTATTTTGTATTGTCATTGATGTCACCATGATATATGAGTTGCAATTGCAAGATCAATTTTGCAGTTGTTCCAGTAATCTGGTATGGTATCTGAACTAGTATTTTGCTTACATCCTCTGATATTTTGGTCTACATTTGGTTGCTAATAATTACTATTGCTTGCAGTTTTGGGAAAAATTTTGTAGATGTCAGGAGCAAGTACATTCAATATCTCACGTATCCAATTGCTCGTATGGTGTATTGGTGTTACACTAGTATTTTCATTTGTGCTATTACGTCTATCCCTAGCTGACCTAATGGATGTATCATGTAATGGTGAAATAATTTTTGCAGATATATGTGTGACCTAATTTAGGTCTATGTCAATTTGATGAAGCGTATTGGATGTGTGAATTATCTTTTTGAGAAGTTTTTATGAAAGCTTGAAGCCAACAATTGGTATTTTTGGTAAATGAGAAGTGCATCTAATTAGGCCAACCTAATTGATGCTTGCAGAGAGATTAGATATATATTGGATAATCTTTGAATTTTAATGATGCAAAATTTGGTGATGTGAATGCGAATGTAAAGAAGAGTGAATATGATGAAGTGTATTAAGTCAATTTACTGAGCTACATTGGAACAAAATCTACACTTACTAGGTGTACTCCATTAGTTCATTTTTTGGTTGTAAGCCATTTTATGTAATTGTAATTTTGTAGGTAGTGAGCCTTTGTTTTTGGACAGTGAGTCTAAGAAGTGAGCCATCCATTTTGTAATATCTTATAACCAGTTATACTATATTGTGAGCTAACACTCACCATGGTTTTTCCCATGTTTGGGTTTTCCACGTAAAAATCTTGGTGTTCATGTGTTATGTGATTTTCCTGTTCTAGGTTTTCCACGTAAAGTTGATTGACATTTGGGAAAAAAGAGCTTATTGGTGACGATTGGGAAAAAAGAGCTTATTGGTGACGATTGGGAAAAAAGAGCTTATTGGTGACGATTTATTGGTTAGAAAGGTGGAACAATTTTCCTAACTTTAGTTGTGATGACAAATTTGTGAAAGTAGTCCTAAGTAGAATCACACCTAATAAATAAGGAAGTGATTAGGGTTGTAACCGAAATCTAGGATAAAGGTACAATACCTATGTTGAAATCCATGAAAAATGAGGTTATAATGGAACTTACAAGAGCCACTTATGACAAAAGAGCCTTAGCGATGAAAATCATCATTAATCTAGCTGTGAAGTATGCAACTATCATGATCGGTTATAAAATATACTTCACAAATAAAGAGAACTCTGTTTCGGCTACAACAATCTATACTGGTTTTGATATGGTTGTAAATGGTACTGATTATGATCTTTGTGAGCTTCTCTAATTATAGCTACTTGAGAACTTGAAATCGACAAAGGAAAAGAAGTATACTTTCAAGTTTGGTTTATTGATTGTATTTCTATTGTTTTATTTCATGAAGAGGCTTCTAGGAAGGAATGGTGAAGTAAATTGGAACTCATCTAGACCAGGACATCAAATTTTTTATTATATGCATAGTTTGGGTAATATGAATGCTTAAGATGATGCTCCAACAACATTCTTTCTTGTATTCAAAAGAAACATGAATGAAAGGGAAAGGATTCTAAGGAAAATTGTTGAGAAGTATAAAGATGACATCATATTCTATGTTTCCTCTAATGAATGTATGATTAAGGTTGTAGAACCTTGAACCATATGGATTCAACCTTTGGGATATGACATAATAGAAGGCGAAGCTGAAGGATATGTGCAATTATTGTTGAAGAATCAAAAGGACCCCAATGAACCCAAAATTGGGACATATGCTAAAAAAGTATATGGAGATTCATATGGAGTAGCAAAAGCCTAAAATTAGGAAAAAAGTGGAGAAAAAGCTTAAAGAAGCTGGATTCATTGATGAGGAAATTTCCGTTGGAAGGGCTATGGGAGAACAGTTGGAGGAAAAATTATTTAGCCTAAGGAGATCCAAAAGGACTACCTCTGTAAAAACCTCTGCAACCCCTACAACAAAGGTTGGACCCAGTACAATTGATAAAGGAAAAGGTCGTATTTTCATCTTATTGACTAATAGATCTAGGAAGAGGAAAGAAACTCCTCTAGTTTCCCCTGCAAAGAGAGGAATGAAAGAGAAAGCGACAAGGGAGAAGAACCTCAGTGTTACAGATGGTCAGGATGAAAAAGAAGATCCTGATGCAAATCTGGTGAGGAGAATAATAGGAGGCTTATTCTCTAGTGACGGTGCTTCTACAAAAGCCGTTGGTTCCAAAAGAGTACTTTTTGTATCATCTTCTAATGACGAGGAAGCACAAGATTTTGGTGTCCATGTGCACACCAAACTAGAATCAAAGAAGGCTAAGGTATCAGTTGAAGCCTCTGTGGGCTAGAGAGGAGAATAGGATAATCCAGTGAGTTATGGTTCTCACTTTAAACTAGAACCAACTCTCAATTCATTGCTACATTTTGAGAATATGCTTCAACCCACAATTGAATATTATGATAAGGTTGGAGAAGAAGACAAGAAAACTTTGCTTTTAGTTGTTATTCAATATGTTATCATTCTAGAAGTCAAATGGGATGATATAAGGAAAGATGTACCTGAAAGCATGTGGAATGATATAATGAAAAGGAGATCAAAGGACATTGTATTTCAAGAGAAAATTAGAAATGCTGCATATAATAAGATTGGGTCTTCCCTGACCTCGGGTGATATGGAATCTTTGAAGAAGATTTGTGTAGAAATTTTTTAGATGAAGAGTAGAGTAAACATGTTAATGACAAGAAATAAGAAGGTAAAAAAGAAGGTAAGAAAGGAAACAAAAAAAGTAATCCGGGAGATAGCAGAAAGATATGGAATGCTTAAGACCGATGAAGATGTTACTGAAAATGCTGAGAATACTCCTCTTGATACAAGTAACAAAGATTTTTCTAAAAATTGTGATGTTGAAATTAATGTTGGTGGTGAAAATGATAAGAAGAATGAAGAAGTTGAGCCTAAAATGCATAATGATGCTCCTTCAAAGCACATTGAAGGAGAGAGAGGCAATGATGAACAAGGAAATATAGAAGAAGGAAAAGGCAGTGAAGAAGAGGAAAAAGATAATTCAGAGGAAGAGCAAAATAAAGGTGAAAAAGATGAAAAATATGAAGAGGATGAACATGATCAAGACAAAGATGAAGACAAAAAGGAAGAAGAAGAAAAAGAGGAAATGGAAGAAGAAAAGGATGAAGAAGAGAAGGAAAAAGGAGAGGAAGAAAAGAAAAATGAAGAGTATGTTGGGAAAAATGAAGAAAGTGAAAAAAAATAGTAAAATCTCTTAACATTCCCAGAGAATCATCCTCTGGTAATGATGTTCTGAAAGGATTTCTTTCCAAGCAAATTATATTTTAGGTGATAATTCCCTAGGAGCTTTTACAAATTCCTATGATTGAAGGTTTGGTGGAAATGGAGAAGATGTCTCTAGTGCATAAAGTAATGTTGGGAGATGCTATGCAAGCATCCAGTAGGATGGAAATTATTGAAGCACATCAAAGATGAATAGAACTTGTAGATGATGCTCTCAAGGCATTATAGGAAGTTATACCTAGTGCATCCATTGATACATATCTCGCCCCTATTGAAAATATGAGATTGCTGCTAGATTCTCTCAAGGAGTATACCTCTAGGCTTAGTGAAAAGTCAAAACAAGAGGTTGAGGAAAATTTGGTGGAAAGAAGGTTATTGGTTTTACATGACTAGTGTGCTCTTGCACACTCCATAGTTGAAAAGAACCTAGAAGCTGTGACTATTTGTGATTCAAAAGCTAATGTTGTTCTTGCTTATTGCTTAAAGTGGCCAGATGCCGCTTAGAATATTAAGATTGTTATGGATTCCATTATGTCTCAGTTGTCAACCATCTTCGATACTTACAACCTATCTAAAGATAGAGATTTCTAAACCTGGAATGCAATCTTTGTGCATAAAGAAAAATTATTTGTTTTGCAGAAGCAAAAGGAAGAGATCATTAGAAAATTTGATCGATTAAGTGAAATTGTGAGAGTTGAATTCACACCAGTTGGCAAGGCTCTGGATTGCACAAAAAAAATATGAGAAGATAAACCTAACTCGTGATACTTTAGATGGTGTAGAAGAAAATCTAGTTGAATTGGAATCTTTGAATAGGATGTTGATTGCTATAAAGGATACTTAGGAGAATGGAGAATTTGTATGGGAAGGTATTCTAAAGGAGCTTCCAGGCTCATAATCTTTTGGTTGATACATGTTTCTTTGTTTTCTTTGCTTTAATGTTTTTCAATTTATTTGGGACACCCTTTGTCCTTGATGTCAAAGGGGGGGTGAAGAATGGTGAAACATTGGTGTTTGGGGGAGAAGTGTTGCAAATAAGGTGTTTTTTAAATATATTTTTTTGGCACATGTTGCCATCAATGACAAAGGGGGGGATTGTTGGAAAAATGAAGAATAACATCTCATTTTGTTAATTTTTATTGTCATTAATGTCACCATGATATATGAGTTGCAATTTCAAGATCAAGTCTGCAATTGTTCTAGTAATCTGGTCTGGTATTTGAGCCGGTATTTCGCTTACATCCTCCGATATTTTGGTCTACATTTGGTTGCTGGTAATTACTGTTGCTTGCAGTTTTGGGAATTTTTTTGTAGATGTCAGGAGCACATACATTCAAGATCTCACATATTCAATTTTTCATATGGTGTATTAGTGTTACACTGGTATTTGCATTTGTGCTATTAGGTCTATCTCTAGTTGACCTAATGGATGTATCCTGCAATGGTGAAATATTTTTTGCGGATATATGTGTGACCTATTTTAGGTCTATGCCAACTTGATGAAGCATATTGGATGTGTGAATTATCTTTTTGAGAAGTTTTTATGAAATCTTGAAGCTCACAGTTGGTATTTTTTGTAAATGAGAAGTGTATCTACTTAGGCCAACCTAATTGATGCTTGCGGAGAGATTAGATATATATTGGACAATATTTTAAGTTTAATGATGCAAACTATAGTGATGTGAATGCAAATGTAAAGAAGAGTGAATATGATGAAGTGTGTTAAGTCAGTTTACTGAGCTACATTTGAATTGAATCTACACTTACTAGGTGTACTCCATCAGTTAATTTTTTGGTTATAAGCCATTTTCTACAATTGTAATTCTATAGGTAGTGAGCCTTTGTTTCTGGACAATGAATCCTAGTAGCGAGCCACCCATTTTGTAGTATCTTATAACCAGTTATACTATATTGTGAGCTAGAACTCAACATAGTTTTTCCTATTTTGGGTTTTCCACATAAAAATCTTAGTGTTCATGTGTTCTGTGATTTCATGCTCTGTTAATGCTTTTACTTATCTTTGCTATTATATGAACTGGAATAATTGGATGGTATCTAATCTAAAAATTTAAGAAGGTACTGATTCACCCCCCCTCTCAGTATCATGGACCTTTAACACCCTTAATGTCACCTTAACACAAGATGCAATGTTTAAAGGAATACAATATAGTTCTCGATATTGAAGCTCCAACATTTTGCTTACACCTAATTTGATTCAACTTCTCTTCATCAATTACACTATCCATCCTAAAGACATAAAAATCATTTAGTGCTCAAGAAACCCTAAAAACTAGTCTAATTTTTCATAGAAAATCATAGCAGAATAAAGTTGAAATGAGAAAAAAGTCACCATTTACATCCTTAAATCAACCACCCATCTACATTGCACAAAACCCAGCAGGAAAGATTTAGAAAATTGTAGAAACCCAATTATACAGAGATGCAAAACCACAAACAAACGTGTGCAACCCTTCATAGTCATTTGTAACATTTTCAAAAGATATATCATAAGCCACATAAAATGGAATTCAATAGAGTAGAAAGTACTTGGAAGTTTTGGCATGGTATTTAAAAATAATTGCTATTAATCATGATTTAACCACAAACCCTAATATAGTGATCATATTATTTCATAACCGTAATTCAAAAATTCAAATATATCTAGAACCCTACTAGAAGAACTCACATATGTTAAAGGAATCCAAATATTTTCCTAACCATATACATTTCTAAAGCGATACCCAAAAAACTAGACAACAAATTCAATGGAATTCAAATGCTGATACCAACAAAAGAACATGAATACTACAAAAAAATTGGTGATAGATACCTTGAAAAGATTTATAAAACCATTACGCCTATAGTTTGAGGAAAGAACAAACTATCATGACTGCACGCAAGTTCCTATCTCACCAATAGGTGCTATGACCATTCATAAAAGAAAACATGATACAATATCTCAAAAAAAAATTACAAAATCCCTCACGCATGCTTCAAATGCATAACAATAAGGCCTCAAAGCTTCACACATCCACCAAAAATTCTCTCATTTCCTCTCGCAACCATGCCTACATGTCTCAAATAACCACAATCATCCACCACCTGGAGAGCACCATCAACCAGGTCCTTAAAGCCGCCACCTGCTAGATATGCTACAAGACACAACATTATGCTACTCTTTCTTTAAGCACATCCTCTTAACAAATATCCTCCAATGAATATTGACACCGCTGAAATTTGAAAAAAAAATTACTGGTTGAAGGATTGGGGATGAATCTTATTTCAATATATAGAATTGTTCAAGTTGGATATGAGTTTGTTGTTATTGTTGATCAAGTTATTGTAAAAGATATAAAATACCACAAAAGTGTTATTTATATTGGTAGAATTGATCATAAATAAAGTCTCTTTAAATTTGTTGGATTTGTTGATGATGAATACACTCTCCCATGATTTTGTTTCTCAAATTGATTATATGTCAAAACTATGGCATGCTAGACTTGGTCCATACAAATTATAGAAAATTACAAGACATGGTTAGAAAGAATATGGTTAGAGGATTAACAAATATTTCAGCATCTGAAGGTGTATGTGAACCTGATGTGTGTTAGGAAAACACGATCGAGATCCTTTTGATTTTAGAAAAGCATGGAGAGCGAGTCATCCACTACAACTTATTTGTATTGATTTATGTGTACCTTGTACAAAGAGTAACCCCATATACCCCTCAACAAAATGGAGTAGTTGAACGGATGAATAGAACTCTTTTAGAAATGACACATTGTATATTGCATTTTTAAAGTTTGCATAATAAATTTTGGGGATTGGCCATCTCTTGTGTTGCACATATTGTGAATAGAATCCCCACCAAATCCCTCACAAATGTCACTCCTGAAGAAGCATGGAGTGGAAGAAAGCTCACATTTGGTATTTTAAAGTATTTGGGTGTATTGCTTGGGCTCACATCCCAAAAGAAAACAAAAAAAATCTAGAACCAAAAAGTCATAAATGTTTGTTTATGGGCTATAGTGAAGAGTAAAAGGCTTAAAAATTGTATGATTTGGAAACAAAAAAGATCTTTATTAGCAGAGATGTAAAGGTTGATGAACATTCACAGCTTAAAACCACACATGATTTCCACATTTTAGATATTTTACAAAGAAATGGAAACTCTATTAACAAGGATGATAAGGGCACTACTACTAATGGAGATGATATAAGTAATAGTAGTGATGAAGAAGAACTTTCAATTAGACAAAAGATCAAGAGTATTGAAGAGATATATAGACAAAGCCCAAATTCCAAGGAAGGAATGGTAGTGCCCTCATGGAAAAAGTCTTACAAATAAATGACCCAATCTCATATGAGCAAGCTAGAGGGAAGAAAGAATGGGAGCAAGCCATGAAAGAAGAATATGATGCATTACTAAAGAATAAAAATTGGGTTCACTTGTGCCCCTTCCCAATGGTAAGAATGTTATTGGTTGCAAATGGGTTTACAAAACAAAATTCAAATCTAATGGAGCCATAGAAAAATAGAAAGCTATATTGGTTGCTAATGGATTTAATCAAAAGGAAGGTGTTGATTATGAAGAAACATTTTCTCATGTCATCAAAATGAACATAGTTATAATTATTTTGTATTTGGAAGCAAGTCTTAGATGCCATGTTCATCAAATGGATGTTAAAAATGCTTTCTTAAATGGAGATTTAGTTGAAGAAATATACATGAATCAACCACCTGGTTTTGTAGATGAACAACATCCTCACCTTGTTTGCATATTAAATAAATCACTTTATGGTCTAAAACAAGCACCAAGATCATGGAATGAAAAGATAGAAAGATAGTTTCAACTTCATGGTTTTAAAAGATGTACATCTAATCCAAATATTCATGTGAAGAAAGTTCAAGATGAGATTATTCTTGTTGCAATTTATGTAGATGATTTGCTCATTTGCTAGACCGAATTTTGGGATAATCAATTATTTAAAATTAGAATTTAAAAGATAATTTCATATGATTAATTTGGGACAATTAAACTATTTTATTGGTTTGCAAGTTTGCAGACTACATGATGGACTATTCCTCTACCAATCAAAATATGCTTTGGATATTTTAGAAAATCTTAAGCTTACTAAAGAACTTACTTCCAAAATAGAAGATGCTACTTTATATAGGAAACTTGTGGGAAACTTGGTTTATCTAACTCATTCTAGACCAGACATTTGTTTTGCAGTTAATCAAGTATTGATATTTATGCAGGAACCTAAAGAAAATCATTGGTTGGTTGCAAAAAAGGATACTATGGTATGTTCGTGGAATGCTAGACCATGGCATCCACTATGGCTATAAGTACTCAATTTATTTGGTTAGATTTAGAGACTTAGATTGGGGGGGTGATATAGATGATAGAAAATCTACAGGTGGTTATGTTTTTCAGCTTGGATCAAGCCCTATTACAGGGAGCAGCAAAAATCAAACAACTACATCATTGTCTTCATGTGAAACAAAATATAGAGTAGCAAAAGAAGTGGGAAAGGAAGCAGTTTGGATTCAAAATCTTTTATTTGAGCTTGGTTTTTCCCAAAGTTATACTACTAGTTTGTACTATGAAAATCAAAGTACCATATAGGTTGCAAACAATCCAATCTTTCATGCCAAAACAAAACATATTGAGCTTGATGTTCACAATATACAAGATCTTGTTCAAGAAAATATTTTTTGTTTTCCATGCTTACCTTTGAGGAAGTTGTTGGTTAGTTTTTTAGAACCAAACTTAATCTCAGTCCTTACCTATGAATTTTCCACAACTCAAATATCAGCAAGGTTGAGGATTGGCCAACACTTAAGTAAAGTAGTTAATACCTCACTTCTTCTCTTTGGGCTCTGTGAGACCCAAGAGCGTAATCCTATGCTTGCTCATAATTTCTAAAATTTGGTCAAGAGCATTTCCTCACATAGATGCATTCCTCAAGAAACCCACTTCATCAAAGGCTTGGCATACCTCGGGTGAAAGTGCTATTTGTTTAAGAGAATGTGTTTATATACCGAAAGTAGGGGCAATGTAATTTAGAGTATGTTATGAATTCATCTTCATTCTAAATCTTAGGCCAGATTCATTACTAGCTCAGTTAGCCATGAGATAAACTAATAAAACAACCAATGCCCTATCTGAGGGAAAAATAGAGTCACAACTTGCAATCAATCAATATTACAATTATGATTGAACATCAAAAATTAATGGACTATTAGCATGCCACTTTGTAGCATCTAACTCAGTGTTTTAAAATATTGCTTCCTTACCAAATCCTATATCCCTTTCCTGTTGAAATTGTGAAACAAGCACAAAACCATGAGCCACAGGATCAAACAACAAACAAAACACCTTCCACGCAAGAGATCTGCAAACAAATATATGCAATTATCTTCAACAAGAAAAAGCTATAGAAGAGAGAAAACTTTCAAGAAGATATGAAAGTTACAGATATTCTCCCATTAATAATTACAATGAGATCAATCCTTATAAAAGGAGATTATGCAAAACCTAAAAGTAACCCTAATAGGTAGACATTTAATAATTAATATAATTATTAAATGTCACAATATGCAACTAAAGTGAAATCTTAAGAGAGGAATAAAGGTAACTTAATTAATATAATTAAGTTAAAGCCTTTACTCCAACACCCCCCTTAAGATGAGCAAGAGTGCAGCTACAAACATGTGCAAGAAAGCAAAGGTAACTACAATGCATGAAAGTACACAAGGGTCCTAACAACTAGGCCTAACCAGTTACCCGAATACAACCAAATCTCTGTAACGTGGATAAATAGAGAAAACCTCATGGGAAAAAACTCTACTCCAAAAAGAGATGAAAGACATGAAGAACATCACTGAAGCAGGAAGAAGCTGTAAACAACTGTCAAGACATGACTGCTATGGTGCTGAAGAACCTCCTCTGAAGATAGGATGATCAGGATCAAGAAGACAACAATCTGCATGAGTGCCCCAAACGACACTACTCGAATCAGATGGCAAACAAGGCAAACACCTGGAACGAAGATACAGACGGAACAAGTACCAATAGCCTAAAAAAAACTATCAAATTTAGGCCCGGATTTTTGCTGCAACGGCTGTACGATCGTCAAATTTAATCCAACACTGGTTTTTTACCCCTTTGGAGCTACTTTCTTCCAAAGGCCATAACTTGGGCATACGATATCATTTTTTGGCAAACGAAATATCATCAGAAAGCTGCTTCCGTCAAATTTCTAGTGGTGTGGGTCTCATCACTTCATTTTTCTATTGTGCATTCTATAGCCAGCTGAAGTCAAAGGAGCTATTTTCAGTCCCGAGCTCATAACTTTTGATCAGTTTCTCCATTTTTCGCGATCTCAGCAGCATTGGAACCATATTTCAGAGCTCTCCAGTTCCATCCATGCAATTTTTCCATATTTCACTCCAGGTACATTTTATCTCTTGGAAACTTTTCATTTTTGTGGGATGACTCGTTGTTGGCTGTTATTCATCTATTTCTTGTTTTCTGTCCTTTGTGGGCATTTTGAGCATCATTTGTAAGCAATCTCATATGTAAACACACTGAGATAAAGTACCACACTCTTGTATATGTTTTTGGGGATTTTGCACATAAGGTTGTGCCATATTTTGTACTTGCATTGTATTATAAAGTGCCATGGGGGGGTTGTGTAGTGCCTTTGTTTTTGCCATCACACCTTTGTTTGGTGAATGTCCCTCCATGACGACAGTGGATCCATATGATTCTAGCCTCATGTATGTGTGCTTTGTTTTTCACACCACTTTTTCAGTTACAAGTGCTTTCTTGTGCACTTTTAGATGTTGTTTCGCTCCTTCATGCACTATAGGGTGTTACACAACATTTCAGTGGATCTGTCAAGCTCTCCTAGTCATCATTCTTGGGAGGTATTATACTATTTGTGCTAATGCTTCCTTGGTTTTCACCTTGGAAGGAATCTTCATCTTCAGTTGATTAGTGTTTTTCAGACTATTGGTACTTGTGCCATCTGTATCTTCATTCCAGATGTTTTGTCTTTGTTTGCCATCGGATTCGAGTAGTGTCATTGGGGGCACTCATGTAGATTGTTGTCTTCTTGATCCTAATCATCATATCTTCAGAGGAGGTTCTTCGACACTGTAGCAGTCATCTTTTGATAGAGTTTGTAGCTTCTTCATGCTTATGTGATGTTCTACATGTTCTTCTTTTTTAGGACATTTCCTTGATTTGGAGGCTTTTCAGTCCTTCAATCGCCTTTGATCTCTTCTTGGAGTAGAGTTTTTTCCCACGAGGTTTTCTCTATTTCTCCGCTTTATAGAGATCTTCTGTTTGTACATGGGTACCTTACTTGGCCTTGTTTGTCGGGACCCATCTTTGCTTTCATGCATCTTTTTCTTAGTGTTTTAGCTACTTCCTAAGTTCATCTTAAAGGGGGGTGTTAGAGTAATAAGTTGTTTTACTTAATTAATTTAATCATATTGGTTAATTAATTAAGTCACTTATCACTTTAGTTACTTAAGCTAAACTTAGGCACATTAATAATTAATTATTAAATGTGCACACTAGGGTTTCCCTTTAGGCTTTTCTTTAGGGTTTCTTGATCTCCTTTTATAAGGATTGATCTCATTGTAATTATTAATGAGAGAATATCTATAGCTTTCACATCTTCTTGAAAGTTTTCTCTCTTTTGTAGCTTTTTCTTGTTGAAGATAATTGCATATATTTGTTTGCAGATCTCTTGCATGGAAGGTGTTTTGTTTGTTGTTTGATCCTGTGGCTCGTGGTTTTGTGCTTGTTTCACAATTTCAACATGGTATCAGAGCTTATTATGAAAAAAAATTGTTTTTTTTAAAAAACAATTAAAAAAAATTTACATTGAAATTTTTTTTTATAAATTTTTTTATAAAAAAAATATGGGTGGGGGAGCACGTGGGCCCACCCCCACTAGCCCATTGGGCAGTGCAGGTATGACTTGCACAGGGCTGCACAGGTACGGACCTGCGCAGTACCCTACACAGGCGTACTTGCCTACACAAGCCTTTTAAAAGGCTTTTATTTATATATTTTAAAAAAAAAAACTTTTTGCCAAACTATGTAAAAGTTTTTTGAAAAAAAATTGCGAAAATTTTTTTATTGCAGAAAAAATATTTTTTTTCTTTGACGAATTTTTTTACCTCGATCCACGTGTAGACGTTGAACAAGGTCGTACAAGAAAAAAAATGTCCTTAGAAATCAAATGCTTGGATTTTGATGATTTCATAGTCGATCTTATGGTGTTTAGCCACTGGGGACATAATGGCAAGGTCCGTTTGGGCTAAAAATGCTCCGAAAAATTGAGCACCCCCTGGATCTGGAGAAAAAAGCCCTTTCTTCAAACCCTCATAGATTTGACAAACGGAAGTCAAATTTGATGAAACAAAGGTTGATCTGGACTATTTTAGCAACTCTGGATTCAATGGAGAGGTCTGATTCGTGCCAAAATTCTTCTAAAAACTTCCTCCTCCAAAATTTGCAAAGAAAGCAAATGGGATTCAGATCTAAAGCCTGCAACCCTTGTTGAAGAAGAAAACCTCATAAATCGAGAAGGGGTTCGCTGAATCCACACTCTGATACCATGTTGAAATTGTGAAACAAGCACAAAACCATGAGCCATAGGATCAAACAACAAACAAAACACCTTCCACGCAAGTGGTGCGAGTGTTCCTTGGTTTGCTTGCACAACTAACTAGGAAGAATTTTCCCTGTCTTCATCCAGGAACCTGATAGCTTCTAGGTCCTGTTAGGCTTAGGTAATTAACTAAGCCCTGTTCCAACTCCTCTCCAAGAGTTTCCCACCTTGTGCTTCACCTTGAAAGACTGACACCACTTTGAATTGGAAAACTCTTCCCAACACCTAGAAGACTCTAAGTGCCAACATCACTCAAAATATTGGACTGCTTGCATGGGTATCCAAGATACTGAAAACATGCCATACACATCCAATTGGATTCATCTTGGATGGTCTCCAATCTTCTTTCTTACCGATTCCAAGTTTTTGTCTAAATGAGGCCTAATTCCTTGTAGCCCTTGACAGTGACCTTTTTGACTTTCTTGCTCAAACTTTCCAAACACCTTGGAAAAAAAATTTCACTTTCAGATACCCTTTTGGATCCTTTAAAATATTTACAAGGTTTCAGACCCCTGATTCCTCCGTACCCTGATCTCCTATAATCTAGGTGTAATAGGACTAAAAGGCCTAATTACAAGGGTTTCTCTGTTTTCTTACTCAAATCTGAATCAAATGGATTGATTGGACCTCAATCCTTCTAGCATACTAAGATATGACTATTATCCACCTAGAACTGTACCTGTTCCATACGGTACCTCTTTCCTCTTCCTATGTTCTTCAATTCTTCCCTATTAAACCTCTAACTAGGCACTCTAAACTCGCCTAGGGATTGATTTTAAAAAATATTTGCTCTACTCTTCATGAATCCTAACCCTAAATATGTATAGACTAGTGGCTCCCCTAACATTTCCATCTATTCTCAGGAAGATCATGTGGTTAGATTTCATGGGGGAGCCATGAAAAGACTGACTGGTCAAAACAGAACTAGAAAACCCTCTAAACCTTAACTTGTGAATTCAAAACACCTAACTAATTCAAATCAACTTGCTTACAAAAGGAAAAACACTAGAATCTATCCTATAAACACAAATCCTATGTCAAATCAATACATACAATCTATTTGATATCACTATCTCTTCAAAACATACAAAAAACTCAGAAATTGCAGACTTCTCTCTATTCCCACAAAACAAAAACTTGATTACAAAAGACCATCTACTTGCATTCAACCCACCTCCTTCTTAGATTCCATTTACCATGGTTTTAGGGATGTTGGTCGATCCCACACTCCTATCTTTTAGGGGATCCAAGATAACCGAGTTGCATGCAACATGACAAATGTTGTCATGCAACTTTGTAACAACTTCTTGCAACTTATCATTATGTCCTCTTCCTAACTCCTAGGACCTCTAACTCCTATATTTCGAGCATCCAACTCCCTTAATTTCCACATGGCATCTTTCTAACAAAATTCATGTGTTTATAACACATTTAAGGCTCCAATCCCATCTTAAGCTATTAAGGCTAATTAAAGCAAAGGTAGTTAACAAAGACTAAACTATGGTGATCTTAGTCCTAATGACTAATTCACTTAGCCATAACTATGACCTTCTAAGGTCCAATACCAACACACTAAACTCTAACTTGCCTAATGTCAGATACAAGCCAAAATATCCTAATTATGGAGGTTAGCCTAGGTGCTCCTGCACCATCCTCCCCAAAACAAAAGAGTTCAATCCACCCTTGGATTGAGTAAGTTGAGATCAATGCCCAACTTCTTGAAATCTGATTCTGTTATCCACACTGCATCAGCATCAGATTGACCATGCCATTTTATCAGATGTTCCTTGTATTCCTTAGTTCTAGTCTTCTTGTAGACCCTGGTATCCAATATATTGTTATCTTGTTTGACAGTAGCAGAAGGTAGTTTGAGCTCTTACACATCTTGAATGACTTCATTTAGAATTTTATCCATGTCTGGTGGTGGTCCTTTATAATGAGCCAAGTCTGCAACATTGAAAACAAGGGACAATCCACTATCTTCTGGGAGCTCCACTTTAAAAGCATTGTTTCCATACTTTGCTAAGATAGGACAGGGACCTATCCTCTTCATCTACAACTTGTGAGGAACCCCTTTTTGCAACCTGGATTTGTTTAGATGCACCATCACCAAGTCTCCCACATTAAACTAAACTTCTCTTCTATGCTCATCCACCTTGGTCTTATGCTTCATGTTGTTTTCTACCAATGTCTTCCTGACTGTATCATGAATCTCCTTCATTGCATATGCAAAATCATTAGCATATGCACTTCCCTTGACTCCATCCCTTAAGTCTCTTAGTTCATAGACTCCTCTAGGATGTAGTCCATATACAATTTCAAAGGGACTCTTCCCTGTTGACCTGTTCATAGTGTCATTATAAGCATATTCAGCTTGTCCAATCAACTGATCCCATTGTTGACCATACTCTTTAGTCAAGCACCTTAATAGATTTCCAAGGCTTCTATTGACAACTTCGGTCTGACCATCAGTTTGGGGATGGTATGTAGATCCAAAAGATAAATTAGTTCCCAATCTCTGCCAAAGAGTCTTCCAAAAATGACTCATGAACTTAGTGTCTCTGTCTGAAACAATGCTCATAGGTAACCCATGTATCCTTACTATTTCTTTGAAGAAAAGAGAGGCTATTTGACTGGCATCATTGGTTTTTTTACATGGCACAAAGTGAGCCATCTTGCTGAATCTGTCCACAACTACATAAACACTGTCCATGCCTTGTCTTGTCTTGGGTAACCCAACTACAAAATCCGTACTCAAGCATTCCCATGGCCTAGTAGGAATAGGAAGTGGTTGGTATAGGCCTGCATTTGAAGAAGTACCCTTGGCCTTTTGGCATACTATACAACTTTCCACATACCTCCTAACATCTAGGTTCATCCTTGGCCAATAATAGAACCTTTGAACAAGTTTTTGAGTCTTTGTGATCCCAAAGTGACCACTCAATGCACCATTATGTTTTTCTTGTATCAAATTCTCTCTAATGGAGCCTCTAGGGACACATAATTGATTCCCTTTAAACAAAAGATCACTTTGCAAAGTATATTCAGCATATCTACTATGAAAATGATTCTTGTATTCAACACATACCTTATAAATGTCTGCAAAATCTTCATCATCTACATATAGATCCTTGAAATTATCTATTCCCATGCTCTTCAACTGAATTTCTTGTATGGTGAGGACTCTTCTACTCAAGGCATCTGCCACCTTGTTGAGTACTCCTTTCTTGTGCTTGCTATTAAAGGTATAAGCTTGAAGGTATTCCACCCACTTCATGTGTCTGTGACTCAGTTTCTCTTGTGAATTCAGGAAACTAAGTGCTTGGTTGTTTGAATACACTATGAATTCCTTGGAAAGCAAGTAGTGCCTCCATTTCCTTAGAGCCTGGACCAATGCATACATCTCAAGGTCATAAGAGGAATACTTCATCTTGGCTTCACTTAAATTTTCTGAATGAAAAGCCACTGGTCTGCCCTCTTGGCTGAGAACAACTCCAATAGCCACATTGCTTGCATCACACTCAATAGTGAATAGCTTCTCAAAGCTTGGTAACACCAAAACAGGTTGGGTAGCTATCTTTTCTTTGAACAACTCAAAGCTTTTGTTAGCTTGCTTATTCCACACAAATTTAGTCTTCATTCCACCTTTAATGGTATCAAACATAGGAGCACAAAAAGCACTAAACTATCTTATGAACTTCCTATAATATTGAGCAAGGCCATGAAAACTTCTTACCTCTATTGCTGTCCTTGGAGTAGGTCAATTGAGGATGGCTTCCACTTTGCTAGTATCCATTTTCAAGTTGCCATGTGATAGCACAAATCCAAGGTACACCAACTTTGTCTTGATGAACTCACATTTTTCTAAATTGATCATCAATTTCTCCTCCTGCAGCTTGTTGCAAACCAACTCTATGTGTTTGAGATGCTCTTCTCTTGTCTTGCTATAAATAAGTATATCATCAAGATACACCACTACAAATTTACCAATGTAGTCCTTGAGGATTTCATTCATGCGTCTCATGAATGTGGAGGGGGCATTAGACAACCCAAATGGCATAACCAACCACTCATATAAACCCTCATTGGTTTTGAAAGTTGTTTTCCACTCATCTCCCTCATGTATTCTAATTTGGTGGAAACCATTCTTTAAATCTATCTTGGTATAATACCTAGCTTCACCTAGACAATCCATGAGGTCTTCAATCCTAGGGATAGGGAACCTATACCTAATGATTATCTTATTTATGGCCCTTGAATCAGTACAAAGCCTCCATTCTCCTCCCTTTTTAGGTGCTAAGATAGTGGGTACTGCACATGGGCTGATGCTCTTTCTAATGAGACCTTGGTTTAGGAGTTCTTGTATTTGCCTATCTATTTCCTCATTTTGTTGAGGGGTCATCTTGTAGGCTGCCTTATTTGGTAGGGTAGCCCCTGGTATCAAGTCTATCCTATGACTTATGGCTCTTTTAGGGGGTAATGCTACTAGTTGTCCACTACTTACAATGCCTTCATAGGTCTGCAACATTTTTTGTATTTCTTTAGGTAACTCTGGCTTCTCAGTTGCTTTGTCATTACTGACCTCTCTTGGACTTAACACTAGTGCATAGCCAACTCCTTCTCCCTCTTCTAAGGCTTCTAAGAACTCTTTTTCACCAACCAAGAGCAAGTTAGGGCCTGCTATCTTCACCTCTGTATCCTCTAACAGTGACTGAATTTTAAATGTTACCTTATCCTTCTTGAAAGTATAAGAGTTCTTCACTCCATCATGCATAGCTTGGAGATCAAATTGCCATGGTCTACCTAGGAACAAGTGGTATGCATCCATAGGTAACACATCGCACAAGACTTTGTCCTTGTACCTTCCAATTGAGAACTCCACCCATCCTTGTTCATTTACCAAGACATGTTGGACTTTATTAAGCCATGTGACCTTGTAAGGATTGGTGTAGGTATCCTTGTCAATTTTAGCTTGCTGACTATCTCCTCTGACACAATATTGTTAGTAGACCCTGAGTCAATGATGACTCTACATACTTTACCCATCATTTTGCACTTTATCCTAAATAGGGACCTCCTTTGGCTTGGCTCTTCTTTAACCGGCTCTTTGATCAAAGTCCTCCTCATCATGAGGTTCTCACCTTCCTCAGAATTCAATGGTACCTTAGGATGTTTCTCTGCTGCATTTGTCTCATCATGAACTAGATTAGAACTCTTGTCACCTCCATGAGAAGTACTACCCTTCTCTAGACACCTATAGGTCGGGTGTCCCATTTGATTGCAGTGATAACACTTCATATTAGCAAAGTAACTGCCTCTTCCTTTTCCACCACATCTTCCTCTAGAGCTAGAGCCTCTTCCTCTACCACCTCTACTAGAACTTCCTTCTTGCTGCTCAGAGTACCTGAGTTCTCCTTGAGTCCTTGATTCTGAACTTCTTCCACCATAGCCACCTCTTTGTCCTCTACTATCTTTTCCTTTACCTTGACTCTTAGAGGTTTGCTCTTGCTTCTTTTTGCCTTTCTCCTCTATCTTTAAGGCCATTTGGTAACATTGGCGGATGGTTTTGAAGTTCACTAGGCTCATGTCTTCTTGAATAGACCATTTAAGCCCATTCAAATACCTTGCTAGCTTGATGCTTTCATCTTCAACCACCTTTGATCTGAGGCACAACTTTTGGAACTCCTTGGTGTATGTTTGAACATCCATATATTTTTGTCTAAGGTTATGTCTCCTCCAATGCAACTGGACTTCATAGTCATCAGGTAGATAGGTCTGCCTTATTTTGGTTACCATGCCTCTCCATGTAACTATAGGACCCTTTCCTTCTTTCTCTCTTTCACCTTGCACAAACTTCCACCATGTGAGAGCTAAACCTCTCAACCTTGACTTGGCCACCTTAAATTTTTGGGATTCTGTTATACCATCACATTCAAAGTGATTCTCTATGCTTTCAATCCAGTCCATGACTAAATCAGGATCCATTTGTCCACTAAATAGTGGCACTCCTTCCAAAGCTTTGCCACTTAAGGCCTGTAGTGCCTTCAAGAAGGGTTCTTCAACAAGGACAGGGTCAAGTGTTGGAGCCTCCTCCTCCAAGTCCAATTCCTTTTCCTTTGCTTCCTTCTCTTCCTTCAGATCTATCTTATCCTTTACCTTGTCTTCCTTCTCTTGGACTTCATCCAAGAGCTTCTCCATTCGGGACAACCTTTCTCTTAGTAGCCAGTTATCCTCTTCTTGCTCTTCTACCTTCTTGGCTAACTCAGCATTAGTCACCATGGTTCTTTCTTCCTCTAGTGTATTCTCTCCTACTAATTCAGTGGGTTGCAACATCAATCACAAGCCTGATCAAACTTTGCTCTAATACCAATATGGTGTGAGTGATCCTTGGTTTTCTTGCACAACTAGCTAGGAATACTTTCCCCTATCTTCATCCAGGAACCTGATAGCTTCTAGGTCCTGGTTAGGCTTAGGTAATTAACTAAGCCCTGTTCCAACTCCTCTCCAAGAGTTTCTCACCTTGTGCTTCACCTTGAAAGACTGACACCACTTTGAATTGGCAAACTCTTCCCAACACCTAGAAGACTCTAAGTTCCAACATCACTCAAAATATTGGACTACTTGCAGGGGTATCCAAGATACTGAAAAAAATTCCATAGACAACCAATTGGCTTCATCTTGGATGGTCTCCAATCTTCTTTCTTACCGATTCCAAGTTTTTGTCTAAATGAGGCCTAATTCCTTGTAGCCCTTGATAGTGACCTTTTTGACTTTCTTGCTCAAACTTTCCAAACACCCTGGAAAAAAAAATTCACTTTCAGATACCCTTTTGGATCCTTTAAAAGATTTATAGGGTTTCAGACCCCTGATTCCTCTGTACCCTGATCTCCTATAATCTAGGTGTAATAGGACTAAAAGGCCTAATTACTAGGGTTTCTCTATTTTCTTACTCAAATCTAAATCAAATGGATTGATTGGACCTCAATCCTTCTAGCATACTAAGATATGAATATGCTCCACCTAGAACTATACCTATTTTGTATGGTACCTCTTTCCCCTGCCTATGTTCTTCAATTCTTCCCTATCAAACCTCTAATCGGGCACTCTAAACTCGCCTAGGGTTTGATTTTAAAAAATATCTGCTCGACTCTTCATGAATCCTAACCCTAAATATGTATAGACTAGTGGCTCCCCTAACATTTCCTTCTATTCTCAGGAAGATCCTATGGTTAGATTTCATGGGGGAGCCATGAAAAGACTGACTGGTCAAAACAGAACTAGAAAACCCTCTAAACCTTAACTTGTGAATTCAAAACACTAAACTAATCCAAATCAACTTGCTTACAAAAGGAAAAACACTAAAATCTATCCTATAAACACAAATCCTATGTCAAATCAATACATACAATCCACTTGATATCACTGTCTCTTCAAAACATACAAAAAACTCAGGAATTGCAGACTTCTCTCTATTCCCACAAAACAAAAATTTGATTACAAAAGACCAACTGCTTGCATTCGAGCCACCTCCTTTCTTAGATGCCATTTACCATGGTTTTAGGGATGTTGGTCGATCCCACACTCCTATCTTTTAGGGGATCCAAGATAACTGAGTTGCATGCAACATGACAAATGTTGTTATGCAACTTTGTAACAACTTCTTGCAACTTATCATTATGTCCTCTTCCTAACTCCTAGGACCTCTAACTCTTGTATTTCGAGCATCCAACTCCCTTAATTTCCTCATGACATCTTTCTAACAACATTCATGTGTTTAGAACACATTTAAGGCTCCAATCTCATCTTAAGCTATTAAGGCTAATTAAAGCAAAGGTAATTAACAAAGACTAAACTATGGTGATCTTAGTCCTAATGACTAATTCACCTAGCCATAACTATGACCTTCTAAGGTCCAAAACCAACACACTAAACTCTAACTTGGCTAATGTCAGATACAAGCCAAAATATCCTAATTATGGAGGTTAGCCTAGGTGCTCCTGCACCAGCAAGAGATCTGCAAATAAATATATGCAATTATCTTCAACAAGAAAAAGCTACAGAAGAGAGAAAACTTTTAAGAAGATATGAAAGCTACAAATATTCTCCCGTTAATAATTATAATGAGATCAATCCTTATAAAAGGAGATTATGAAAAACCTAAAAGTAACCCTAATAGGTAGACACTTAATAATTAATATAATTATTAAATGTCACAATATGCAACTAAAGTGAAATCTTAAGAGAGGAATAAAGGCAACTTAATTAATATAATTAAGTTAAAACCTTTACTCTAACATTTCCCACAAACTAATGGCCTTATTTTAGCATTTAATAAACTCATTGAACTAAAGCATAAAACAAGCTCATTCATTTGATGCAAATGACATAAGACAAATGAAATTATGATTAACAACTTCATTCTTAATTTGGAAGAAAGATATATATGAGAGCAACATTTTTAGAACTAATATTCTCTTTCATTAATAATATTACTTTGTAAAACTATATTTATGATCTTCATATAGTATAACATTCACCCTAGATTGGCTTCTGATATATTCACTAATGTATCTATTTACATTTTATTTGCTTCAAGAGCATAGAATTTACCTTAACCTATTTAGGACTCAAAAATTTCTCCACTAAACTCTCTTAACTTCAGCCATGAGATCCCCTTTATAATTTGGGGAGCGACAAGCATCTGGCTGAGTTACAATTTTGTTTTCATTTTAGTTCATTTCAAAAACCTAATTTCAACTAATTCCTCAAAGAACCTAATTTTGACATCAGAGAATTCCCAACCACTCCTTGTCCTCAATGAAATTGGAGGGACCATCACCATGTCATCATCTGAGCTCCCATATGGCACTAGAGAAAGAAGGTACTAGCCATATCCTGAGTCAATGCCACCTTCAACATCCAAAGGATTGTTAGAGAGAACAATAGGAGAATTATGTTTTCCTAAGCAGACCCTATGACTTTTATCTTTTTTCTTAGCCTTTTTCACTGGCTGAGCCAGTTCCTTGCCTTTGAACTTCACCACTTCTCTTGGAATAGTATTTTTTCTCATGTTGTACGTAATCTGCACAATTAATTTCTTCTTATGACCTCAAGCCCTCCTTTTACACTCAGGAGAGACTCATGCTTCTTGCTTATTCATATCATCATGACACTCAAATACATTGAGTCAGCTAGACCTTCTGACAAGCTAAATTGTCACACCAGTTTCCCTATCTCCAAAACAAGATGAATTTAACAATTTAAGACAAAGTTGCAAGGAGACACACCTACAAGCCCAGACAATTGTAACCAACCCAAAAAAAAAATTCCTAACTAGACTAGGGAACCCAATTTAAAACCAACTTACTCAGGACAAGAACACTCAATATTCAACTCAAGAAAAACAAAAAGCCTCTCACTCTTCTTCACACTTTGCCTTACATTCACTGCAGACTGGAAAGATTTTGAAAATGAATAGTAATCAACCTACATTAAATAGACAATTGGAGGATGAAAAATTAATGATTCAATAAATCCTCATGTGAGCAAGTTGATAACTTAACAACTCAGCTTTGCATTTGGATAGTTGATCTTAAAACAATTAAAACTTCATTTATGGTGACCATGAGCATCCATTTTCAACCATTAGCAACTTGTTCCTAGAAAACAACGATGCCATCTCAAATGCTACCACATTTTCTTTTGAGCTTGATTAATCATACATGATCTGACAATTAACATGTATCGCCAACCTAATCTATGCTCCTTCATTAATATCGGTGAAGTACATGAGACTTGTGTTTTTTTATAGAGGATATTTCCTTATATACTTCATCACTCATCACTAATCCTCCCTAAATCTTAGGGTGCAATCAATGATGAAAGTATTGTTGCGATGAAGTTTAGCTATTGGATCATATTGTTTTAAAACCACATCAATGGTTCTCTATTCTCTTTGCCACTTTTTTTCTTGCTTTACACATTGTCCTCAGGATTCTGCCACGTTGCCTTCTCCAGCAATAGCTATTGCCTATCGTGGATGCATCTTGTCCTTCATCATCTCATCAACAATGTTAACATCCCCGCAATGAAATCTCAGTGCTTGAATTTGTGACATGTCCTTGATCATGCTCATCCTTCCATTACACATCACTAATTCAAACTTTGCTCCTTGGCTCCCATTAGCAATGAGAGATGCAGTGAAGAAATTATATTTAGACATGTAAACCTGCATGAAAATAAATGGTACAAAAGACATCACACATAAGATCTTATTATATTAGCGAAATAAAGCTTTCAGAGAATATCATCACTTATCACGGTTTTTGAAACTTAGGCTCAAGAATGAATCAACGAGCGATAAAATATAGAAACATCAGACCATTTCTCATCACTAATTCACCTCATATAGTTTGCAATCAATTAGCGATGAAAAGCTTTACATTGTGACAATACGTATCACATATCGCTAATATATAACTTAGCACTTAAAACAAATCCACGATACACGATGCAAGGGAAAACCCATCCTATCGCTTATCATTGATCTTAAATTTATCATTTTATGATCATCTCCAATGAGCAAGAAAAATTTAAATCCAAAGGAAATCACTTATCGCTATTACAATATTGAAGGCTCAAAAGCCATTAGCGATAAGTGATTCCTCTATAATATATAGAACATCGCTAATCAGTGATGGGTGATAAATATATGATGGTCATCGAGACTTAAGTGAAAAATTTAAGCATGTGCTCTTAAGTTATTATAATGAAGGGGACCCTCTAGGATGATGTGAGAGAAGGGGCTTAGAAAATTCTAAGTCATGGAATGAAAAGGATGTAAAGGACAAAAGGCCTTCTACTTATCCTTATAAAAAATATGAGGATTAGACTTAGGCTTGAGGGACCGGTTACCCAATGATAATGAATGACATAAGATGTTTTAAAGTGACCGGCAATGGGCAATAATAATTCAATGACTAAATAGAACGTTACAAAAATAATTAATGAATAAAACCCTAAACCCTCATATATCAACCCCGCATCCAAATATGACAAGGGTTTGAGATGGAACAAAAAAAAATTGAGGGTTCCATCAGTGGCTATGACTGGGGATGTATGCCCTATTGTACACTTTTTGCACACATGCCCATTGAAGGCAAGGACCCTCTTTCTTATCTTGTTTTGATTGCTTGTTTGCTTTAGGGTCCTGACCTTTTCCCCTTAAGGGATAGGTCCGTTGGTCTTGATTTTGTTTCACCCAGGAACTTAAGGACTAATTTTCACTTCAAGTGTCTTCTTTGCAACATCATGATGGAAATCTAGCTCTTGAAAAGTTGACCTCAATCCAAAATTTCAACTTAGTGGTAAAATTGGCCAAGTATGGGACAGGCTCAAAAAATTTGAGGTAGCTCAGATTGCCCAAATCTGAATCCTGCTGGAAATTTTGAGCTCCCTCAAATTTTTTGAGTCCAGGACCCTATCATATTTCTAAGCTTTTTGAAGTCCTCTTGAGCATTTATTATGAATTTTGGTTGTTTAAATATGAATTCAATGAAGCATTCATTGTCATTTTAACGTTTGAGAGTGTTTGATCCTAAGAGAGCTTGCTCCCATCTTACATTTTGTTGAACTCCAAAGTGAAGGCAACGTCCTTGAGTGGTTACTGCAAGATTCTTGAGAGCCTCCATCAGATCCCTTCTCCTTGTGCATTATTTCAAGGTAGGACAATTTTCATTTCCATGGTGATTTCAGTGCATTCCATGCTTAATGGCTGATTTATTGCAGGGTTTAGGTTAATCATTGAGTAGGAGGCTTTAAATTGCTTTGTTTCTTACTTCATTATCATCGTCTAGGTTTTCCTATTTCTTCAAGTGTGCATTTGAGGGGTTTTAATCAAGAACGTTGGTTTGTATGAAATGCTAGGGTTCATTGAAACCTTCTAGATTTTCCCTTGTTGTCATGCTTTCATGATGATATTGAGATTCTAGGGAACCATTAAGTATTAAAGTTTGATCTAGAAACCTTAGTTCTCTGATAAGCCCTAGTTTGAGATTGAAAATTCAATGGATCAAATCAACAATGTCAAGATATTACTATGAGGTGTTTTTTTGGGTTACTCATAAGCTAACATGAATTTCATTCAACAAAATGATCATTATTCATCTCTTAAAAAAATATAAAGTTCAAACACTTAGCAAATTTTTGAGCTCGAGCAAAACATTTGAAGATTTTGAGGTAGCTCAGATTTTTCAAGCCTTAATCTGCTCAAAAAATCTAGCTCACCTCAGATTTTCCAACTTCCTCCCAGCCATGAATTCCTAAAATCAAGATCATGTGCAAAATGATGAAAACCTTGACACTTAACAAAATTTCAAGTATGGCTTGCCTTTGATAATTCCAAGCTAGGTTGGATTTCCCGAGCTGCAATCTAGTTGGAGAATCTGACCTCCCTTGGATTTTATGAATCCTTGAACCCTTCATATTTCTAATGATTGAGATAAATTGAATCTCGATGAATATTATTTAAAGTGTGATCTAAAAACAATTGATGCTCTCATGACCTTAATTATTTCAAGGAATCTCTACCCCATGAAATACTTTATAATCCTTTGAGTGCAAGTCAAAGTGCACTTTGAGAAAGACCCAAAAAATCCAAGCTCTCTCGGAATACCCAAGCTCTAGTCTGGTCGAAAGATCCACCCTTGGGTGAAATCCTTGAGCTTTTTCCAATGCCTTCAAACTTCAAGTTTTAATAATAATTGGGCTTCCAAATAGGGTGATGTGATATTCAACGATGAAATCTTATTGAACCTTGTGCATTTGCATGTTCTATATACAATTCATTTATATGCTTTTGGGTAATCCAATGGTGGAATTTCAATAAGTAATTCAATTTGCATTGCCAATAGGGTTTATATTGTCATTCTAATTTGCATTACATGGTATCATTTAGCATATATTGATGATTCTCATTAAATTAGTGTCATTTAGTGGTGGGTTTATTCTTATTTGCATATGGGTGATTATTCTTTTCTCTAATAGATGCAAGCAGAGTTGATCCATAAAAAGACTTCCAAATCAAAATTTGTTGCAGTGCAAGAGGAAGTGAGAAAGGAAGCTGAAAGAATGAAGTATGAATTCAAGGTCATATGGCCAGAATCCATAATTTCTTCTACTTGGGCCAAGATTGCAGAAACAAATATGGGACATGTTGACTATGATGGCTTTCAACAAAGGATGTTTGGCAATGCACCCACTCAACTAACACAAATAATTACTCGCATTGGTATAGCTCAAGTAGCAAGGTTCCCTCCTACTCAATTGTGCCCTTAATTGGTTTTGGAATGTGCAATACATTATGACTTGGACAAAAGGATCATAGTTGAGCCACAAGGTAGAGTCCTGGCTAATCTTACAGAATATTCCATTGCAAGAGTGTTCAACATTGCTTCACAACATAAAATAATTGAGGAGATAAACATTGGAGAAGCAATAAAATTCTATGATGAGGACCTCGATAGAGCCTTGGACATGATGAACAGTTCTTGGATATTGAAGCCTGAGTCGCATTATTCTAAGCTGCCCAAGCAACTACATAGAAGTGATTTCAAGTTGGAATATCATGATGTCATAACTCTCCTAAGCAAAGTAATGGGGGTAGATGAAGCTCATTTTTTCCACACCTAGATGTTCTATCCTATTGCACAAATCATGGGTGGGAAATACTATCATTAGGCCAAGATCATAAGCAATAACTTGGATGCACAACTGAGGAGTGTTCAAGAGACTAACAGGTTCACCATGACCTCATACCTTGTATATATGTTGGAAAGTTAAACCAGGTATATGTAAGGGAAATTTAGGGCATCTCAGAGAAACCTCCAAGAATAGTAGTGCCTTTGATAACTTTAATTCTGATTAGATTGCCTCAAAGACACGTACAACTATGTCCTAAAGCGAAAATAGACACAATTCATTTCCCACATTAATCCTTCTGAAAGAAGCACATGTAAATTCAACAACAAGCAATAACAAATTATAGAAATAGAACCAACATAGATGAAAGATAGGACATAAATCAGAACACAAAGCTTTACGTGGGGAAAACCCTTTCGAGTAAAAAACCCCACCCTCCAAAGTTTGATCCATTGTACTATTTAGCAACAAAAGGTTACAATACAAATTCAGGCTCATAGCCTTTTCAGAGATTACATCTTGTTCATTCTGGATACAACCTGGTAGCAAACTCTCCCTCTATACATTTCTTGATCAACCTCTCAAACAAAACAATATTCGCACTATTGCAATACCCTCACATAATATACAATACAGATCGACACGAGAGATTTTGATATTATAACCCTGCATCTCTCTTTTCTCTATTTCGGCCTCATGGCCTCGGCCTTCCATCCAACCACTCGGCCTTCTCTCTCACTCTCTTCCTCTCACTTTCAGAATGTCCAATTCACTAGAACATAGTTGTTTTCATTTCCTCACATAGAAGTTTGTCTTCCACACAAAAACAGTTGCAACAAATGGCTCACATTATGCCTTCTCTGATAGGTCCAAGTCACACCATGTGGGGATAGTATTCCAATTGGTCAAAAGCATTGAAATTGTGTTCGCATGTAGGTGATACACTAGTCGTGTCTCCCTGATGCCACAAAGCCCCATTGATGATATCGCCAAGAGTCATCACCTTCGGCAAGAGGTTAGACCAAGTTCAAAAGTAGTCGGTGAGACAAACCATATCGCTGAGATGTCATACCAATGACCACCACATGTAGCGCTATTCGGCAAGACTATCGCTAGTTGGTGAGAGGTCATACTAAAGGAAAATCTATCTTGTGAAGCTCTATCAACAAGATTTATCCTATCACCAAGAGTCCCATAGATCTTTATGTCATACCAATATCCATATCCATCGGCAAGACAAACATCTATCGCCAAGAGTACTTACTGAAGTCACCTCTCCCCGACACTACCTATTGCCAAGAGTCTCATCGAAGACATCTCATAATCAACACATGTAGCAATGTTGGCAAGACTTACTGCTATTGATGAGACATTACACCGAAGCACATAAGAGTTGGGGAGACTACCGCTTTCACCAAGAGGTCACACCGATGTTCATACCCATCGATGAGAGAACCGATCATCAGCAAGATTTCTTACCGAGGCTCTCATGTCACCCCGATGACTTCGAGTGTATACTTATCGGTGAGACATATCACATCACTATGACTTCAGACCAAAAGAAAACCTTTTAGCCAAGAGTCTCCCTAAAAACCACTAAGAATATCCTATCGACCAAACATCTCCCATCGCTAGGACACATTCTGATAGGAGCAAGTCATACCAATTACTGCATCGGCCAGATAGACCAAGGGTCATGCTGATATCGGCCAGACTTTCTACCGTTGCCGAGACATCATTTCCACTATCCAAGGTTATGCCAAAGATTTAGGCTATGCTGATCTCAAAGACATTCTAGAGGTCACAACGATAGTTCAGGATCAACTAGCAGATCGGCCAGACATCTCAATAGTCACAATGACCATACTTAGAGGTTTCAGCCTCTGAGATTGAGGCACATAATTCCAACAGTATAAGGGTCCCAATTGCAAAGGAATCCTAGGAAAAGATAAAATATGGGATATTTATCCACAATTGTAGTATAAGACAACCAATTACACGAAAGAAAACAATGCATTTTTCATGTACATTCCTAGGTTGCTATAGGATGCCCTCCATGTTAGATTTTCCTCTGATGCAATGGACCTAATCAAGCAGTATGGGTAGTATTTTATTCAATTTCAAAGATTCACATGCATCAAGATATAGGGGTCTCCAACTGTCCCTCTCAGATTTCCAAGATACCCAACTAATAAACTTATACTATTGGAGGTGACAAAGCAAATGGTAGCATTTGAGGCCATTTTATAGAAGGATTTGCATAAGAAAGGGTTGGGAGAAGAATTCCCATTGAGAATTGGAACTCTAGAGGCATGCCCCTCCATTCAAAGTGCCCAATATTTTGAGAAAGAGATGGCACAATTTGAATTATATTCTCATAATAACAGAGACAACTTTGATCCTTATGGAAAAGCTCAAAAATAGGCAAATAGAGAATTCAGACACAAGGATCACATTGAAGACTATTGGGCCAATTACTGAGATGAATTTGAAGGCATCAAGAGGAGGTTATCTAGGCTACCCCTCAACTTGATAAGGCTCTACTGAGTAATTGAAGTACCAGATCAAGTTCAAGATGACGATGCAAATTTAATCCAACATCATGATTTTGAGCCTTACAAGAACGAGCCTCTACCTCCAATAAACTGGTCAGAAGAAGTGATAAATTTGGACCAAGTGATAGAACCAATTCGGAAGTATTCAAGGCATTCAGTCAAGCATAAAGTGTTGGAATTGGAGGTTGATGGCACCAAGTTTACCTATGACTTGATGGGAGATTTGGAATCCCAATTTGAAGAGGAGGTTGAGGTTGATAAAAATGACATTTCTAAGCCCCATGATGGAGATGGCCAAGAGGAAGATAGAAATCTCACACTGAAGAGAAAAATAAGGAGTCAAACACAAACCAAGCTTGCTAAGAAGTAATCTCCAAAAATAAAGAAGGTTCCCAAGACTAGTGCTACAGCTGAAGAAGGAGAGGCTTCGTAGCCAACCTGTTGGCAAATCAAGGATAGACAACTAAGAGGGGGGTGAATCAGTTGTCACAAAATATTTAAACCTTTCCAAACTTAACTTAATCTCAAATATGATGAATGAATAGTAAACCATGAACAAACAACACATCAGAAGCATAGAGAACACCAAAATTTTTTACGTGGAAACCCTATTAGGGGAAAAACCATGGTGGATGTTAGTCCATAATATTATACCCTATTAAAATTATAAGATAACTAATGGGAATGCACATGCATTCAAGCACACTGCTTAGAGCTCACTGCTCAAATACAAAAGGGCTCACTACCCAACAATACACAACAATACAGATTAGATCTACTAGGTATGAACTAAGGAAATATCTTCTTCACAAGCCTAATTATAGTTCTAGTTAAGCACAAAAAATCTTCTTCACACTTTGCTCAAACTTCTTCTCACTTTGCTCTGAAATCAATTTATTTGAACACTATTCACACATCTGCTCTTTCTATGGCATACATTCACTCTTATGCACACACTAACTTCACCCAAACAATCGCTCTTATATATTCGCAACATGGAATTTCATCAACAACCTTGTCAGCCAAACTATAAGATATTTTTCAATGTCGACCCAAATTTACAAACAAATTTTTAGTGTGGATCAAACAACATTGGCTAATATCATGATGTGACCCAAAATAATATCCTCGAGCATGCCAAACATTCAAAATTAATTTTTCAAGGATCCACAACATGTAACAACCATCATGTCAGCCAAGAACATGAAAACCTGAGCATACCAAGAAAAATATTTGACCATGGGCACATCGATCAATGCAGACATGTAAGAAAGATAGAGCATGATCTAGAAACATCCATGAGTACCAAGAAACAATAGAGAGACATTCACAACAATAGAGATTACCAAAATCACATCAACTTTAATCAAGAACATTCACAGAGACCACAAAAACACTATGAGAACATATATCTTCATAACTCAAACAGAACTTCACGCGGACCTCTGAAACTTCCAATGGATTGATTAGAAACACTCAAAAAGAAACCCTTTAGTCCACAACAATTGATCTTCAATGTGCAGAACAAGACACCTTCATGACCTTCAAAATTCCATTGGGAACCTGAAACTCTTCTTTTAACAATTTTTTCTATATAGCCTTCAATACAATAATGCTAATAGTGTTGATATCAATGACAAAAACATATCAACAACACAACCAAAACATCCAAAAATCTCCCCCTTTGGCATTGATGGCAACACATGATGTGAAAAACACCATCAATTCAACTCTCAATCAACACTTACTCACCCTTAGGTTATGTTGATGGTGTTTTCTACACAGCAACAACTCAGACAAGATACAAGTATCCTATCTCTCTTGAAAGTTAAATCTCTATCAACAAGCCTCAAGAGATAACCCCAAGGTCTCTAATGTTAGGTCTTGACAATGCATAAACAACTCAGTGATAAATGTGAAAATGTTGGCAATCACAAAGGGACCTTACTACAAGCAAATACTAAATCTTTAATTTATCAAATCTAGCAATATGATGATACTTCAATCCTAAATCTAACTAAAATGATAAAAGAAATAAAAAAGATAAAGGGTTTAAAAGAGATTCCCAAATTTAACACTAAACCTAAGATTGACAATGCAAATGATAAACACTTGAAATGGACCAATCCCTCAGAAACTGATTTCTACTTGACCCAGATGGATCTACAATCTTATAGAAATAGTGCAATATTCTTAGGCATTAAAGATTTTTAGATCATGAACATTCATTCAAAACAAACCTATTGCAATCAAAATGAATAAACCTTCACAATTGAACTAAGCTTAATGAATATAAAAGTCCAGGCTAACTTTGCAAAGCAACTAAAAATCAGTTGGTTGTGAAAAGTATGGACCAGAGATTGCTACAACACTTCAAGTACTAAACCATAAACACTATCAATTTATCTAACATTAAACCTAACACATTTATCAAATAACTTAAGCAATTCCAAAGATAGAATCACAAGAACCATGCTAGATAAAATTCAACACAAGAAAGGCACCAAATCACAATGTCTACACTTGCATTAAATTACCCAAAGTAGCAACAATTCTAGTATTCTATTATAGCACTTGCTTGCTTGAAAAAAAAACTAACTCCTAACTCTAGCTCTTGCTATACTGCTTAATTTTCTCCAAGAAAAACTATCTATCTAGCCCTTACAAATGAGGTAGAATGCCATATTAATAGAAACCCCCCAAGGCATGTCAACCTAATTAGAATTTACAATAAAATGGCCATAACACAAGTCAGCCAAGAGGAATTCAAAATAAGATAGAATATGCATTAAATGCATGAGCTCTACCCAAGTCAACTTGGGATCTCCAATATAGTTCAGACCTATGCATGCAAAATAATAGGGAAGCACAAATTCTAATGTAGCCTTGCATTAACTACTTTCCCATTTTTCTTTACTTTACTCCACCCTATCATGCACCATCAAAAGTACTTTTTCCAAGTCGGCTATAGTTGGCAGAGGTAAAACCTTAATTCTCTTCTCGGTGGATTTAATATTTTCTCTTGACTGCTCCACCGACTTATCCCACTCAACCTTACTGGACTGATATTTCCCAATAATTGCAATATAAGTGGTTGTATCATCCAACTAATGTTCAATAGCTGGATCTTCATGGATTGGAGAATATACATCTCACCACCATTTTCTCAACTGTTTTAAGTTCAAATGCTTCAATGCAAACTTCTTTCTCCTTGTCATCACCTCAAAGAAAGAAATGCATCTATCATAGATATCGGTCAGGGTATCCTCAATTTTCCTCCTCTGCTTATATATCTTCTTCAAAACCTTTTTCCTTATTTGCAGAGCTTCAAACCATTCCCAAGGTTTTGTAGCTCTAAAGGAAGGGAGAATTCCATCACTCACCAACTTATCCTCAGTATACTCCATGATGGTCTTGGTCTTTTGCAGCAAGAGATCTATATCTTCCTTATCTTGAGCTAATACATCTTTCAACCAATTTATCAACATCATTGCATCTCCTCCAGATGAAAGGATTTCTTTGATAGAATTATCCCCCTTAATTTTCACCCCCTGTAACCAATTCGTTGTGGCAAGAGTAGTGGTATTCATTCTCTCCAACTTTGTTATGGTCTCTTGTGGTAGGAAACTCACAACAGAAGATGAAGAGCTAATAGATTGCAAGGGCTTCATCAAGTCCTACAAGTACTTCTTTAATTACCCATTCTCTTTCTTCAGCTCTTGCTTATTCTGCACTTCTTTCCTCAACCTACCCAAGATTACTGCACTAGATCCTTCATGTTCTTCAATATCCTACTCCATGGAAGTAGGGCCTAGGTTGATGGTTTGCACATTATAATCACTCCCAATTACATCATCCCTATTCTTATCAGGGGCCAGAGTAGCAATGTAGATCACCTGGTTATTTGTTTCATCTCTTTCAATCTTGGAGATGACCTTGGCCTTCTTCTTTCCTTTACCCTTTCCTATGTTCTCCAATAGCTCATCTCAATTGGGAGGGGGTGTCATCCACAATGATCTATTTTCTCTTTAACTCCTTATCTAGCCAACCTAGAAGAGTGGATTTTGTCTGCATTTTACTCTGCCTGACCTCATTTGACTAATCCCTAGGTGCATCCTCATTCGAGTTCTATTTCTCAGGAATCTCCTCAGCCTTATCTTCTTTTTCTCTAGTATGCTCTTCTCTATGCATAGGTGATGGAGTCCTGACTATAATTTCTTCTCTTGGAGGGGGTCTATCCTCTTCACTTCTAGCAGGTGAATCATCATATGTAACCAAGGGATATTGCGACACCCTCTCCATTTTTTCCTCAACACTAAAGAGCTCTTCCTCTTGAAATTCTTCTCCTTTGGTGTCTGGGCGATTCTCAGCTTCCTTGGATTCACCTGGTTCCTTGTGAGCTTCATGGGAAGAAGGGATATCATCATGTTGTTTTGCATGAGTAACTAGAGGAGGATCCCTCTTTGGCACATTATCCTTGGGAGAATGATTTCTTGACCTCCTTGTATATACTTTTTTCCTTTCTCTTGAGGTCTCCACATTTACCACAAGTGGGTTAACTTCTTCTCCAGCCTTGGAGCTTACCTTTTCCTTTTGTGATAGTCTTATGATTCTTCTTCTCTTGGGCACAAAAGCACTAACCTCATGATCTTTCTTTTTAGCTTCCTCTTTTCTAGGCTTCTTAGCCTTTGAAGTATGCCCCTTTTTCTTGGCAATAGGTTTTCTTTGTTTTTCTGTTTCCTAAGCTTCCTCCACTTGAACATCTTTAATCTTGATTTTAAAAGGAGAACTCACCTTTCCCTTACCCTTGGGATCCTGCTCAATTGACTCCTTGGAAGTAGAATGAGACTCTAAGTCTCCCATTAGATAATAGGTGCATTGCACACCTTCATTTTCCAATTCCTATATCTTATGCTTCAACCACAACTTTGTATACTTAATGACTGGATTCATTAACTGCTCTAACTCTATTTTTTCTTCTTCCAACCAATTTATTTCACCAATTGGTCTATCCTTTACTGCCTCATAAGCATGGCCCTAAATCTAATCCCCATCATCTTCAACCTGATCCAAAACTTCCTTCACATTATATAATTGGACTAAACCTACCAGTAGCTGGGAAACTTCTTCTTTCTTACCTCATACTCATCATTGCAGTTAGCCCAATAGTCTTCCAAATCATCCTCGTGGCTATACTCTCTATTGGATTTCTTTTGTGCTTCACTAGTTGTATCAAACCCGAGCCTCTTGGAATGGAAGGATAACCCAAGAGTACTCATCTCTTCCTCAAAAGCACTGGCTGAATGAATAGAAGGACATGCCTCACTAGTTCCTATCCTCAGAGGGAAGTCCCCACCAAATCTAGTCTTATGTTTATCTTTCTTCACGATGGCATCAAAGTCAATATTTGTCTTGTGACCTCTAGGAGTATGATATGATTAGTGGGATACCTTGGAAGTCGATATGGCACCCTTTGACAACCATCAATCCTTATGTAGGAGAAGGTGGGAAACTGTATGAAGCAAACCTCATATCTCTTGATTAGCTCCTTGCCCTGATCAGAAATCCTCACATGCTCTGCACCTTGGAGTAACTTGGTGATGTACATGGTGAATGCATCATTCTCCCTTCTTTATCTCGAGTTACCCAAATGCAACTGTGGATAAACCTCATAGATCACATCCTACCCAAAGATGCCTCCAGTACTTAGCCCCTTATATGGATGGAATCTTGCAAGCACATAGACCAATTAGGAAGTCATTATGAAGGTCTTGGTTTGTAGGACATTACACAGTTTCTCATGAATCATAGAACTTATAACACTTGCCCAATGATAATTAGTATTCTGCTCCATCCTTGCAATGACCTATAACATCCAACCATCAAACACACCGACACTCTTCAATCCTACCACTCTACTAAGAAGGGTGATAGCATCATAATATTCCTTCTTGAACTTTGCTTTGAATAGTTGTTTGGGCAGCTTGGAATAGTGAGACTTGGGCTTCTCCAACCAAGAATTGATAACCTATTGGGATTTGATGGTATCTTCTTCATAGAATTTCCTTGCCATATCCATATCAAAAGCCACCACATGAGACCTGTCAAGCATGTCAAAGGTTTGGGTAATAGACAGTGGATTCAAATTTTCTACAATCCTCCCTTGGGGACCAACTATCCTCTAGATACCTCTCTCATAGTGCCTAGCACATTCAAGAACCAACTCATAACATTGCATTGTAGAAGGGAATCCAACTATATGTTCCAATCCTAATTCCAAAGTCCTAGCTAGTAAAGGAAGGTTTTGTGTTACCATCCTAGCCTTGAACTCCTCATAGTCCCATAGTCCAACATTTGTGTTAGTCACTTATGACTAGATGGAAGTAATATTTCTCTCCAGGATCTTACTCTTGATGTCCATCTTGATCCTTTCTACTTCAAACACAGAAGACCCTTCTGAACTTGGATCCACCATTCTACCCTTGGTCTCACTTGCCACTGCCTTACTTGACTCAGTCTATGCTCATAGAGAAACCATAATAAAAATCACATGAAACCAAAGTTAAATCAATCATAAACAACATAATCATCATCAAAATGAATCCCATATAAGCAAGGTGTCATTAATTCTCATAAAAATTAATCATATGAAAGTTCAGGTTTCAAGTCATCGTGCGGAATCCAAGCCAAAGAGGAATTTCAGAAAATTCCTAGCCAGACGGATTCTAGTGAAGTAAACATGAAAGCCCCCCAAGATAACTATTTGATCCATTATAATACCAAGGAAACAACATGAGACATCTTAAAATAGCTCAAATTAATCATAAAATTCAATTAATAAGTCATGCCATCTCATAATCCTTCGTTTTCAATAAAGTTTCAGAGAATTCTACCCAAGAAGAAATTCTGCAAAAATAGCAATAGTCTACAAATTCTGAAAAAATGACAGGACAAAGGATTTTCAGAAAAATCTGGATAGAACGGAAATCCACGGGGAAGATGAAACTCCAGAAAACTGCGAATTTTGGGAAAACAAGGAGAAAACGAAATGTTGGGGAATTCTGGCAGAGGAGGAATTTTGCGAAGACCTTGAAACGTTGAATACCATCATTTTCTGACAACGTCACTCAAATTGATCGAATGATCACAAATTTGAGGACCTTGGTCATGGAACTTGTGTGTATGAAAGTATGCTTATCTTAACGAATTCAAAACACATTCAATAAAAACTTATATCAAAGAAGCTTAAAGAAAATACACAAACTCTTAGTGCAACTTCCTCAAAGTCGTCTTATTGCTCTCTATCTCCAGCGTTTCATTGATTCAAGTTGCTATCAGCTTTAGTATGCCAAGCTCAACAAAATGGACTACTGTAGAATGAGATTTAAACTAAAATGCATACTAAGATGCAAGATTATGCTATTGCTATGATAAGATTATTGCTAGAATACTTAAAGATGCAAGTGTATAAGCGTAATTGCATATGAGTGTGTGTATTTGTCTGTGTGTAACCAATGCTTGAATTCACACATGTATTTATAGAGTTTTTCAAGGATTTTGATTGGCTGAATTGACCAACGACTATGATAATTCTTGAAAAATCAAACGGTCGAAGATGGATGAGACTAAAGAGAAAAAATAGAAGAAAATGAATAAAGCAGGATTTTTCTATTTTCATGGAAGAGATAAGATGAGATGATAAAAAATCATCTCTTTTTTTAGAAGATATTGGAAAGATAGAAGATAAATAATGAATTATCAAATTCAATTATTTATTAATGGGTGCATGTAGATTTTTCTTAATTAAATAAATATTTAATTAAGATTTTGAGGAAATCAGAAGATTTCATAATTAAATGAGATATTTTAATTATGATATGAAGAAAGCAGAAGATCTTTAATTAAATAAAATATTTAATTAAATTTGAAGAAATGACATGTATGAAATTAGTTAAATAAAATATTTAATTAATTAGAAGAAAGTTTTAAATAGAAGAAATAAATATTTAAATTTAATTAAAAAAAAGATTTAACTAAATTCAAAAAATGATAATTAATTTAAATAAATAAAATTTATTTATTTAATTTAATCAAGTAGACATGTGAAATAATTAAATAAAATAAATTTATTCAATTATGGTGGGAGAATAAAATGAATGAACCATATAATTAAATTAATTAAATTTAATTATATTGCAGAAGACTTTAGAGAAATTAATTAAATAATAAATATTTAATTAAATGTTAGGATTGCTTAGACATGACCAATTTTATGCACATACATTTTGCCCCTCTTTGAAGTGATGTGTGAAACACATTGCTTCAAAGAAAATAAAATTTTTGCCCCTGATATGTTTTTTTTTATGCTGATGCTCACGATGCCCCCTCAGGAGGTAAACCACAGATGATGATATGAGATTTGAAAACTGTGATAAAAAATTGGATCGAATGATGACATTTGGCTGGGGATTCAGTGATTTAGCTCTTGATAAGTGATGTAAAAGATGTCCCTGGTGAAAAAAAAAGAAAAGAAAAGAAAGTAAATGCCACCAAAAACCTTCCTTAATTGACCCATATAAGGTAAAAGGGGGTAGAAGTGGAAGTCTTTTTCGCCCTTTTACTATAGTGATTTATATGCTTTGACAGTGACTTGGTGAGATACAAATTCCATTCCACAGGCACAGATTCAAGCGGGCCCACAGATATCAGAGACTAGCCACGTATGGACTACCGGTGAGTCTATTGAACCCTTCATGAGTCAAAAATTTTGTGATTTTGATTAATTTTGAAGCTTTTTCACATGGATTTAGGGAAAAAAATAAAGTTTTAGAGCATCTGCTACTTGTTTTAGTGCATTCGGAAATTTCCATAGTGCATCTAGGATGTTCTTTAGCGCATTTAGGTGCAGGGTAAAATTAGGTCTTCTAGCACATACAAAGTGTAGATTAGCACTTATAGGAGTTCAGTCCAGCTATGAAACTGTAGCGCATCTAGGGCACAAAGTTGCACATTTAGGGATTGGCTGAAACAAAGGTTTAGCACATCTAGGGTATGAATTAGCACATCGGCAGGGTATCTTAGTGTATATAGGGTTTTAGCACTTCTAAATGATGAAATAGTGCATTGGAGGTGTATCTTAGCGCATATAGGGTTTTAGCGCTTATAGGAAAAAATTTAGCGCGTGTAGGGGGCAAAGCATGCCTAATGAGTTTTAGCACTTTCGAGGTAAACTATAGCGCTTTCAAGTTTCAGTGCATTGGAGGCGCAGATTAGCACATCTAGGAAAATTTTGCAGAATGCGATTGTGATGAAAAATGATGGTGTATACATTGCTTCCTTAGTCAATAGATAGAGAGATTATTTTGCCATCATGCTGATATGGATAGAAATATTAGAAAATATGATGATTAACTGATAAATTTGCTTCCCTGAATAGAAAACAAAGAGTAGATAGCTGATAACTTTGTTTCCTAAAATGAAAAACAAAGAGTAGATTGATTGATTGATTGACTGATTGTCTGATTATGTGATAACTTTGCTTCTCATGAATAAAAAACAAAAAGTAAATGTTTGATAGATTTGTTTTCTATGATAGAAACCAAATAGTAGATGATGGTTTTCAAACATATTTGTATTCATGACTGAAGTACAAATGGAAAAAAATGAGTGGATTGTTAATAAATTTTCTTTCCTAAAAACAAATAGTAAAATGATGATAGAGTAGATTTGATTTAAGATTTAGATAGATAGATGTGTCTGTGATTGCATGATATGATTGATTGCATGATATGGGTCACTAATATGGGTCACTTGATAGATAGAGCACATGATATGCATCATTCTTATGAGTCTAATTAATTGTCCTTATGATGACCAAAAAAAATAGGAGGTTTTTGACAACCTCCAGATTAGAGAGCAGTTCCCGATATGTTGGGATCAGGTAGGAGAGCTGACTCTAGTAGAGACACAGTGGATAGTTGATTGTGGGTTGGGATCTTTGTTGACTATCTCATGAGGGATTCAATTCAATAGGGGACTATTGACTACATTGGCTGAGAGGTGGCACTCTGATCATAACACCTTTCATTTTCTGACAAGTGAGATGACCGTGACACCCGAGGATGTGTACAAGATTCTAGGGATTCCTATAGTAGGTGCCCTTGTATTTTATGACCACAAGGAGATAGGAGGGATTGAGGCACTGAGGAGGATAGGCGGTGATATGTCGATAGCAAGATATTAGGTGTTGTGGGAAGATTTTTGTAGATATCCAACCTTAGTTGCTGTGTTGGGTGCATTTATTGGAGGCTTCATTGGATTGGACTATCGATCGAAGGGATTTTTAGTTGGTTGGGGTAGGATGCTAGAGTGGATGGTGACTCGGCCATGGAGGTATGCATGGGGGAGCTACATTTTGGCTCATTTGTATCATGATCTACATCAGGTGGTATATCGAGGATCGACTAGTTTGGCCAGTGGTGTTACTCTGCTCTAGATCTAGGCATGGGAGCATATTGTGATTTACGAGGCCAGAGTGTGCTAGGGATAGGCCACTAGGGAGGCCGTATGGATATTCATATTCAGGTGCACTTGTCTAGCCCAAGCTAGGCAAGTTGGAGTACGGGCGGTACGTGTTAGATGATGTGGATGCCGTTATATGGAGGCCATATATAGATTGCAGGCCCTGGGACACGGATCATTTGGAGATGCCATTTGTCTATATGCCCCAATATCTGAAAGGATGGACCTTGTACATCATTGAAAGGTTTTTGGCCTTGCGGGTTTAGAGACATTATGGATACACGCAGGAGATGCCACAGGGCATTGCTCATTATGGGTGGTGCAAGGATGATCCTGGATGGGGGTGATGTATCACATACCAAGTGGCATATACAGAGTATTCGAGCTTACAGCCTGAGGTATAAGCATATAGGCTAGATGTGACAGATGCAAGTATGTCAGATGAGTACTTAGAGTATTTCCACACACATCAATTCCCATAATTTACATGCCTAGATGAGCTAGGGCCCATTACAGTAGTACAGTAGCCAGGGGTGGAGAGATAGGAGGATGTGGCTGGCAGAGAGCAGATGGTGGGTGGAGTAGAAGAGGAGAGTAGAGACGTGAAGGAGGGAGACAGAGATGAGGAGGAGGGAGGCTAAGATGAGGATAGCTCAGATGATGGGGATGATGGGGAAGATGATGGAGGGGAGGAGGATAGGGCATTGAGGTAGAGATTAGACAACCTAGCCAGTGTGTAGGTTGTACGGCGGCCTAGATCTGGTGGTAGACCAAAGACTATTATCAAGGTTTCCTCCTCTTCATAGCAGGCACAAATAGACACATTGTAGGCTTAGGTGCAGACTGTTCAGGGTCAACTAGGTCAGGCACAGAGTTTGATAGCGTAGTTACTGACACAACTTGCATAGGTATAAGCTTAGGCACAAGCACCTACACAGGCACAAGCACAGGTACCTCAGCTTGCCCTGGACCCATAGATAGCCCAGTTGATGACAAAGAGAGATGCATTCAGAGGGAGGGTAGTGGAGGCTGAGGGTGTTGCTTAGAGGCTTATGGGCACTGTCGAGAGTGCATCTTTCTGAGATGCTATTTTTGAGAGCATGGAGATGGTGAGGGAGGCTGAGTACTACTGTGTCAGATATGAGTTGTGTCCTCCTGAGCACAGGGAGCCATTCCCATGGTCTCATAGTAGGACTAGGAGCAGGTCGTGAACAACCACACAGAGCACGGGGGTGACTAGGCCTCAATGAGATCCAAACGTAGGTACTGTTATCAATAGTTTTGCACCCTATTGAATGCAATATTCAGCAAACTACTGAAACATGGAAACCTTCTTCATATGTGGGTGATCTAAATGAAGAAAGAATCTCCAGAGTGAGCTAGTTCTCTGAATGATGAATTCTATTCTAAAATAACCTCTAAGGAAAGGGATAAAAGATAACTCGAAAGAAAAGCCTATAACTGACAGATGATTCACCAAACTTATGAAAACCTAGACTTAATCACTCATAACAGCTTCTTTATTACAGTAATTCTCACAATCTCATTGGCACATATCCCATCAGTGATTTGCATGAAGATTTGGAAAAACAAATACAACATGTAACCTAAAACATGTAATTCTGAAACACAACCTTATAACAGCAAGACATAAAAGGATTCTGATTTGAAAACAAAAATACATCAAATTGCCATCACAAAGTCTAAGACAAAAGATAAGAAGGAAAAATCTGCTATTCTATTAAAACTGAAAGATTCTTTGCCTGAATCTGAAACTGAGTACCAAAAAGGTTTTACAAGCTCAAAAAAGTGTATGAGCAAGAAAACTCCTCTGAACTACTCACAATGAGAATGAAGAAAACTAAGTTTTATCAAAACATATCCCTCAAGAAACCCTAATCCGAGCTCAGAAAAAAAACTCAAGGAAAAAGACTTCAAACAAACTCAAAAACTGCTTAAAAGCAAAAAAAAAGCATAATGCTTTCATGATGAACCTGTCAAGCCTCTAAAAATAGGCTAAATCTGCTTTAAAAGAACAAAAACACCTTATCTATCTAAGAAAAGTCTAAAATCCGACCAAGAAGAAAATTCAATAAAAGATCTGCTAAAAATAGCAAGAAAAAATAAAGCAATTCATAGAATATTGCTTTTATGCTTCTGCTTTACAAGATGTAGATTTTTACAATTTGTCTATTTTTTGCAAATTAAAGATTGACAAATCTTTTGTAAAAAGAAAACTCCTTATTTCTCCATAACAACATTCTGATTTCCTCAAAAATCATAAAATAAAACATTACAATTATTCTCCTTGATGTCTTCAATCTTCGTTGCTTTCTCTAAAATTAATTAAAAATACAACCCTAAAATAGATAATTTTGACAAAACATTATAAGTCATCGATTGTTTTTCATCCCTATTGTTTTCTCACAAAATAATAAAATAATTTAACCAAACTCCATATTTCACTAAGGCACAAAATAAGTCTCAAAGACTTATCATGTCAACCATCCTAGGCATTTGGATTTCGGCCTCTCATAAGTATTAAATTCATATTTTAACAAAGTCATAAGGCATAGTTTATGATTTCGACCCCCATCTGATATTCTCCACATTCCTTGAATGAACATTCTGGATGATGATGTTCGAATTAGCATTCAGTCAAAACAAAATCGAACCCTAATTATCATTTCACTTCTCACTCATGGCTTTGAAAAGAAGGAAACTCTGTCTGCAAGAACAATTCCGCCATGATGGTGTCAAATTCGAGCTCATCTGCTTTAGTAATCTTTCCCTGTTCTCCAGTTGACCGAAAACTCTAGTGGGTAAGTCTGACTTTGAAGTATTGAAGCTCTTTTAACTTCTTATTGAATGCCAAAAGGCCCTAAGGCCGTGGCCTACATGATTTTGGTTTCTGATTCTTATCTTTCCTTTGCTCCTCCATGCCATCATGAGCTCGAGCTTCATCAAAGACTCCATGAGAGAGCTCTTGGTTTATGCTTTCGCTTTCTTCTCATGGTGCGAAGGTGAGCTGTGTGTTCTTAGACTCTATAGCTTCATATTCTTGCTCATTTCAGCCCTGAAGCCGTGATGAAAATAATCTCGAATGTCGTTGTTCTGCATTTTTTGTGTGCTTTCCTGTGACTTCATCAGCAATTGTTGTGTATCATTGCAGTGTGAGAGCTGGACTATCTTTTACAGCTTGAGATCTTGTCCTTTGGAAACTATCTAGAGTTCTTAGTATCAGCTAGAGTGCTTCTTCAGAAGAATAAACTGGTAACTATCCTTGCCAAACATTCTGCTCTCCAGAGACATTAAAAATTCTCCTCTTTGCAAATAAATTACTGGCCATATTCAGCCCTTGCCAAAAGTGCAATGTAGGGAGCATTCCTTGTGGATTTTGGGTTTGACCCAACGAGCCTTCTGTCTTATGAGTGTCGCTATAGCTTATCATCATTGGGAAGACCTTTCATAGAAAGCTTGAGTCATACTGAAAGTCTTTATCATTTCCAAGTCGCCAAGACAAGAGCACACTTACACTGAGATGTGTCCTTCATCCGCCTTTGCCAAGACAATGTGTACTTGGGGTGACTTCTCATAGAAAGTTTGTATCTCACCGAAAGCTAAAGTTTTCATTCTTGTCACCCAAAGAGAACAAATCTCACACCGATAAAGTCCTTTTGATTTATTTTGGATTTGACCCAGAACATAAAACCTACCATTACGTCAATTTAAAAGCATTTCTACATATGGGTACCACATAAAGTTTAATAAATCTGCATTTTCTTCCCTCTGTATTTCAAACCAATTCTAGAAGCTCACATTTGCCTTATACTTTACTACTTTATTCCAGATCTCACATGGGTTATCTTTATAATTGATTTTTCTGCACTTTGAAACTAACCCTGAAAACAGGTACTCGAAATCTTTAAGGGAAACTCCATTTTTCTGTATTTTGATGCTAAACTGAAAATATGAAGAAACTGTTGTTCATCATTGTTTACCCTCAGAACTGAAAGCACCTATAGGAGTTAGCAAAAACTGTGTATTTACATCATTAGCTGTAACAAAAAATTCTATATTGGCATTTGATATTTGAAGGAAAGATGCTCATTTTTGTATCTTTCATTACTTTGTTTGTCATCTCCACATGGACTCGAGCTAAAATAAATAGTGACTTATTTTCAACTTATGGAATAAAATGATATCTTGAGTATTGAAAATTCAAAGCCAAAAGCATGAGCTCTTAGTTTCTGATAGAACTTGACCTCCCATACTTGCTTGACTCCCTTGACTCATATACCCAGTTTTTTCCATTTTTCCATTTCTGTAACTTTCTATGATAGTTATCACACCTGAGCTCAATTCACAGAACTGTCATTGTCATGGAGCTATAAACTATCCTTAAAAAGAATATCCAATACACATTCTGGGAATACTCTCCAGGTACTAAGAATCTTGATAGAAAAAATTTTCATTTGTTATTTTTGTTGAAAGTCAGTATGAGTCTCCATGATGTCCACAAGATTCTGAAAGATCAGTCTTGAATTTAAAATCTCATATGTGTATTAAGCTCAAAATTGAACATTCCATTATGGTCCCCAACTGTATTTTTTTGCTCATCTTTATATGACATAACCTTTACCTTACTGTTCTGACAAGACCTTGACTGAGTAATCTGAAAATGATCAAAATCCTGCATATTTTGTTGTATTTAATTCATGGCTTGACTCATCATTCATTACAAGTGATGTCTTACTTTGACACTCATAACTCACTGAAAACAAAATGGATGTGTATCACATTTGATTGCTATCCTCCACTAATCATTGATACATGATCCTGTTTGAAGCACCATCCCAACCAGAATGAGTTCATTGTCCTTGTTGTAACTTCTAATAACCAGTACTCCATATTTAAGTATTGTATCACTGATGCTCGTTACTGTATCCAGCTACTCCCTTGAGATAGAAATTGTCATAATTAAGATCCCAAATCATAATTGATTCAAAGTGAACTCCTGCTTCTCCTCTTTTAGCACCTATGAGAGCTTTAGCTAAAACATTGAGTCATAATGGACTGCACCTTATTCACCAATTCTTATGCATAACTGAATACTCATAACTCATTCTAGAAAGACAAAGCTTACTCTTTGTTTAATATTCTAGAATGATCACTTTATTATTTCAATTCATAATGCATGATGTACTTACTAATCAACTGGAACTAGGGACTTATCTGTCTTTTGAATTATTTGAGCAACATGATACTCTTCATGCATTTTTATATCTCACTGCACAAACTGCTCTTAAAATCTATTCTCTTTGATGATGAAATTAGAAAAAAACATTAAAGCATATGTTTTCCTATTCACTATCCGAAAGAGAATTGATGAATTCAAACTCCAATGACTAATGATTACAATTAGCACGAAAAATGTAGTTATTCAGCACTTTCTGATGTAAATATAGTCAGTCAAATTCCTTAAGTGAACTAAACTCACTGTTCACCTATAGCCTTTAGAAAGCAACCCTGATCGTTATGAATGAACAGTTGGTTTCGTTGCTTGATGGATTCTCTATTTTATTCTTTCAGTTGATCTCATTTCATTTGATGAATATGATGAAGTATCTTTTAAAATCAACCCATTTAATGAATAGGGCAGCATGCCGAGCTCTACCCTTGTGGGAGCCCGTTTTACTCCACATGCTTTGTCTTTGAATAATGTTCAGCTTCATGATTTTACATATACCTGCACAAGGAAACAAACAATGTTAGCCTAAAAATAGAATATGATGATCATGATATTGTTATCTCTCCTTCAGCTCACTTCTTTTGTACTGCACTTGATTGATCGTGTCAATGCATAGTTAATAGTAGGTTGTACTATTGCGGGTGCCTTATATAGGTTACTTCATAATTGGAGCCATTGACACCCCTTCCTTCTCTTACAGGTTGAGGGAGCTCGAAAAGGTGAAGGGTACACCATTCAGCATCAAATGTCGATAATCAAGCAATGATGATTATGTTTCGTCGCTTATATATTTTATTTTCTACATCTTCAGTAGTGCAATGTGCTATTAGCGATGTATTGTAATAGTTATATCCACAGCTTGCGTGGATTCTTTATTTCAATTATGTTTTTCATTTGAAAAGAAAAATGCATCTACATGCAATGTTGTAATATCATTCTGATTGTGAAATCAAATGAAGCCTTGTAAAATATGAGTTTCTTCATGAAATAAAAGAAAGCATCTAAAATGCTATTTGCTCATGCTATCAATTTTTTATTTATTTTAAATCTACAACATCTGAATGGAACTCTACAACTCCATAACTTCACTAAAATACATAACTGTTACTTAATGCAAAAAGTAATGCGAAACAACATTTGAAATCCAAACTGCAATTCCACTTTATGACAAATAACAATCAGCCAGCTCCTCCATTTGAGCTGAGGCAAAAAATATGTAACATTTTTGTGATTTCTGCTATATACTTGCATGTTAAGCATAGATCAGTGGCCTTTAAAAAATTCATTGGGTGCGGAGTCAAATCTACCCCTTCTTGTGAACTTAGAAACTCGAACAACAACACTCCAAATAGTAGCAAGAAAATGAAACAAAACTGAAAGCAAACTAACAGGCCCTGGTGGCCAAAAAAATAATGTGCAACAGTGCTTAGAGAAAACAAAACTACTAATATGAAATGTGCGAAACACACTTATTTGCAAACTACTAACTCTAAACTACTCTAACTAGCCAAAGTAGCTGGTCAAACAAAACCATTCACAGGCTGGGTGAAATAACACCCCTTTTTAAACAACAACTGATGCATTACATGATTATGTATCACTGAGAAAACATGAAACACAAGTAGATGTTCAATATACTGTTGTATCACTTCATAAAAAATGCAAAGAAACCTACTTGCACTCTGAAAATTATCATGCATATTGCTGCCATGAACTAGATAGATGAGCTGAACTTGATCATCTTCAGTTGCAACTCCAAAAACTATCTCTTGTTTGATTATATCCTCATACTTGGGTACAAGCATGACCTCTGGTACTTCAGTAGCCTCCAAACTAGCTAAGCATTTGATGGGGAAGCCTCTCAAAATGACGAAGGCTGAACTTCTATTATTGACCTTCCGATGAATGTTTTGAAGAGTAGTATCTAATTGTTGCTCTTGTTCAACCTGAACAATGCTTGTATGCAGCTCAATCTCCTGAAAACTTGAATCAAAATTTTCCTTTTCAATAGAGGAAGGAAAATGTCCAAATAATGAGATGGCCTCTTCTAGCACTCTTTCTATCAATGTAACCACCTCTGGCTCTTCCTTACACCAGAAAGGAAGCTGCTCATAATTTTCATTACTGCTCAAAGAAAAAAACTCCAAATCAGCCTTGTCTAACTCAACCTCATGTTGCTGGACTATGACTACATCTATGCTTTCCTCATCATGCTCAATAAAGCATGGAAGATCATCAAACGAAGCTATGCAATCATGACTCACCTCACTCTTTTCAGCCTCTTCAGGCTGCTGTCCTGATTCTTGAACCTGCAACTCGACAACTAATTGCTTCTAAATTTCAAACTCTTCATCATCACTGTACCAGCTACACACTTCAAAGTAATTGTCGACATCTAGCTGTTGTACCTGGTCATTGCTCCCTAAAATCTGCTCTTGGCCCTGATTTGTAGCTATTGCGAATGTGAGCACGCTTTCCTCAACTTGGTTTATGAAAGAAGGCATCTCATTAGTGAGAACATTCAAAGATTCCTCAGGAGAAGGTTTCTCCTATTCAATCTACTGCTGCAAATGATAAACTGCCAAAGTCGAATGCAACGGGTTTACCTTTCTAAGCTCCTCGATGAAGGGTAAAGTATTTTGATCAGAGGGTTCACCCATGGATTCCTTAGGTGAAGAAGCCTGGGGAAATTCTTGGCTTTCCTGTAATGAAGCCTATTGGTCAAGGGACTGATTTGTAGTTGTAGTAGGTGGGCTATAATCATTTCCCTCAACTTGTAAGGAATGAAAGCTTTGGAAATGTGGGATCTCTAGTTTAAGAGGTGGGTCTAGGGAGTTTAAAGATCTATCCTGCCTAAAACTTGGTATCTCGACTTTAGATATGCTAGAAGGCTCATTTTTCATAAAACTTGGAAATTTAGACTTATGAACCTCTTCTTGAATAGGATGTTCTGAAATGGCAGGAGCTGTTTGGACTTCATGCCTTTGAAACTAAGCAAGCAAAAGTTGTGTTTGTGTGGCTGCCTCCCTCTCCAAATCCTCCTCAAACTAAAATCTCTGGGTCTCCAGCTCCTATTCATGTAGATAGGTTTGATAAACCAACTCCTCCTATTACTGATTATACTCAAGCTGCTTCTTGATCTCCACAATCTAACTCATGTAATCAAGCAGTGTACCTTTTATGCTTTCCATTTCCTCATGCTGATCTATTTGACTCATTTTCCTTTCATAGTTTAGCCTTATTTCTCTTAAACTCAAATCTTCAATCTCTTGGGACTAATTTTTAACATAGGAGGGCTGAGATGAATAATGAGCAGGGGTGGGTGGGTGGCAACTATACTATGCATGTTGATTTTGAAAAGCTAGGGGATTGAAACCAATAGCATGATTATGCTGGCAAGGTTGATATGAATATGAATACGTAGGGCTTTCATGATATGGTGGATGGTATGATGTATCATCATGAAGTCTCAACATGCTTGTTCACTTAAAGGAAAAAAAAGAAAAAGAAGAGATGGAATATTTAAACGCATACCAGCACTTGATCATTTTCAAACCAGAAAAGGTTTCTCAGAGTCGCCATGGTGTTTGATGACTATGCCTCCAAAGGCTGATAATTCTAAAGAGAACACTTGACCCTTCAGTATGTGTTCTTTTGTGTGTTGTTCACACTGGATTTGATTGAAAATCAGAGAATGAAGTTGCCAGGTATATTGAAAAACGACCTCTAAAAGGCTAAATAACTTGCTACATACACCAAACAGCAAGCTGAAATCTTAAATATTCTCTAAAAGTAGCTTTCAAAGTCCCACCGGGCATGCCAAAAACTATTATCAATAGTTTTGCACCTTGTTGAATGCAATATTCAAAAAACTACTAAAACATGGAAACCTTCTTCAAATGTGGGTGATCTGAATGAAGAAGGAATCTCCAGAGTGAGCTGGTTCTCCGAATGGTGAATTCTATTCTAAAATAACCTCTGAGGAAAGGGATAAAAGATAACTCGAAAGTAAAGCCTATAACTGATAGATGATTCACCAAACTTATGAAAACCTAGACTTAATCACTCATAACAACTTCTTTATTATAGTAATTCACACAATCTCATTGGCACATATCCCATCAGTGATTTGTATGAAGATCTAGAAAAACAAATACAACATGCAACCTGAAACATGTAATTCTAAAACACAACCTTATAACAGCAAGACATAAAAGGATTCTGATTTGAAAACACAAATACATTAGATTGCCATTACAAAATCTGAGGCAAAAGATAAGGAGAAATTTGTTGTTCTATTAAAATTGAAAGAGTTTTTGCCTGAATCTGAAACTGAGTACCAAAAAGGTTTTACAAGCTCAAAAAAGTGTATGAGCAAGAAAACTCCTCTGAACTACTCACAATGAGAATGAAGAAAACTAAGTTTTATCAAAACATAGCCCTCAAGAAACCCTAATCTGAGCTCAGAAAAAAATCTCAAGGAAAAAGACTTCAAACAAACTCAAAAACTGCTTAAAAGTAGAAAAAAGCACAATGCTTTCATGATGAACCTGTCAAGCCTCTAAAAATAGGCTAAATCTGCTTTAAAAGCACAAAAACACCTTATCTCTCTAAGACAAGTCTGAAATCTGACCAAGAAGAAAAGTCAATAAAAGATCTACTAAAAATAGAAAGAAAACATAAAGCAATTAATAGAATATTGCTTTTATGCTTCTACTTTACAAGATGCAGATTTTTACAATTTGTCTATTTTTTGCAAATTAAAGATTGACAAATCTTTTGTAAAAAGAAAACTCCTTATTTCTCCATAACAACATTCTGATTTCCTCAAAAATCATAAAATAAAACATTACAATTATTCTCCTTGATGTCTTCAATCTTCATTGCTTTCTCTAAAATCAATTAAAAATACAACCCTAAAATAGATAATTTTGACAAAACATTATAAGTCATCGATTGTTTTTCATCCCTATTGTTTTCTCACAAAATAATAAAATAATGTAACCAAACTCCATATTTCACTAAGGCACAAAATAAGTCTCAAAGACTTATCATGTCGACCATCCTAGGCATTTGGATTTCGGCCTCTCATAAGTATTAAATTCAGATTTTCACAAAGTCATAAGGCATAGTTTATGATTTCGACCCCCATCTGATATTCTCCACGTGCCTTGAATGAACATTCTAGATGATGATGTTCGAATTAGGGTTCAGTCAAAACAAAATCAAACCCTAATTATCATTTCACTTCTCACTCGTGGCTTTGAAAAGAAGGAAACTTTGTCTGCAAGAACAACGCCACCATGATGGTGTCGAATTTGAGCTCGTGTGCTTCAGTAATCTTTCCTTGTTCTCCAGTTGACCGAAAACTCTAGTGGGTAAGTCTGACTTTGAAGTATTGAAGCTCTTTTAACTTCTTATTGAATGCCAAAAGGCCCTAAGGCTGCGGCCTGCATGAATTTGGTTTCTAATTCTTATCTTTCCTTTGCTCCTCCATGTCATCATGAGCTCGAGCTTCATCGAAGACTCCATGAGAGAGCTCTCGGGTTATGCTTTCACTTTCTTCTCACTGTGTGAAGGTGAGCTGTGTGTTCTTAGACTCTATAGCTTTGTATTCTTAATCATTTTGGCCCTGAAGCCATGAAGAAAATAATTTCTAATGTCTTTGTTCTGCATTTTTTGTGTGCTTTCCTGTGACTTCATCAACAATTGATGTGTATCATTGCAGTGTGAGAGCTCGACTGTCTTTTACAACTTGAGATCTTGTCCTTTGGAAACTATCTAGAGTTCTTAGTCATGGCTAGAGTGCCTCTTCAGAAGAATAAACTAGTAACTTTCCTTTCCAAACATTCTGCTCTCCAGAGACTTTAAAAATTCTCCTCTTTGCAAATAAATTACTGGCCATATTCAGGCCGCGCCAAAAGTGCACTGTAGGGAGCATTCCTTGTGGATTTTGGGTTCGACCCAATGATCCTTCTGTCTTATGAGTGTTGCTATAGCTTAACATCATCAGGAAGACCTTTCATAGAAAGCTTGAGTCATAACGAAAGTCTTTATCATTTCCAAGTCGCCAAGACAAGAGCACACTTACACCGAGATGTGTCCTTCATCCACCTTCACCAAGACAATGTGTAGTCAGGGTGACTTCTCATAGAAAGCTTGTATCTTACTGAAAGCTCACGTTTTCATTCCTATCGCCCAGAGAGAATAAATCTCATGTCGATAAAGTCCTTTTGATTTATTTTTTATTTGACCCAAAACATAAAACCTACCATTATTTCAATTTAAAAGTATTTCTGCATATGGGTACCACATAATGTTTAATAAATCTGCATTTTCTTCCCTCTATATTTCGAACCAATTCTGGAAGCTCACATTTGCCTTATACTCCTACTACTTTATTCCAGATCTCACATGGGTTATCTTTATAATTGATTTTTTTTCACTTTGAAACTATCCCTGAAAACGGGTACTCGAAATCTTTAAGGGAAACTCCATTTTTCTATATTTTGATGCTAAACTGAAAATATGAAGAAACTATTGTTCATCATTCTTTACCCTTAGAACTGAAAGCACCTGTAGGAGTTAACAAAAAATGTGTATTTACATCATTAGCTGTAGCAGAAAACTCCATATTGGCATTTGATATTTGAAGGAAAGATGCTCATTTCTATATCTTTCATTACTCTGTTTGTCATCTCCACATGGACTCGAGCTAAAATAAACAGTGACTTATTTTCAACTTATGGAATAAAACAATATCATGAGTATTGAAAATTCAAAGTCAAAAGCATGAACTCTTAGTTTCTGACAGAACTCGACCTCTCATACTTGCTTGACTCCCTTGACTCATATACCCAGTTTTTTCCATTTTGCCATTTCTGTAACTTTCTTTGATAGTTATAACACCTGAGCTCAATTCACAAAACTGTCATTGTCATGGAGCTATAAACTATCCTTAAAAAGAATATCCAATACACATTCTAGGAATACTCTCCAGGTACTAAGAATATTGACAGAAAAAATGTTCATTTGTTATTTCTGTTGAAAGTCAGTATGAGTCTCCGTGATGTCCACAAGATTCTGAAAGATCAGTCTTGAGTTTTAAATCTCATATGTGTATTAAGCTCGATGACAGAACCTTTACCTTACTGTTCTGACAAGACCTTGACTGAGTAATCATAAAATGATCAAAATCCTACATATTTTGTTGTATTTAATTCATGGCTTGACTCATCATTCATTACAAGTGATGTCTTACTTTTACATCGTAACTCACTAAAAACAAAATGGATGTGTATCACATTTGATTGTTGTCCTCCACTAATCATTGATACACGATCCTGTTTGAAGCACCATCCCAACCGGAATGAGTTCACTATCCTTGCTATAACTTCTAATAACCAGTACTCCATATTTAAGTATTGTATCACTGATGCTCGTTACTGTATCCAGCTACTCCCTTGAGACAGAAATTGTCATAATTAAGATCCCAAATCATAATTGATTCAAAGTGAACTCTTGCTTCTCCTCTTTTAGCACCTATGAGAGCTTTAGCTAAAACCTTGAGTCATAATGGATTGCACCTTATTCACCAATTCTTGTGCATAATTGAATACTCATAACTCATTTTGGAAAGGCAAAGCTTACTCTTTCTTTAATATTCTAGAATGATCACTTTATTATTTCAATTCATAATGCATGATGTACTTACTAATCAACTGGAACTAGGGACTTATCTGTCTTTTGAATTCTTTGAGCAACATGATACTCTTCATGCATTTTTATATCTCACTACAAAAACTGCTCTTAAAATCTGTTCTCTTTGATGATGAAATTAGAACAAAACATTGAAGTATATGTTTGCCTGTTCACTATCCGAAAGAGAATTGACGAATTCAAACTCACATGACAAATGATTACAATCAGCATGAAAAATGTAGTTATTCAGCAATTTCTGATGTAAATGTAGTCAGTCAAATTCCTTAAGTGAAATAAACTCACTGTTCACCTATAGCCTTCAGAAAGCAACCCTGATCATTATGAATGAATAGTTGGTTTTGTTGCTTGATGGATTCTCTATTTTATTCTTTTAGTTGATCTCATTTCATTTGATGAATATGATGAAGTATATTTTAAAATCAACCCATTTAATGAATAGGGCAACATGTCGAGCTCTACCCTTGTGGGAGCCCGTTTTACTCCACATGCTTGGTCTTTGAATAATGTTCAACTTCGTGATTTTACCTATACTTGCACAAGGAAACAAACAATGTTAGCCTAAAAATAGAACATGATGATCATGATATTGTTATCTCTCCTTCAGCTCACTTTTTTCATACTGCACTTGATTGATCGTGTAAATGTATAGTTAATAGTAGGTTGTACTATTGTGGGTGCCTTATATAGGTTACTTCATAATCAGAGCCACTGACACCCCTTCCTTCTCTTACAGGTTGAGAGAGCTCGAAAAGGTGAAGGGTGCACCATTCAACATCAAACATCGATAATCAGGCAATGTGTATTATGTCGTCACTTATATATTTTATTTTTTTCATCTTCAATAGTGCAATGTGCTATTAGTGATGTATTGTAACAGTTATATCCACGGCTTGTGTGAATTCTTGATTTCAATTATGTTTTTCATTTGAAAAGAAAAATTCATCTACATGCAATGTTGTAATATCATTCTGATTGTGAAATCAAATGAAGCCTTGTAAAATATGAGTTTCTTCATGAAATAAAAGAAAGCATCTAAAATTCTATTTGCTCATGCTATCAATTTTTTATTTCTTTTAAATCTACAACATTTGAATGGCACTCTGCAACTCCATAACGTCACTAAAATGCATAACTATTACTTAATGCAAAAAGTAATGTGAAACAACATTTGAAATCCAAACTGCAATTCCACTTTATGGCAAATAACAATCAGCCATCTCCTCCATTTGAGCTAAGGCAAAAAATATGTAACAAGTACTAGTGGCAGGCCACCTCCTTCTGGACCAACTCCATCAGGGGTATCAACCAGCTAGTTTACGATGCTATGATGTAGATACATTTCACACATGTATATCATTTTTGGAGCATGTATATTTGATTTTTGATCATATCCCTTGTATCTCTCTTTGGAATTTTTAGTTTCCTTGGACTTTGGACATTTGTATTATTTATGATGAGCGATGATATGCAGTGACGATGATTTTTGATGATGTAATGTTCATTTATTTCTATATGTTATGGATTTTGATATGTATTTGAATTATTTGGTGACTAACATAGTATGTAGGATGATTTGATATGATGTTTTTATGATGATGAAAAATAATTGATGCGTACTAATGATGTCATGCAGGTGGATGACTTATGATGTGATTATGAAAATATGTCATGGGATATTGGATATATTTTGTGAAAAATGTTGTTTGGAAAATGATATGAAAATGCATGTATGGAATGTTTTTTTTTTGGATTTTCAAAATGAAAGTAAATAATGATAATATGATGGAAAATGAATGTTGTGTTTAGGATATGCATCATAAATTTGTAATATGAATTGATAGGAAAAAATGATAGGATTATTAAAGGTATGATATGAATGTAATGTGACAAATGATTAGCGATAAGTGAAATGATTAATAATAATGAGATGTATGATAAGATGATAAATGATATGTTTTAAAATGTAATTTTTTATAATGATGATGAAATGAAATGATAACGAAATGATATGATAATGAAATAAATGATAATGAAATCATAAATGAGATGATAATGAAAGTGATACGATAATACAATGAAATGCAATGATAATGAAATGATAAAGAATTGGAATGATCTAAAATGATAATTATAGAGGATAATGAAATGAAATGAATGATAATGAAATGATAAGTGATAATTGAATTTAAATGAAATGAAATGATAATATGAAAATGAAAGTGATATGATAATAAAATGAAATGCAATGATAATGAAATGAGAAAGAATTGGAATGATTTGAAATGATAATGATAGAGGATAATGAAATAAAATGAATGATAATGAAATGATAAATAATTTGAATGATATGAAATGATAATGATAGAGGATAATGAAATGAAATGAAATAAAATGAGTGATAATGAAATGATAAAGAATTTGAATGATATGAAATGATATGATAATGAAATGATAGAGGATAATGAAATTAAATTAAATTAAATGAATGATAATGAAATGATAAAGAATTTGAATGATATGAAATGGTATGATAATGAAATGATAGAGGATAATGAAATGAAATGAAATGAATGATAATGAAATGATAAAGAATTTGAATGATATGAAATGATAATGATAGAGGATAATGAAATGAAATGAGTGATAATGAAATGATAAAGAATTTAAATGATATGAAATGATATGATAATGAAATGATGAAGAATTTGTCCAAATGTCCTCCACAAATAGTCCAAAGAGATATGACAGTCGTTGATATTTTTGTTAGCCCTTCAAAACTCTGATGTGAATCCATTATGCAGTCATATACAATGATATAAAATGAAATGCAGCTAAATGAAATGAACCATTTATTGATCTTTTTGTTAGCTTGCTTGAATCATCATAGAGCCTTTTAAAATGTCAGAAGTATGTATAAGCATCAGAGGGTAAATTAGCACCAATGATGACTTGAGTACAACTTTCATGATTTTTGATATAGCAAGCGAACACAAGCATTGAGGTATAATTGAACTGAGATGACCTAAGCATTTCTTGCATAAACAGACAAAGAATAACCACCTTCGAATGCAAATGTGGAACTGTCATCAATGATATGATTTGGAAATCATGTTTCGCGACATATTTGCACCTGATTGATAGTTAACCTCAAGACAACAAACAAAGAAAAATCATTCTCTTTCCTCACCACTCTAGTTCAGTACATCATCGAGTGTGCTCCAGAGAGATGATATCAAAAATAAAACAACCATTGTTAAAAATGTAATACTACTATTCCAAACATTATTCAGATTATAGGTCATCCAGATATGAGTCAAGATATGGTACTTGCTGAAAACTATTGTGCTATGGATCAATGATTGGATAGACATTCATAGGATTTGATTGTTTGTTCGCATCATTGGATTTGATGTCATTGTCTAGTTGTTTCAGTAAAACCTTAAAGTTGGTTGTCCCCAATATGCCAACATTTGCCCCTAGTATTAACATAACTCGCTGAAATGAATATGTACAATAATTAGCCATGGTAAGACGTTATTGTTCTAGGAAAATGATAGCAGCATGATGTTGGTATGGCCCTAAGACGATGGAAAGATGCATGAAAATGAAGGCTGGGATGCCAAGTGCGAAACATTAACTTATAGATGGAGAGCTACAAATAGCGTCTATTTGCCAAATTTTCACTATTTGTTTTTATTGCATTTTTTCTGTTTTTTTTTGTATTTTTCTTGTCAATAGACTACCTCTTACCAGGTTTTCACCCTATGATGATTTTTTTTATTTATTTTTTTTGGCGCTACCGAGATGCCTATTTTCCAAGTTTTTGTTAGGGTAACTATTTGTTTCAGGACCTTTTCTGCTGCTTTTGAATTTTTTTTAGGACCTTTTTTGATGTTTTTGTATTTCTTCAGGACTTTTTCTGATTTTTTTTGTATTTCTTTAGGACATTTATCTAATTTTTTTTGTATTTCTTCAGGACATTTATCTGATGTTTTTGTATTTCTTCAAGACATTTATCTGATGTTTTTGTATTTCTTCAAGACTTTTGTTGATTTTTTTTGTATTTCTTCAGGACATTGATGTATGATGATAGCTGACTTAAACATAATATTTCTTCAGGTGCATGATATTGATGGGTTCATTAAACAAGTCCCCTTCTGGCATTGACAGCTTGTATGCTCTTGAACCGTAAAATGCAATAACCACATAAGGACCTAGCCAATTTGGTTCAAACTTTCCTTTCTTTTCTCTGTCTTGTTGATTTCGTGGATTTTATTTCAAAACCATATCACCCACCTGAAAGATACGTGGCTTTACTTTGTGATTATAGTTGCAAGACATCATCTGTTGGTATGCTTTCAAATGGTTATCTGCTCTTTGTCTCTTTTCATCTAGGAGTTCTAGCTCTTGGAGTTGGGAAACTCTGCATTCATCATCTATTGTGAAGCCTTTCAGTGATACTCTAAGTGATGGGATTTCAACTTCTAGAGGTAGGATGGCTTCTGCTCCATAGACAAGATAAAATGGTGTTGCTCCTGTTGGCGTGCATATACTAGTTCTGTAATCCCACAATGCGATATTTATTTAAACATGCCAATCTTTCCCTACATCATTCACAGTCTTCTTCAAAATTTCCAATATTGTTTTATTTGAGGCCTCTGCTTGGCCATTCCCTTGTGGATAGTGAGGTGTTGAATATCTATGTTGAATATGAAATATCTCATAAATTTCATCAACATCTTGATTCTTAAAAGGTCATCCATTATTTGTAATAATGGAGCTAGGAATGCCATACCAAAAAATAATATAATTGAGTATGAACGATGATATTTATTTTTCGGTAACTTTAGTAAGAGGTACTACCTCAATCCACTTGGTAAAATACTATGTGGCTGTGATGATGAACTTATTCCCATTTGATGATGGAGGATGAATCTTGCCTACTAGATCTAACCCCCATTGGGAGAATGACCAGGTTGGCATAAATGGTCGAAGTTCTTGTGCAAGAACGTGAATGAGATTCCCATGAATCTGGCATTTTGAGCATGTTTTCACAAAAGTGAATGATTCCCTCTCCATTGTAGGCTAGTAATAACCCATTATGATCAATTTCTTAGATAAGGTCAGTCCACTCGAATGAGTACCACAAATGCCACCATGAACTTCTTGTAAAGCTTTTTCAGATTCATCACATTCAAGACATCGAAGTAGAGTACCATCAAGACCACGTTGATAAAGAGTGTTGGCAATAAGAGTGTAACGAGAGGATTGGCGGATAAAATTTTATTTTTGGTTATAGGATAAATCAGGTGGTAAGATATCATCTTTTAGGTAGGCATAAATATTTCCGTACCAAGGTGAATTGGATCCCACCAAGTGGCAAATGATTTGGCTTTCAGGGGTGTCATAAGCAGGTGTAAATGATTGTTCCACTAGAAATTCATAGCGAGCCTGATTTTCTGGGAGTTGTAACAATGATGCAATCATAGCCATGGAATCAGCTGCTTTGTTATCAAGCCTTGGAATTTGTGTGAATTTTATGTCCACAAAGTACTTCTTGAAGTCATCAACCATCTTTTAATATGGAAACAGTTTTTCATCTTTGGTTTGATAATTGTCATTGATCTAATTAATGACTAACTATGAGTTTCCATACACTTGTAGTTTTGTAATCCTCCATTCTAGTGTTATTTAAGTCTAGTGATCAATGCTTCATATTTGACTATGTTGTTGGTGCATGGAAACATCAGCCTATATGATCAAGGAATGGTGTGTCCTTGGGGGGTGATGAAAATTATGCCTGCCCTCGATCCATGTTGAATGAAAGAACCATCAAAATATAGGGACCATGGTTGTTTGAATTCTGCAGTAAAGACATCAGCATCTATAAATTCAATGTGTAGGGGATGGTCTGCTTGCAGTGGTGCTTCAGCTAGTTGATCAACAATAACTTGTCCTTTGATTTCCTTGCGATCAACATAATGGGTGTCAAACTCACTCAGAATCATTACCCATTTTGCTAACCTTCTTGTCAATGATGCTTTGCTTAACAAATATTTGAGTGGATCAATCTTTGAAATAGGATTTATTGTATGAGTTAACATGTAATGCCAAAATCTCTATGAAGCAAAGGCTACTGCTAGACAAGTCTTCTCGATGGTAGTGCAGTTGAGTTCATGACTTGTTAGTGTTCTACTAATGTAATAAATTGCAAGTTCTTTTCCCTTATGGTCTTCTTGCGCTAGCAATGTACCCAAGGATGTCTTTGTTGCAGCAATATACAAGATCAATGGTTTGTCTGGATTTGGTGGTACTAGAACTGGTGCAGTCATTAAGTATTGTTTGATTTTTTGAAAAGCCAATTCACACTTGTCATCCCACTTGAAAGGAACATTCTTATGCAGTAAATGTGTGAATGATAAACTCTTATTGGCCAGTTTTGCAATGAACCTTTGTATAGATTGAAGTTGTCCATGTAATGATCTCAACTAACTAATATTCCTTGGTGGAGGAATTCCATAATTTCCTGTACTTTGGCGAGATTTACTTCAATCCCTTTTCTTGATACAATGTATCCTAAGAGTTTTCCAGATATGACCCCAAAAACACATTTCTTGGGATTGAGGCAAACTTGGAATTTCTCCAATATTGCAAATATTTTGGACAATATTTCCAGATGTCCCTCTCTGGTGTATGACTTCACCAATATGTCATCTACATAATCTTCCATGAATGTGTGCATCATGTCATGAAAGATTGTATTCATGGCTCTTTGATAAGTAATCCCAACATTCTTTTGACCGAAAGGCATGACGTTTCAACAGTAAGTTCCCCATGGACATGTGAAATTTTATTTCTCTTAGTCTTCGAGTGCAATCTTGATTTGGTTGAAACCAGAAAAACCATCCATTAATGAATACATGGCATGGCGAGCTATCAGATCAACTATAGTGTCAATGTTTGGAAGTGGGAAGTCATCCTTAGGACATGCTTTATTAAGATCTTTGAAGTCTGTGCACACTTTGACACTTTTATCTGGCTTGGATATAGGAACAATGTTGGAGATCCATTCTACGTAGTCGATTGATCTTATGAAGCCCACATCAAGGAGCTTTCTCAGTTCTTCCTTAACCAATAATGCAACATGGGGGTGCATCTTTCTGAGTTTTTGTTTCATATGCTTAACTCCTAGTTTAATAGATAAGTGATGCATGATAAAATCAAGATCAAGACCTGGCATGTCCGCATAAGACCAAGCAAAGTTGGCTTGATTTTCTCTTAGGAATTCTATGAACTTTGGTATTTCTTCCTCTGTCATTGATGCAGCTAACTGTAAAATCTTGGTTTTTTCTAAACCTTCAAGATTGGCAGATTTTGTAGGCTCAATCAAGATAGAAAATCGCTCATGGTAGTGCTCTGGCAGAGTGTCAAGATTCCCATCATCTGGTGCCTTAAAAAGGTTTTCACCATCCGATACGCTATTTATTTTATCTTTTGTTTGATCTAACACTGCCAAATTCTGGTTTTCACCATTAGATCTTTCTTTTTGATTTTTACTTTTGTAGATGGGAGACTTGACACTCTCCTATTTAAATACTTTGTGTCAAAAATCACTAGTGGAACAATCATTTGTGTCATCTTCGGACATGAAGTTTATGATAGCTTCATTATTTGGGAATGTGGGTATATTGATAGGTTCAGATAGATCCCAGTCAATGAGATCCAGATGAATAAGTGGTCGTGGGTCATTCGGTTACATGAAATTGCCATGGTTACAGTCATAACTAAGTTGTTTGGAGGATCCAAGGTATGAGACTGATCAATGATGGTACTGTTCCCGTGATAGTCTTGTTCATTTAAATCTAACTCAGTATCACTAGAATCATAGTCACTTTGTAGTATAGATTCTCGTGTTCGGGACCCTGACCCTTCACCTTTGATTAGAGTTGGGGTATACTTGTGTATTACATCAACCCTTTTATCCCTCTAGAACTCATCATTGTAAATGGTGTCCCATTCATATTCAGCAGAGTCTGTGTCAGAGTTATTATCCATGAAATTTTGAATTGTGGCCAAACATGCTTCTCTTGAACTTGAACCTTCTTGCAATGTGAAGACAATGTAATGTTGTTGTTTGGATGTTCTTTATTTTGAGTTAGTATCATAGCATAATCTGGTTTCATCTTTCGTAGCAAGTCCTAGAAGGTGAATAGGCTCAACTATTCCTTCTTTTCTTTTTTTGATAGGACCCTTATCATAGCCCATTTTCTGCATGATTGAATACCCTTTTCCATATCTATATGTTAGTAATTTGACATTAAAAACTACTTCATCTTCATCTTTATAGAGCCAATTTAGAATTTCTCTATCCTCAGGATCTTCCATGGGGAATTTTTCTTCGATGAATCATCCATCAAACTTTGTACTTGGCTCTGTTGGGGGTTGCATTGATGTTGACGCTGCTGAGATTTGTTGTGTGATAGAAGGTTGTCCATGTGACCAAGGCGATGTAGGTAAATTAGCAAGACAAAGAGAGTATTCCCTGACTCCATGGTCCTTGAATTTCAATTTCTTGTCAAAACTATTGGTTAACTGACTAATTTGTGTATCAATCTTGAGAAAATTACTAGCACAAGCTTCTCAATTGTTAGGAACTAAAGTATCTTGTCTAGCTTTGATGTTGGCACAAGTTTGAATATTTGAATTATCAGCTAGTATCATGATTTCCTATCCAACATAAGGAAACTTAAGACATTGATGATATGTGGATGGGATAGCTTCCCTTTCGTGGAACCAAGGATGACCCAACAAGATGTTGTATGCAAGATCATGGTCTAATACTTGATAGAAAGTATTTTTGATAACAAGTCCCACTCTGATTGGTAGCACGATTAATCCCTTGGACGCTCTTTCCTCATCATCATAGGCTTTAATAGTAATCTTTCTTTTGGGATCAATGGAGTCCTCAAAAAATCCTAAAGCTTGAACTAACTTCATGGTACATATGTTCAAACCAACCCCTCCATCTATTAGGACACATCTAACACGAAACTTATGGATCATGACTTCTAATTATAATGATGAATTGTGGGGATGATTCATAGAAATGTCATCTTTTTTAGAAAATAAGAGAAAAGTGGGTGAAGACAAGTGTCCCACCATGGCTTGAAATTGGTCCACATCCAAATCAGTGGATACAGTTATTTCAACAAGGGCCTTTTTCGAGAATTTCCTTATGTGCTGGGGAAATCTTCAAAAGTTCTAGGATAGAAATCTGAGCAGGGGTTTTCTGAAGTTGGTTGACTAAGTCATATTGATGTTGAGGTGGAGGCCTAGTGGATTTTGAAGGTGCACCCTTTAAGACAACTTTAGCTTGTGCCCTTGTTGTTGCGTTGACTTCTCTATATTCCACCTTCTTGTTGACTTTAATAACATTGACCCGTTCATCATCAGTGTAGATATGATTGATTATCAAATCATCAATATGATTCACACTTTTTCTAGAAGACTCACCTTTTTGATAGTTGGGCAAAGGGTTGTGAAATGCTTGGTGGTCTTCATTTGATTGTTGATGTCCTATTGTGATGGTACCATTTTCAATTAAGTCTTGAATGGAATTTTTCAAGGCTTGACAGTTATTTGTGCGATGACCTTTGCACCGATGATAGTCACAATAGTATGCCTCATTCCATGATGGAGGCTTCACACTAGGTTCATAGTTTCATTGAGGTGGAAAGGTAATAGTATTTTTAGCCATCAACTATTTGAATGCAGATTCCAAAGATTGCAGTGGAGTGTAAGTTCTTCTACTAGAGAAGAATGAAAATCATTGTGGATTTGTGTTTGAGGTATTCCCTAAGGAGTTATTATTGTTATTGGTTCCCTGATAACCTTGATTGTTGGCGGTCCCTTGATTAGGAGTAGAATGTTGATTCACATTGTTCCTCAGAGGAGGAGGATTGTTTCCTTGATTTGTGACCAAGTTGACATTGTTATAGTTGTTGCTGCGAGGAGCACTTGGAGTACTAAGAACAAATGGCTTAGTCGAGACATGATTTGCATCAACAACACCACCATTCACCACATTCTTGTTGCGAGTCCAAAATTTAGACTTTCCCTAATTGTTATGATGATTGTATGAGCTAGGATTGTCCTTTTCAAGTTTTATTAATCCTCTTTTGACCAAATCACTTTCAATGGTTATAGCATCTTCAATCAATTTCTCAAAAGAGGGAGGACAATGTAAATTCAGATGATAGCTCATTTCTGAATTCAAGCTATTAATGAAGGTGACCATCTTTTCCTTTTCAGGAATAGGACATGGATATCTAGAAAACATTCTTCTCCATCTCTAAAGAAAAGTAATAAAAGGTTCACTAGGTTTTTGCACAACTTTGTAGAGGTCTATCATAGTGATTTTGTGTTGGATGTTGTAGGCATATTGTGATATAAATAGATTGATTAATTCCTTAAATGTCTTGACAGGAGTTGTAATTCTTGATAGCCATTCCATAGAGTGAACTCCAAGAATCCTAGGAAAAAAATGCATCAAGTAAGTGTCCTCATGAGAAAACTCTAAAGTCATGTTTTGAAAGTCTCTAACATGATCGATTGGATCTGATTTCCCATTACAATGATCAAATCTTAGAATTTCACAATGTTTGGGAAATGGAATCATGTTGAGACTTCGATCGAAAGGATAAGGAAAAATGTCCTAAATAGTATATTTATTTGGTGTGGTTCCCCCTTGTAACTCTTTAATTTGTCCTTGAAGTGCCTTAATTTGTTGATTCAAGGCACTAAGATCAGATAGGGGTGTTTCTTCATATTTTCTCTTCAAATTCTCGGTATCAAAGTCATGAGGCAATTTGGCTCCTTGGTCAGCTAGATAGAGGAAATATTTTTCTTTATTGCGTTGCAAGATATTTTCTATGGCCTTGTGAAATTTGGGATCTTTCTTAGCCTCTCTAAGGTGGCATTCATCCTCGTGTTCATCATCACTATCTACAGGAGTATTGTTTATGACTTTGTACTTGTGGAATGGATTTTCTTCTCTGTTATCCATGTTGTTTTTGAAAAGTGGATTATGACTTATACTGTAAAGGGGATTACTGCTTTCACCTTCTTCTTGAGTGTTTTGGGTATGACCTTCTTGTTGGATTTCATCCTTTGACTTATTGTATTGAGATCTTGTAAAGATAGGCATGTGATTTTAAAGTGTTCTTCTAAACTTAGATCATAGTTCTGATAAGTGCGACAATGATGATATCATGATCTGATAAGATGGGAATCCTATGATATGATCAAAGATGTTCCTAAAAAAAATTTGTGGCTTCTAATGATGGAGGATGTTAGAATCTTGTTGGGGAAGTTGAATCAATAACTAGGAATTTTTTTGAAAGATGCACTTCTTAAGATTTGATCTTTGTTTTCTAAGAAAGGTTTTAAGATCACTGAAGGATTTGGCTGGGATGTGATGGATATTCAATAGAAGGTTGTGGTATATTATCAAACTCAAGAGGTTGATTAAGATTATGTCATTGAGATAGAGCTAATCTCTAATAATAAGCTGGAGAATCCAAAGTCTCTACAACATATTCGTCAGTGAATCCCCTAACAAAGTCTTGGTATCTATGAAGAAATCCACAGTAATGAAGCAAGACATGTCGACTTTTGTACAAAATTTTTCTTCTTTGCAATGTTTTCTTGTACCCTAAATGTTTCTTGGGCTTCTTGATCCTATTGGAAACTGATTTCTTGAAAAAATTTGTTGATTTCCACTCTCTAAGCATGGGAGAAATATTAGTATGTTACTAGACCAAAGATGTCAGAAAGTCAGGTTTGTAAAAAAAAAAATTCCATATAGTTCTTGAATGATTTCAGTTGTTATTTTTCATGTTCATTTTGAATGATCTTTTATCTAATTAATGTGAATGAAAACACAACAAACACTCTGAATTAGATGGAATGTAACCAAACACATATAAAAGCAAGTACATCCTATGGTAAAGCTAGGACAATATCTACTAGATTCCATGCAGGTTTCCCCAACCGCATATCAGTAGCATGTGAATTCAGAAGCTTGGCCGCACGAGCTCCCCCTTATAGTGCACTTTCTTCTTAGGACAACCAAGCTTCCAACTCCCATGAGAGATTGATCACCTTTACTACAAACTGCAAAAGTGTGGATGCCTTCACACCAACCGGTGTTGCGCTAGCAAATAGAAGGTTTTTGGTTTACTAAAAAATGGTGTTTAATACGGGACCCCCTTTCAAGTGGCCATACATGGGGCACAAGATTAAACTCCATTTAGGAGGCACTCCAGCCTGAAGAGGTTAAGCTCAACAGGGTTTCGGGGAGTACTACTTGGTCCGTATGACAAATCCACACTTGTAATCTTAGGTTTTCCCTTAAGATTCACATTTGTATACCAGTTAGGGGTAGCTTGGCTTTAGCTCCATTGTTGGTTTGAGTCGCATTGGGGTGATGAAATCCCCAAGAATTCCCAATTTCTAGAGGCAATAATCATTTCTCTTACACCCAGAATTGCATTACTACGCAAGGGGAGAGGATACTTATGTTATTGCATCAAGGTTACACAGGGATAAAGTGGGTCTAGCTTTCTGATCACCTAGTTTGCACAGGGTGAGAGCATAGTCACCTACCACTTTCAAGCACAATCAAGCAAAGTAAATAGATTCATTTTAGTGCACCAAATCACAATGATTTAAGCTAAGTGAAGATATTGCTTCACAACCAACATGGGGTTTATTTTAACTGCATGATCAAAGTGTGGTGACTATCCTAGATTGATTCATTTTAAACCAAAAAAAGATCTTTCTACGGAATGCGTTAGACTCATAATCCTATTTTTTGTGTTACAACCTAGATGCACTGAAATAGACAATATATGCATAGAGAAATATCCCAGATGTGTAGAAACAGATCCCAGATGCACAAAAATAGATTCCAAATGCACAGAAATAGACCCTAAATGCGCTACAAAAAATCCTAAATGAGCTAAACCAATTCTTAAATGCGCTACTTTAACAAATTGCAAATTTAAATCTATAAATGACACAGTAATTAATTCTCTAAAATCTATCTTAAATGTGCTAAAACAGTTCTTAAATGTGCTACTTTAGTTAAGTGAAGATTTAACTCTAAATGTAATGAGACTATATGCACTATTCTATATATCGAATGAACTAAATTAACTATCAGAAGCACCGAAACAGTCCTCAGATGCGTTGAAATATCTGCAAAAATAGAAGCACTAAATTCCCATATGTGTTGTAGAAAGTATCGGATGCACTAAAACGCCAAATTTTTCTGAAAGCTGAACTCCAGAACGCGAAAACCTGTCAGAACACTCTACAAAAAAAAATGTCAAAATCGGGGCACAGGCCCCATGGTGGACGCCATTTTATGTGTGTATGAAAATATGCTTATCTTAACAAATTCAAAAAACATTCAATAAAACCTTATATCAAAGAAGCTTAAAGAAAATACACAAACTCTTAGTGCAGCTTCCTCAAAGTCATCTTATTGCTCTCTATCTCCAGCGTTTCGTTGATTCAAGTTGCTCTTAGATTTAGTATGCCAAGCTCAATGAAATGGACTACTATAGAATGAGATTTAAACTAAAATGCATACTAAGATGCAAGATTATTCTATTGCTATGATAAGATTATTGCTAGAATACTTAAAGATGCAAGTGTATAAGCGTAATTGCGTATGAGTGTGTGTATCTGTCTATGTAACTAATGCTTGAACTTGCACATGTATTTATAGATTTTTTCAAGGATTTTGATTGGCTGAATTGACCAATGGCTATGATAATTCCTGACAGATTGAATGGTCGAAGATGGATGAGATTGGAGGGAAAAATAGAAGAAAACGAATAAAGCAGGATTTTTCTATTTTCGTGGAAGAGATAAGATGAGATGATAAAAAATCATCTTTTTTTTTAGAAGATATTTTAAAGATACTAAGAAGATAAATAATGAATTATCAAATTCAATTATTTATTAATGGGTGCATGTAGATTTTTCTTAATTAAATAAATATTTAATTAAGATTTTGAGGAAATCAAAGGATTTCATAATTAAATGAGATTTTAATTATGATTTGAAGAAATGACATGTGTATGAAATTAGTTAAATAAAATATTTAATTAATTAGAAGAAAGTTTTAAATAGGAGAAAAGAAATATTTAGATTTAATTAAATTCAAAAGATGATAATTAATTTAGATAAATAAAATGTATTTATTTAATTTAATCAAGTAGACATGCAAAATAATTAAATAAAATAAATTTATTCAATTATGGTGGGAGAATAAAATGAATGAGCCATATAACTAAATTAATTAAATTTAATTATATTGCAGAAGACTTTAGAGAAATTTTTTTTTTTTTTTAGACTGCAGGAATCGGGTAGCACGACCCCCTATAAACTGCAGTGCGCCTGGTAAACTTTTTAACGTGACCGGCGGCGCTGGTGCGACACGCCCTCCGGTACCACGGGACGGGGGAGACTAGAACTCATGACCAGCCGAGCCATAATGGAATTACTTAGCCAACCGAGCTAGGGCCCCCGCCCGACTTTAGAGAAATTAATTAAATAATAAATATTTAATTAAATGTCAGGATTGCTTAGACATGACCAATGTTATGCACATACATAACTAGTTTCACTTGAACCTCCCATAGATAATCTTTAAATTTGAGGCTCACTTGAAAGAAAATCAAGAGGGAATGGTGATGCCTTAGGCATAAAACCCTAAAAATCCGTCATTAAAAACACAAGGCAAGCTTAGGGTTCAGGTTAACTCAACCGCTAGGCTTCACAAAGGCTCGTTATGACCCACAAACAAGCCATCTCATGATGCAAATGAAAAAAAGAGCTTGAAACTCACTTGGGGAAATCATAAAGCAAACAATATCAAGCAACCCTAGCCACGAAATGCCCAAACATACAGGAATTCAAACTCCAAGAAAATATAGAATGGCAAAGGACCACTCACATCTATCAATCAAAAGAAAGCCAACATGTACATACCATTTGATGAAGTGGAAATCAATTTCAGCAATAAGAAATGGCAGTTTAGTGGCGCTCAGCAAAGAACAACAATGATAATGCCTAGGAAATCACCACCAAATCAAACAATTTGCAAACCCAACACTCCAAATCAAGTCAAACACCTCAAGATTAAGCTCCTCAACTCAATTGAATGCAGATGATGAAGCATAATGGCATAAGGTTCTCCAAAAATTGATTAAATACCATCCATCACAAATCATACAAGAAGCATTAATGCAACTGACAAGATAACCTAAAACTAGAATCTGGGAACCCAACAAGACAACGGACATTTAGAAAAGTTCGGCCAGCACAGAATTCCTTGAAGACTAGAAATCTTTGAATCAAAACATAAAGCAAACAAGACTAGACTTGGAGAGGATCTGGGGAATTCTACTAAGAGAAAATTTTCTCGACAATAATGAAAAACCCAAGATAAGCTCAAAACTTAATATTTTCAATGGATACCCTAAAGGGGATCACCAAAGCAAGAAAGATAAACACTTAAGCTCATGCCAAGGCAAGGTAAATCTTCAAAATCAAAGGGCCAAAATACTAAGAATGAAAGCAAAAGAGGGTCCCTGCTTTTAGCGGGGTGTGTGTGTGAAAACTGCACAACAGGTTCTAACTCTTCTTCCTTGACTTCTTTTGCATGATATTCTCCCCACAAGACTCTTTACTCTAGATAAGCAACAGTTTTTCACATGAATCTTCTCCCCATTTGACATCAATGGAGAAGATAAGCATTATCTTCCTACATACAAGATCTGAACCACATATCTACACATTTGACTACTCCACCTGAGTAGCAGCCATGAAAACATTAATCTAGATCAGGAAATATCTATGAAGCACATAGATTAATGCAAGTAAATGCATCTTTAGTTCATATCAGGAGGGGTAATTACACCTAGCATCCCTCTGAGATAATCAAAAGTATCCTTTGGCAATGACTTAGTGAAAATGTCTGCAATCTATTCTTTGGTAGGAACATACTCCAGTCTGACTTCTTTCTCACTCACTTTTTCTCTTAAGAAGTGAAAGTTGATTGATATATGCTTGGTATTAGAGTGTAGCATCAAATTCTTTGATATGTTAATTTCACTTGATTTGTTATAGTATATGGAAATAGGCTCATCATAGACTAATCTGATGTCTTTTAGCATCTGTTTCATCCACATCACTTGAGTATAGTTATTTGTAGCAACAATATACTCTGCCTCAGCAATAGATAGAGAAATGGAATTATGCTTTTTTCTCAACCAAGACTCTAACTTTTTCCCTAGGAAGAAGGCACTACCACTAGTACTCTTCCTTTTATCTACGTCTCTTTCCCAATCTGCATCAGTATATGCATTCAAAGCAAGATCATCATCCTTAGCATACCAAAGCCCAAAATTAATAGTTCAGATACTTGAAGATTCTCTTAACAGCAGTCACATGAGACTCTTTTGGATCAGCCTGAATTCTAGCAACCATACATACAACATTCACAATGTTTGGTCTAGTTTGAGTTAAATAGAGAAATCGACCAATCATTGACCTGTATCTTGTTTGATTTTCCTTAGGAGAATCATCATTCTGTGTTAACTTACATCTAGTTACCACATATTTGGACTAAGATATGAATATCCCCTTGTCTAACTGAGTAACTTGCAATCCCAAAAAGAACTTCATCTCTCCAATCATACTCGTTTCAAATCCACTCTTCATTTCATCAGCAAACCTCATACATAGATTGTCATCTCCTCCAAAAATAATGTCATAAAAAAAGACGTCAATAATTAATTCTTTATCATGATCCAATCTGAAATAAAAGTTGTCAAAAGTACCTTTATTGAATCCAAGCTTCAGTAAGTATTTTCCCAATCTAGCATACCAGGCTCTGGGTGCTTGCTTGAGTCCATACAAAGATTTCTTCAATCAACAAACCATGCCTTCTTTGTCAGTCAGTTGAAATCCATCTGGTTGTTTAATGTATACTTCTTCTTCTAGCTCACCATTCATAAAAGCTGACTTCACATCCATTTGATAGACTTTGTAGTTCTTATATGCAGCATAAGAAAGAAATAACCTCACAGCTTCAATTCTAGCAATAGGGGCAAAGGTTTCTTCAAAATAAATACCTTCCATTTTTTAATACCCTTTACATATCATTCTTTTCAATCTGCAATAGTTCTTCCTTCATAGCTTCCATCCAGTGTTTATCATTGTAGGCTTCTTTGACATCTTTAGGTTCAATCTTGGAAATCAGGAAATACTCTTCTGCAATCTTTCTTCTAGTTTGCACACCTTTATTCCTATCTCCTATAATTTTATTTTCAAAATGATTTAGCTTTACATAACTCAGAGTTTTAATATTCTCTCAAACTTCTTAGTCTTCTGTTCTTTCTTCTACACTTGCACTTGTCTCTGCTTCTTGACTGTCTTGATTTACTAAAACAAATTGAAGTTGTCTTACAAGAACATATGGCACAATTTGAAGTTGATTATGTATCTGAACATTCTTCGCTTTGTTTGTATTGTCTTCATCTGAATCATATCCATAATATCTAGATGATCTAGAAGAATCCTCATCAACTCTGGCATTTGCACTCAACCATTTTTCTGAGTCTTTTGTTATAACACTAGTAGGCCTTGCTTCTAGTAGAGTAACCTAGAAAGATTCCTTCATCATTTCTTGTATAAAACTTTCCTATATCATCATCTCTCTTGATGTAACACTTGCTTCCAAATGTCTTGAAGTATTTAACAGTAGGCTTATAACCAAACCATAGTTCAAAAACAGTCTTACTAGAATTACCATTTACATTTACCCAGTTCAAAGTGTACACAACAATGCTTACAACATCACTCCAGTGGATGTGAGGAACATTTCCTTCAATCAGCATTGTTCTAGCAACATCCAGTATTGTTTTGTTCTTCCTCTCTACAACACCATTTTATTGAGGGGTTCGGGGAGCAGATAACTATCTTCTGATTCCATGCTCTTCATAGAAAGAATGAAACTCCTTGGAGGTGCACTTACCACCTCTGTCTGACCTTAAGCATTTGATTTTTAGACCTTTCTCATTTTATACCATAACTTTGAAGATTTTGAACTTCTCTAATGCTTCAAATTTTTCTCTTAAGAAGACAACCCATATCATTTTAGAATAATCATCAATAAGCAACATAAAGTACCTTTCACCATGCAAACTTCTGACTCTAGAGGGACCACATAGATCAATATGCACTATCTCTAGTAATCCATTTGAATGATGTTTTTTTCTATGAAAAGAGACTCTAGTTTGTTTTCCCATTTGAAAGTCCTTGTAAATTGTGTTAGTAGGCTTCACTACCTTAGGTAAATCTCTTACTGCTTGAGTGGAACTTACTTTGACTATGTTATCAAAATTCACATGACATAGCTTTCTATGCCATAACTAGATTTCATTTACTTGAGAAATTAAACAACTTTCAGTGGAAACATTCAAGTGAAAAACATTATCTTTTGTTTGTTTACTTGAAGCAATTACATTTCTAGAACTTCCATATATCCTACATCTTCCATCTTTGAACTAAAGATCATAACCCTTGTCCACCATCTGTCCAACACTCAATAGGTTGTGCTTCAAGCCTTCAACATAAAGAACATCATCAGTGTTATGCTTACCACCAAGACAAATAGATCCTCTTCCATGAATAACACAAGCATTGTTATCTCCAAATCTTACAATCTCATCATCATACTTCTCTAGACTTACAAATTTAGTCATATGATGTGAGTATCTGCTATCAATGACCCACTCATCCTTTTCTTCAATTCAGGCTGCAAGAGCTTTCTCAACTTTAGCAGATTCAATAGCCACTGGACTATTTTCCTTGATAGCAATGAAAACCCAATCATCTTCATTTCCATTTTCTTTATCAGACTCTTCATCAATCACACCTTCTTCACCAAAGTAGCATTTCTTTTGGAATCTAGATTTGTAAGGCTTAGATCTAGGAACTCTTTCAGGAGACCTTGATGCAAAATGACCTATTTTACTGCAAGAAAAACATTTGATAGGAAGATTTCCTTTATACTTACCTTGTCCTCTACCTTCTTTCTTCATAATCAGTGCTTCCAACTCTTCTACCTCTCTTTCTTCATCTTCAAGTTGTTTCATTTCTTCCTCATACTTGAATGCCTTTCTAGAAATCTCTCTTGGATCATATATTTTCTTGTTTCTTTCGAATATAGTAGCCTTAAATGTGGTTTCAATCTTGGCAATAGATTCACCAAATTCGCTCAACTCAAAGGTAGCAAGTTTACCAATCAGTGTATCTCTGGTCACATTCATCAATGATCTGGTTTCTTCAATGGCATGAGCCTTCTCTTTGTAGGAGGGTGGAAATGATCTGAGCACTTTAGCCACAATTTATTCCTCATATAAGGTACCACTAGCACATCTAATACCCATCACTATTTTATTTACTCTTTGCATAAAAGAAGAAATATTTTCATCTTCACCCATCTTCAAATTTTCATACTTGCCTTTCAAACTTTGTAGCTTAGCCATATTCACATGTACATATCCTTCATACAAAGTTTCCAGCTTCATCCACATCTCATGAGCTGTCTTCAGACCTATCACATTTTTCATTTATGAATCTATTAGAGCAATCAACAAAGCTTCCATAGCCCTAACATTATTCTTAGCCTCTTTAATCTCATCAGCAGTGGAAGGACAATTCTGAGGAATAACATATTTTTTCTTTGTAATCTTCTAGATGGGTTCACCAATACACCTCCAATGACACTCCATCCAAGTTTTCCACAATGAATAGTTTGTTCCATCAAATCTAGAACTGTCCCTCTTGTATGATGCCATCTCAGATTACCTCAAGATTTTAAACTTCTTCAAAGGAACCTACTCTGATACCAATTTTTGGAAAAACAAGGACATACAACTGAGAGGGGGGGTGAATCAATTGTCATAGAATATTTTAACCTTTTCAAAATTTTCTTAACTTAATCTTAGATCTAATGAATGAATAGTACACCATGAACAAACAACACATCAGAAGCATAGAGAATACCAAGATTTTTTACGTGGAAACCCTGTTAGGGGAAAAACCACAGTGGATGTTAGTCCACAATATTATACCATGTTAAAAGTATAAGAGAAATAATGGGAATGCACATGCATTTAGGTAGACTGCCTAGAGCTCACTGCTCAAATACAAAAAGGATCACTTCCAAACAATACATAGCAATAAAAATTAGATCCATAGGGTATGAACTAAGGAAATGGCTTCTTCACAAGCTTGATTATAGTTCTAGTTAAGCACAAAAAATATTCTTCACACTTCTCTCAAGCTTCTTCTTCTCTACTCTGCAATCGAATGATTTGAGCACTATTCGCACATCTACACTTTCTATGGCATACATTCACTCTTATGCACACACTAACTTTACCCAAAAAATCACTCTTATATATCCACAACATGGAATTTCATCAACAACCTTGTTGGCCAAAATATAAGATATATTTTCAATGTCGGCCCAAATTTACAAACAAATTTTCAGTGTTGATCAAACACCGTCGGCTAATATCATGATGCGTGCCAAAACAATATCCTCAAGCATGCAAAAAATTAAAAATTAAGTTTTCAAGGATCCACAATATGCTACAACCATCATGTCAGCCAAGAACATGAAAATTCAAACATACCGAGAAAAGTATTTGACCATGAGCACACCGATTGATGCAGATGTGCAACAAAGATAGAGCATGATCTAGAAACATCCACGAGCACTAAGAAACAATAGAGATACATCTATAGCAACCCAGATTACCAAAATCACATCAACTTTAATCAAGAACACTAACAAAGACCACAAAAACATTGTCATAACACAGATCTTCATAACTTGAACAAAACTTCATGCGAACCTCTAAAAATTCTGGTGGATAGACTAGATACACTCAACAATAAACCTTTTAGTCCAAAACAGTTGATCTTCAACATATAGAACAAGACACCTTCATGATCTTCATAGTTCCACTAGGAACCTGAAACTCTTATTTTAACAATTTTCTCAATATCCTAGACATATACAGCCTTGAATACAATAATGCTAATAGTGTTGACATCAATGACAACCACATATCAGCAACACAACCACAACATCCAACATAGCCAAGAAGAGGAAATTGGTTACAAAAGGTCAAAATATGGATAAGGAAAGAAAAACCAGCATTTCCACTAGTCCAACTACTACAACCAAGGTTGTGGATGTGGATAGCTCAAGGGAGAAGCCCTAGGTATATGTTAGGAGGAATTCTCCTAAACACAAGACATCCCCAATGGAAAAGGTGAAGATTGCTAAAAATGAGGTGCAGATTGAGGAGGCACCTATTGATGATAGTGCCAAGAGAGAAGCTACAGGAAATAATTATCCTCCTCTTTCTCTCCATAATGCACAAATTTAAAAGGAAACAATCAATGAAGAAAGAAACATATCAAATAATCCTTAACAGCGTGAGTTAGAAGATGAAGAAATATCTACTCCTCAAAGTGGAAAACGGAAAAATTTTATGGAAGACATTGGAAAATCAACCTTTGGGGCCCAAAGCAAGAATATTGAATCATAGGTGACTCAAGAAGTGCCATCCAAGTCTCCAGAGAAGGAAATGCTAAATGAACAAAAAGATCAACAAGAAACAAAGAAGAATGTAGAATAAGTTTATGATAGTCCAACTCAAGACCAGGATGAACAAGAGGCTCCCTCTATTGAGATAGAAATAGAGCAGCTAATTTTCCTAGATTGGCTAGAAAAGAGGCTTAGTAAGAAGCCGATTATTGTTCAAGAGGAAAATCCTAGCTGGGATAAACTATTAGATCAATGGGGACAACCTAAACAAAGAAAAAGAGCTAGAACACTTTCAAAATTCTTGAGAGATGAATTTAACAATAGAGTTGTTCATGTGGCTATTCATGTAGAGAACAAGTATAAGGATGAAGTTAGGCCCACAGAATACAAGGTGCAAACCATCAATTTGGGTCCATTTACTAAAGAGCAAGAGAAGGAAGAATTTTAGGGATCATCCCAGGCCATTTTGAGAAGATTGGACAAAGAAACTAAGTAAAGGAGAAGTTGCAAATGCAACTTAGTGATGTGTATAGGTATGTTCAATATTTAACAAAGCCTCTGCAAACAACAAGCAATGAGGGTCCAATTCTAGAATGATTATTGCCAAAGGAGGCTATCTCTTAAATAGAAAAGTTGAAGTCCTTAGTACACAACACTCAAGAATGGTTACATGATATCAGTAGCAAGGGAGATGAATCTATTAAACAAATATTTAATATTCATACCAAAGCAGCTGAATTCCTAGAGGATACTTCTCAATTTGTTGTTGATTGTAACAAGGTTGATGAATCAATTGTTGAGGAGTTGAAAGAAAATTTTGTAGGTTCCCAAGGAGGAATTGGCTAAAATGAACATCTTCACTTATGATGATATAGGTAAAGTAATGGAATGGATAGAAGCATGGAATTGTAGGAAGGAACTCCTCTCCAAGGCCCTGAAGAAGGTAATGAAGTTGCAAGGAAAGATGAAGGAAATATATGATAGTTGTATCACTTTTATGGAAATCATGATTGGGAAGAGAAAGTTTGGGAAAAAGAATATCAATATCAATAGAATACAAGCATGGTGGCATGAAATTTATGCTCCATTTGCTAGTGCTTCCATTGCCAAGGATCATTTGGAAGATGGAGCCATTTATATTTCTAAGTTGGATAAGTATCTTTAGTTAGAAAATGAATGGAATAAAATGATTCCCAAATATGTTGATGAATTGAAAATTCATAAATTAAGAATAAAGTTTATTCCAACTCTGAATCCAACTAATATGAAGGAAATATTTAAAAAATTCAAGGAAATATCCAGTAGGCTAGAGCCCAATAAGGAAGGAGAAAACTACCGGCTTGGAGCCACCTATGAAAATGTGTTAGTCATGTGACTTTACAGCCAGGAAGGATGACCTAGAATTTTGTGTCAACAAAGGGAATATTTCTAGAAGGATCCAGGCCAACTTGGGGCCTATTTTAAAATACTAAATATAATTTTATTTTATTTAAAGCTCTTTGGGGTAACCTATTTGGCCAACCTAATTTTGTAACCCTAATTTTTGGCCAACCTAAAGTAATTTCTTTATAAATTAAGGCCTCAGCTTCATTTGTAACGGTTAGACATAGTTGGAATAGCTAGAACTAAGAGAAGATTTAGTATTTTTGAGAGAAAGTGTTGAAATGTTGTGGATACATGAATTGTTGCAAATTTGGGTGATTGAATACAAGTAAAGACATTATGTTTTGGTATTATTTCCTATGTTATTCACTTTTGCATGGCTCTTGTTTCCCAAATCTTTAAAGATTGATTTGAAATTGTAGTTGCATGTTAGATTTTAGATTTAGATTTGATGCAATTGTGTTGATGATTCAATATATGAAGTGTTTGAGAAATCCTTGGTCCATACTTTTAGCAACTTGTTGATTGTAAGTTGTTGTGTAAAGTTATCCTGGGCCTAAATATTGTGTGTTGAGTTCAATTGTGGGTATTTATTCATTTCAATTCTAAAATAAGGTTGATTTGTGTGAATGCTACATGATCTGAAAATTTTGATTACCTTAGAAGATTGCAGTATTTTTGTGAGATTATAGTTTAATCTAGGTTTAGCAGGAATTAGTTTTGAAGGATTGGTCCATTTTGAATGTTTAATTGTTTGCACAATTGGTCTTAGATTTAGTTTTAGAAATCTCTCTGAACCCTTTATATTTTGCTATTTCTTTTAAATTTGGGTTAGTTTTAGGAATTAAAAGTGTCAACATATTGTAATATTTGATGAGTTTGAAGCTTCCAATATTTGTTTTGTAAGGCCCCTTGTGATTACCAACATTTTCACATTATAAATGAGTTGTTTTTGCATTGTCAAAACCTAACATTAGAGACCTTGGGGTTATCTCTTGAGGCTTTTTGATAAATATTTACCTTTCAAGAGAGATAGGATACTTGTATTCTATCCGAGTTGTGTAGAAAACACCATCAACATATTGGTGCAAGAAGGAGGGCCTAAATAAGCAAGCTGGAGCATTTTTTATCTATAATTTCCCCTTAGAGGTTTCAAAGAAGGACCAAATCTACACCTAGGGAGGAATATTTCTAGGAGTTACAAGCCAATACCAGGTCAAGAAGGAATATAAAAAGGGGAGAATCATCATCTTCTCAACCACCTTTTCCATCCTCTCCATCATCTTCACCTTCATCCATTCCATCTTCATCTAATTCTGAATTCATTCCCATTCAGTAGCCCAAGCTAGCTGTTAATTAACCACAACCACCCCACCACTTCTAATGGATTTCTTGGAAAATAAACCCACCCTTGTCGTTTAACAAATACAATGTCATGCCCAAAAATATTGAACACTTCTGCTCTAAGTTTCATGTCAATGAACCTAACAAGATAGTTGAGGAGCACATTCAGATTTTCCAAACTTGCCTTAGGGATAGGGAAATCAATCATGAAGATGTTGCATGCAATATTTTCCCATATTCCCTAGGAGAAGATGCCTTTTACTGGTATAATCATTTTCCTGCTAGATCCATACACAATTGTTTTGAGCTTGAAAATATCCTTTAATAGAAATTCAAAATTCTCATAAGCGCTAATGAGTTGTATCTACAATTTACCAAGGTTAAGAGGGAGGTCAAAGATCCTATAGGTTCATTTAATAATAGATTTCATTGTGCATACACTAGGCTACAGGAACCCTATGTTGTGGACAATGCTACTACCCTAGAACTTTATTATGAAGCCCTTGTCAATTTTACATCCACCTTCATTAAATAGAGACTAAACCCTCCTAACACTTTTCTTGATGCTTACACAGAGGTAGTATTTATCTAGAACTTTGCCATCTTTAGGGCCTGCTACTCACCCAAGGAAAATTCAAGCACTCAATCAAGCCTTGACAAATCATACACCCACCATGAATCTAGTACCACAACTTCCCTTGGTCCCACATCCAAGTCCTCCAATGAATCAAGCCCCACAAATGTCTAGTTATCTTGATAATGTAAATTAGCCTATCAATCCACAATAGCAGACTGGTTTCCCAACCTACCTACAAAATTATAAAGTGTTGAACCAATCCTTAAGCTTAGTGGCACCACCAGGATATTCTCAAAATAATGCAGGATCCACATCCTATAGCAATTCTAACAAGGAGAGGCTAGATGAGCTAATAGAACAAGTTAAGAAGCTGACCACTAAAGTCACTTATCTGAGGAATTGGAAAAATCAACTTCAAGCTACTCAGAGAAATATATAGTCCAATTATAATAGGGAGAATAGGGATTGTACACATGGATATGGACAAAACTTTGATAGAGGACAGTCATCTGGACAAGGATTTGATAGAAGGAAGCCTTCTAGGAAAAATAGAACATGGAATACTAGACCAAATAATGGTGGTGTCCCTACCCCATTGGACCAACTTTCCAATTAGGATAAACCTTCAAGTGGTTTGTACTTGGCTAAGGCAGCCTTGTTCGGATGGTGCAAGCTCCATAAGACAAACCAACATTCTGAGCTAGATTATCCCAAATCCCATATAGTTGCATCTATTTTCCAATACAAAGTTTGGCAAGAAAAAAACAACTCCAATAAACAAGAATTGGTACCATCTGGCCCTTATGATACTTCAGTACTAGTGTTGAATCATGCTCCTTTCCCATGAAGTGAAGAGAATGGACTAGAACAAGAGGCAAGTGAACAAGATGAGAAAATAGAACAAGTATGCAATGAAGATAAAATTTCATAGTTGTTCCATGAAGGTACTGAGAATGATAATGGTCCTTTGGATAGGGAATAAACATGCATTAAAGAGGTTCAAATGTTCCAATAATAGATGTGACAATATGATTTGAGGAATAGGAAAGCTAGAGGTCCATTCACCACTTCAATTCCTCCAAATAACTTTGCTACACCACCTGATCCAAATTCTTGTAACAACCCATCTTATCCTCATGTGCCAACACAATATCTTTCAAAAAGAGGACAATCTGATCCTTCAAAGGGAAAGAACATTGATGCAGGCAAGGAGAAGTTGGTGGATTATTCCAAGGAGACCCATGTTGATATGAGTACAAAATAATTGGGTGAGTATGTAGCTAAGGAACTCAAGAAATTGAAGGTAATTGTTTTTGTTGTTGAATTGTTAAGGGTTCCTACTATTAGAAATGCAATCCTAGGAGCTTTCAAGGATAATGTAGTCTCTCAAGATAGGACAATTAGTGAAGCAACTGGGAAAATTTTTAGGTCACAAACATCAAAAGACCAAGGTCAAGTGCAGTCTAAGGATAAGGGGAAAGAAAAGGATAAGAATCAAGTTACACAAGTTGATACTCAAGTGAGTTTGTTTCAAGGCAAGACTGAAACCCCTCCTTTTCTGATATTTTTTGCATCTTTGGAAAAAACTTGCATAACTACCTCTTAGATTTAGGAGCCTCCACAAATGTCATGCCCTTCACTATTTTTTGATCCTTAGGCATTACTCTTGCAAACTCTCAATGAGAGGTCACTCAATTGGATAAGATAGAGGTGAATGTAGTAGGAGAACTTAATATGATTCCTATGCAAGTGGCATTAGACCCTAGGATCCAACAAATCATTAACATTCAAGTAGTAGATATTCTTGATGCATATGGTCTAATATTAGGTAGGGATTTCACTAAAGCATTAAATGGATATGTTTCCATTGACCATTCTCATATGTGGCTTCCCTGGAAAGGAGTGCCAAACCAGATTAGAATTGAGAGGGAACCAAGAATGTAGTATGTGATTACTAAATATCAAAATACTTCAAACGAAGTACTAGTATTTAAAGCTAGCTTAGGGAATTATGTACTGGCAATCACCCCCCATGAACCAGACACAGATGAAATCCTCATATTGTAGGATGTTCCCAAAGAGCTCACTCAAGAGTCTAGTAGTATTAGAGCATTAGTAGAATCAGTAGAGGAAGGGGATGATCAAGAAGATGGCTAGCTCAGCCTATTGGATAACTTTTAGGAGTTTATTCAAAAATGCATAGAAGACCATATCCAACTAGGTAAAGATGTGAACTTTGAAGAGTTGCTTCTTTTGAACAAGTACAGTGTCCACAATGCCTCTCACCCTAAGTTAGAGTGTTGTTTATGCCAAACAACAGTGGAGAAAATAAAGAATTGCATTAACCAACCTCGAGTTGGTAGGATTATTGTGCAAAGTATTAAAGATGATTCAAAGGACAAAAGGCCAATGTCCCAAGATGGGTCTCCAAGTAGCAGTAGAGCTAATGAGGACAGACCAAAAGGACTAGGTGTTGGTTGTTGGACACTTAAATTCGATGGATCCAATTCCAAGCAAGGAGCAGGAGTTGGGTTTGAACTAATCATTCCTAGAGGCAAAACAAAATTCATTGCTCATATACTACAATTTCATTGCACTAATAATGTAGCAGAATATGAAGCCTTAATTCATGGAATGTTGATGGAATTGAGAAAAAAGGTCAGTATTTTACAAGTCTTTGGAAATTATGAGTTGGTAGTTAGGAAAGTTAGAAAGTAGTATTCATGTCATGACAAAAGAATGACCATTTATAGGCATAGAGTATGGGATTTAATTGAGGGGTTTTATGCTTTTAACATTCAATTGATACCCCGTAGTAAGAATCAAACTGCATATGCTTTAGCACAAGAAGTAAGCACATTGCAACCCTTGTCACTCTCAGGACTGAAGAAGTTCACTATGGAGCTCACTCCAGTGCCCTCAGTGATTGATAATGTAACCAATTTTCAAGTATTTGAGGATGATATGCATATTCTAGACTTCATTACAAGCTCTGATGTATTCACCTCTCAAATAATTGATGAAGTAGAGCCCTAGGAGGTAGAAATGGACTTGGAAGGAGTTATTAACCTGAAAACAAACACAATTCCTAGAGGAATGGTACAGTTGGAGAGGATTTTTGATCGAGAAATAATAAAAGACCAAGAACAGCAGAATAAGGACTCCATTAGCAGCCAGTGTGACACTTATAACATGGGAACTCTTAATGATGTTAAGAATGTTTTCATTGGGAAGGTGTGTACTCTAGAAGAAAGGAGGGGAATAATAGATGCACTTCATGCATACCAAGATGTCATAGCCTAGAGTTATGAAGATTTGAAGACATATGATACTTCAATCATTACGCACACTATTCCTCTCAAGCCAGGTGCCAAGCCATTAGGCAAAGACAGAGACCAATTAATGCACTATTGGAACCAATTATCTAGAAAGAAGTACATAAAGTATTGTCTACCCACATCATATTTCTAATTAGGCACTCTACTTGGGTTGCTAACCTGGTTCTAGTGACGAAGAAAAATGGAGAAATCAGGTTTTGCATTGACTTCAGAAATCTAAATCGTGCCTCAAAAAAAGACAACTACCCTATCCCATCAATGGATGAAGTGCTAAAAATTGTTAATGGATCCTAGATGATGTCCTTCCTAGATGGATACTCAAGGTATAACTAGGTTATGGTGCAATACAGAGATAGACATAAGACTTCCTTTACCACAAAATGGGGTACCTTTTCTTATAGAATAATTCCTTTTGGATTAATCATTTCAAGGGAAAAAATTTAGAGGGCCATGGACATCACCTTCAAGGATATCATTGGTAAGTGTATCATCATCTACATGGACAATTTGACTATTTTCTTAAAGAAAAGAGGTGAACACATTTCAGATTTGTGTAAAGTATTCTAGAGATGCAGAGAATTTGGTATTTCACTCAACCCTAAGAAATGCATCTTTGGAGTAACTGAGGGGAAGTTGCTAGGCCATGTTATCTTAGAATAGGGAATATTTATTGATCCTGAACAAATAGAAGCAATACTGAAAAATCCTAACTCTAGCTAGGAAGAAGGAGATGAAATATTTCTTTGGGAAAATTAATTTTGTCAGGAAGTTTATTACTAGATTTGTAGGGATAGTTAAACCTTTGAAAGCTATGCTGAAATAGGATGCAGAAGTTGAATGGAATATTGAAGCAAAGGAGGATTTTGTAGAGATTAAGAGGGAAATAGTTGATGCTTTGATGTTAGTAAGTCTAGATTATTCCAAGCCTTTTTACATATACTCATTCACATCTGATCATTTTTGTGTTGGAATGCTAACTTAGAAATATGATCAAGGAAGTGAGCACCCTATAGCCTTCATGAGTGCTATGTTGAAAGATGTAGAATTAAAGTACCCCAGCATGGAAAAGCAAGATTATTGTTTGGTTAGAGGTGTGAAGAAATTTTGACACTACATCTTTAGAAATAAGGTCTTTGCAATAGTGTTAGATCTTGCAATCAAGTTTTTGTTAAAGCACAGTTAATTGGTGGAATGAAGGGAAAAATAGGTTACAATGCTATAGGAGTATGACATAAAAATATAGCCCATGAAACTTGTGAGAGGGCAAGGATTGACTAAGACTATGGCTGAAATTAGTCTAGATATTACAACCCAGCAATACCACCTACAAGATGTCTCTCCCGATGAATGGTATGATGACATTGTCTATTGCCTGCTAAATCAAAAGTGTCCTAATCATCTCAGCAAGGTACAATGGAGAGTCCTACATTTAAAGAGTGATAGCTATATGTTGAAATGGGCTATCTTGTATAGGAAGAACCATGAAGGCATTTATCTTCGCTATCTTGGGAAAGAAGAAGTTGCTTGAGTGGTGATAGAATTTCATGATAAGTATAGTATAGGCCATGGATCTAAACTAACTACTACAAACCAAATCTTAAGGGTAGGATATTACTGTCCTACCCTATTCAAGGATGCAAACAATCATGTAAGCCATGTATGTCAAACTACAACTAGCAAGGAGAAGAATTCGACACTTCCACTTCACCCGGTAATTGAGGTAAAACCATTTGTGCAATGGGGATTGGACTTCATTGGTCCAATTAATCCACCATCCTCTATAGGCCATAGGTAAATTCTTATTGTAACTAATTATTTTACTAGATGGACTAAAGCCCTCTCATGTAAGTAGTGTATTTCAAAAGTATTATCAATGATTTTGGTTGTCCAAATGCTTTAGTCTATGATAATGGTCTAACATTTTCTTCACTAACTATTACCCACAAGGAAATGGTTTGGTTGAATCCACAAACAAGAACCTTTTAACAGTCATCTGTAAACTATTAGAGATAAATCCCAAAGATTGGCACACCCAACTTATGTTTTCTCTATGGGAATATCATACTAGACACAAAGCCTTTCTAGGAACCTCTCCTTATCACCTTGTGTATGGTATTGAGCCAGTATTTCCAATCTATCTAAAAATCCCCACCTTGCAATTCATTAATGATCTATGATGAAGGGGATAGATGTGAGGCTCATTTGGCTAAGATTCTACAACTTGAAGGAAAGAGAGCTGAAGCATTAGAGAACTTTTCTAAACACCAAGGCATTGCTAAAAGAGGGTTTGATTGAAAATCCAAGGTGAAAGCATTCAAAATATATGATTTGGTCTTATATTGGGACAAAGAACATGAAAAAAAGGGAGAACAAGGAAATTTTGACAAGCTTTGGGTTGGCCCCTTCCAAATCTTAGAGATATTGGGAGATAATGCTTTCCATTTGAAGATGCTCATTGGAGAGGATGTCCCATTGCCTGTCAATCGGTAGTATTTGAAGCATTACTTCCTAGCTTGATCTATTTTCAGCTCTCCCTTCTAAATAGTTAGTTTAGGTATTGGTTTCTTTTTCGGTTTGCTTTGATTTGGTATGCTTTTGGTTTTGGTTGGTGTAGGTTTTCTTTAGTTTAGGTTTTGGTTTGGTTTTTTTTTTCTTTTCTGGTTTTGGTTTCCTCCTAATTTCTTGTAGGAGTGTTGTACCTACACAATAACAATTTTATCATCAAGGACTATTCTATGTATTTCCTTTACAAACACTAATCATCCTTCTAGGATAAGTTGGTGGAAGTCTTTATTCAGTGTCACATGTGCTAAACACTTTTAGTGGGTGAGTCTTTGGATTAAGTTAGTTATGGAATGTGCCTGAGTCTAATACTTACACACACATCTTAAAGATCCTGAAGTTGTTAAGGGTACCGTGTGAGGTCTAGTCAAGTGAAAAATCCTATTTCTGCTTCAGTGCCACTGTGGTTCTCAGTCCTGAGTGTGAACTTTGTTGTTCATGGGTTGAAATGAAAAAGTGAAAAGAGAAGAATATCAAAAAAGAAAAAAAAAGGAACATATTGTAAAACCAAAATAAGTAAATTCAACTTATCAAGAGTATATGAATATCTCTACCAGGGCTATGTACGCTTGGCTAGTAGTAGAGCTATGTTTAGGAGAATCACAATGATAACCTCGTCGGGGCTATGGATTCCTGATTAGCAATGAGGCTTTATCCATGTTGCTTTTGGAGTTAGAATATTTACGTAGCTTGACCTAACTGACCTTGGTTCCTTGCAATAGCTGAGGGAAGGAAATGAACGCATCTACACACACTGGGATTCTAGTACATAAAGGACCTACTTGTCCATTGGATTTGAAACTTTGATTATGGTCGACTTGATGTGAGTTGTTTGTTTTGGATTGTCATAAGCTAACATGAATTTCATCTAGCAAAATGATCATTATTCATCTCTTAAACAAATAACAAGTTCAAACACTTAGCAAATTTTTGAGTGTGAGAAAAATGTCTGGAGATTCTGAGGTAGCTTGGATTTTTTGAGCCTTAATCCACTCAGAAAATATGGCTTGCCTCGGATTTTTTGACTTCCTCCCATTCATGAAATCCTGAAATCAAGATCATGTGAAAAATGATGAAAACCTTAACACTTAGCAAACTTTCAAGTATGGCTTGCCTTAAGTAATTCTGAGCTAGGTCAGATTTCTTGAGCTCCAATCTAGCCAGAAAATCTGACCTCCCTTGTATTTTTTGAATCATTTGATCCTTTAGATTTCCAATGATTGAGACAGATTGAATCTCGATGAATATGATTTAAACTATGATCTCAAAATAATTGATGCTTGCATGAGCTTAATTATGTCAAGGAATCTCTAACCCATGAAATACCTTACAATCTTTTGAATGAAAGTCAAAGAGCACTTTGAGAAAGGCCCAGAAAATTTGAGCTCCCTCAGATACTCTTACTCCAATCTATCCAGAAGATCCACCCTTGGGTGAAATCCCCGAGCTTTTTCTAATGCCTTCAAACTTCAAGTTTTAATTATAATTGGGCTTCCAAATAGAGTTATGTGATATTCAATGATGAAATCTTATTGAACCTTGGGAATTTACATGTTCTATATACAATCCATTTATATTCTTTTAGGTAATCCAATTGTGAAATTTTGATGAGTAAGTAATTCACTTTGCATTGCCAATAGGGTTTATATTGTCATTCTAATTTGCATTCCATGGTATCATTTAGCATATATTGATGATTCTCATTAAATTAGTGCCATGTAATGGTGGGTTATATTGTTATTTTCATATGGTTGATTATTCTTTTCTCTAACAGATGAAGGCAGAGTTGAGCCTTGACAAGACTTCCAAATCAAAAGTTGTTGCAATGCAAGAGGAAGTGAGAAAGAGAGTTGAAAGAATGAAGTATGACTTCAAGAGAATATGGCTAGAATCCAAAATTTCTTCTACTTGGGCCAATAGTGCAGACATAAATATGGGACATGTTGACTATGATAACTTTCAACAAAGGATGTTTGGCAATGCACCCACTCAACTAGCACAAATACTTACTCACACTGTTCTAGCTCAATCAACATGTTTCACTCCTACTCAATTGTACCCTTAATTGGTTTTGTAATGTGCAAGACATTATGACTTAGACAAAAAGATCATAGTTGGGCCACAAGGCAGAGTCTTGGCCAATCTTATGGAAGATTCCATTGTAAGAGTGTTCAACATTGCTTCACATCATAAACTAATTGAGGAGATAAACATTGGAGAAGAAATAAAATTTTATGATGAGGACCCCAATAGAGCCTTGGACATGATGAAAAATTCCTATATATTGAAGCTTGAGCCACATTATTCCAAGTTGCCCAAGCAACTACATAGAAGTGATTTCAAGTTGGAATACCATGATTTCATAACTCTCCTGGGAAAAGTAATGGGAGTAGAAGAAGCTCATGTTTTCCACACTTAGATGATCTATCCTATCACACAAATCATGGGTGGGAAACATTATCATTGGGATAGGATCATAAGCAATAAATTGGATGCATAGCTAAGGAGTGTTCAGGAGACTAACAGGTTCACTATGACCTCATGCCTTGTATATATTTTGGCAAGTAAAACTAGGTATAAGGGTCTCAATTGTAAAGGAACCCTGGGAAAAGATAAAATATGGGATATTTATCCATAATTGTAGTATAAGATAACCAATTACAGGAGAGAAAATGATGCATTTTTCATGTACATTCCCAAGTTTCTATAGGATGCCCTCCATGTTAGTGTTTCCTCTAATGCAATGGACCTGATCAAGCAGTATAGGTAGTATTTTATTTAATTTCAAATATTTGCATACATCCAGATACAGGGCTCTCCAGTTGTCCCTCTTAGATTCCCAAGATACCCAACTAATAAACTTATGCCATTGGAGGTGACAAAGAAAATGGTAGAATTTGAGGCCATTTTACAAAAGGATTTGCATAAGAAATGGTTGGGAGCATAATTCCCATTGAGAATTGGAACTCTAGAGGCATGCCCCTCCATTCAAAGTGCCCAATATTTTGAGAAGGAGATGGCACAGTTTGAATTATATTCACATACTAACTATATAAGAGTAAAATTGCACCCTTGCAATTTCACTTACATTTTTGTGTCCACTTTAGTCTTCACTCCATTATCATCTTGAGTAGGTTCATTTTATCCCTTGCACTATCCTTTTCCCTCTCAAGATGCTCCAGCACCCCTTTTTAGTAGCCACCCTTACGTGTTGAATTTTTGTTGAACTTTTTTCTTTTCTCGTCCGTGTTGTTTTGTAGTGTGACGTGTACGAATACTAGCATGCCGCACTAGCGTCCTGCAACATTTCAACACTCAAACAATCATTTTTGTGCATGCCTTCCACTTGTCACCTCCTTTGGTTAGTGGTAATGGCTCAAGATTCCTTGAAAATTTCCAAGAAGCTTCTTTTTGCTTCTCTTCTCTCCTTAAAATTAGTCTTTTCACTCCATTTGCATCTTCTAACTTATTTCAAGTTTTTTTAGCACTTCTCTTGCTTCATTCTAGCTTTTAGCCTCACTCCATCTCTTACTTGCACAACTTCATAGAGCTTGTTGTGGCAGCTTTAAGCTCTCTCAAGCTCCCCTTATAACACCCTTTACAACTTCATCTCCCTCATTTTCATGCTTGTGAGCATCCTGGGATTCCATATGCCCTACTATTCACATACTTACTTGGTGATACGGGTTCTCCTCCTTGAGCGGGGTTCTCTTTTATCACATCTTTTGTGATATGGGTTCTCCTCCTTGAGTGGGGTTTGATTTTATCACACACTTATTTGGTGGTGTGGGTTCTACTCCTGAGTGGGTTTTTCTTTCACCACTCTTTTTCCATTTCTCTCTCTCTATCTTCTTGGATACCCGTGGAGGTGTGTACACCAAAATGAGGGTTTGAATGAGGAAAACCACTATACAACCCCAACAATTTCTCCAGATCTCAAAGACACTGGTTTTGAAGACATTCATTTGGTGAAGGCTTCATCACTCACGTTGTTGTAAGTATTTCTTTCCTTCTCTTTATCTTTACCATTTCTATTTCACTTTATCTCATTTCTAGCATTTTCTATTACTTTATCTCATTATGTCATTTTAATACATTTTTTTAGTTCTTAGTAATCGAATTGTTTGTAGTTGCTTAGTTTTTTTCTATGACATTCTCACTTTCTAGTCTATACGAGATGCCAGCGCACATCCGAGATGACAGTGTGTTGTGTTGCCGTCTGTTTCATGCATTGTCATCCTTTGGCTGAGAGCTTGTTAGTTTTTCTAGAGAATCTTCATGATCTACTCTTTCTTATTTTAAAAAAAAAATTGTTGTTCCTTAGGTAGATTAGGGTAGTTTTCCCCATGAGGCTCTCTGAATGAAGAGAACTTGTGAGTAGTGAATACCCCTCTTCTACACTAGTAGAGAAAACTTTGATCCTTATGGAAAAGTTTAGAAATAGGCCAATAGAGAATTCAAACACAAGGATCACATTGAAGACTATTGGGCCAATTTTCGGGATGAATTTGAAGTCATCAAGAGGAGGTTCTCTAGGCTACCCCTCAACTTGATAAGGCTCTATCGGGTAATTGAAGTAGCAGATCAAGTTCAAGAGATGATGCAGATTTAATCCAACATCAATATTTTGAGCCTTGTTAGAACAAGCCTCTACCACAGTAAACTGGTTAGAAGAAGAAGTGATAGATTTGGACTAGGTGACAGAACTAGTTAGGAAGTATTCAAGGCAGTGGGTCAAGCATAAAGTGTTGGAATTGGAGGTTGATGGCACCGAGTTTACCTATGACTTGATAGGAGATCTAGAATCCCAATTTGAAGAGGAGGTTGAGGTTGATAAAGATGAAATTTTTTAGCCCCATGATGGAGATGTCCAAGAGGAAGATAGACCTCTCACACTGAAGAGAAAAAAATGGAGTCAAACACAGACTAGGCTTACTGAGAAGCAATCTCCAAAAAAAAAAGAAGGCTCCCAAGGCTAGTGCTACAACTAAAGGAGAAGCTTCATAGCTAGCCAAGAAGAGGAAATTGGTTATAGAAGGTCAAAAGATGGGCCCCATGATGGAGATGGCCAAGAGGAAGATAGACCTCTCACACTGAAGAGAAAAAAATGGAGTCAAACACAGACTAGGCTTGCTAAGAAGCAATCTCCAAAAACAAAGAAGGCTCCCAAGGCTAGTGCTACAACTAAAGGAGAAGCTCCGTAGCTAGCCAAGAAGATGAAATTGGTTATAGAATGTCAAAAGATGGATAAGGAAAGAAAAACCAAAATTTCCACTAATCCAGCTACTGCAACCAAGGTTGTGGATGTGGAGAGCTCAAAAGAGAAGCCCTAGGTATATGTTAGGACAAGTTCTCCTAAACAAAAGACATCCCCATTGGTAGAAGTGAAGACTTTTGAAAAGGAGGTGTAGATTGAAGAGGCACCTATTAATGATAGTGCCAAAAGAGTAGCTACATGAAATAATTCTCTTCCTCCTCCTCTCCATAATGCACAAATTTTAGAAGAATAAATCAATGAAGAAGGAAACATATCAAATAATCCTAAATAGCATGAGTCAAAAGATGAAGAAACATATACTCCTTAAAGTGGAGAATGGAAAAGGTTTATGGAATACATTGGAAAATCAACCTCTGGATCCCAAAGCAAGAATAGTGAATCATAGGTGACTCAAGAAGTGTCATCTAAGTCTCCAAAGAAGGAAATACTAAATGAACAAAAAGATTAGCAAGAAACAGAGAAAAATGTAGTAGTTGATAGTCCAACTCAAGACTAGGCTGAACAAGCGGCTCCATCTACTGAGATAGAAATAGAGCAGCCTGCTATCCTAGATTGGCTAGAAAAGAGGCTTAGTAAGAAGCCAATTATTGTTCAAGAGGAAACTCCTAGCTAGGAGAAACTATTAGAGCAATGGGGATAGCCTAAACAAAGAAAAACAACCAGAAAAGTTTCAAAATTCTAGAGAGATGAATTTAACAATAGAGTTGTTCATGTGGCTATTCCTATAGAGAACAAGTATAAAGATGAAGTTAGGCCCACAAACTACAAGGTACAAACCATCAATTTGGATCCATCTACCAAAGAGAAAGAGAGGGATGACATTTAGGAATCATCCTAGGACATTTTGAGAAGATTGGACAAAGAAACTGAGGAAAAGGAGAAGTTGCAAAAGCAACTTAGTGATGTGTATAGGTATGTTCAACATTTAATGAAGCCTCTACAAACAGCTAGCAATGAGGGTCCAATTCCAGAAGGATTATTGCCAAAGGAGGTTGTCTTTGAAATAGAAAAGTTGAAGTCCTCAGTACACAACACTTAGCGATGGTTACATGATATCAGCAACAAAGGAGATGAATCTATTGAACAAATATTTAATATTCATGCCAAAGCAGCTAAATTCAATTGTATAGGAGTTGAAGAAAATTTTGTAGGTGCCCAAGGAGGAATTGGATAAAATGAACATATTCACTTTTGATGATATTGGTAAAGTAATGGAATAGTTGAAAGTATGGAATTACATGAAAGAACTCCTCTCCAAGGCCCTGAAGAAGATAATAAAGCTACAAGGAAAGATAAAGGAAATATATAATAGTTGTATCACTTTTCTGGAAATCATGACTGGGAGGAGGAATTTTGGGCAAAAGAATATGAACATCAGTAGATTGCAACCATGGTGGCATGAAATTTATGCTCCATTTGATAGTGCTCCCATTATGAAGGATCATTTAGAAGATGTAGCCATTTATATTTCTAAGCTAGATAAGTATATTGAGTTACAGAATGAATGGAATAAAATGATTCCCAAATATGTTGATGAAATGAAAATTCATAAATTAAGAATAAAGTTTATTCCAACTTCAGATCCAGCTGATATGAAGGAAATATTTGAAAAATTCAAGGAATTATCTAGCAAGTTAGAGGCCAATAAGGAAGGAGAAATAGTTAGCTTGGAGCCACCTTGGAGAAAGTGTCAGTCATGTGACTTTACAGCCAGGAAGGATGACCTAGAATTTTATGTTGACAAAGGGAATATTTCTAGAAGGATCTAGGCTGACCTGGGGCCTATTTTAAAATACTAAATATAATTTTATTTTATTTAGAGCTCTTTGGGCTGACCTAATTTTGTAACAATAATTATGCACCGACCTAAAGTAATTTCTCTATAAATTGAGTCCTCAACTTCATTTGTAAGGGTTAGACATAGTTAGAGTAGCTAGAACTGAGAGAAGAGTTAGTTTTTTTCTGAGAGAAAGTGCTGAAACATTGTGGATACATGAATTGTTGCAAATCTGGGTGATTCAATACAAGTAAAGACATTGTGTTTTGGTGTTCTTTCCTGTGTTATTCACTTTACATGGCTCTTGTTTCCTAGATCTTTAAATATTGCTTTGAAATTGTAGTTGCATGTTAGATTTTAGATTTAGATTTGATGCAATTGTGTTGATGATTCAATATTTGAAGTGTTTGAGCAATCCTTGGTCCATACTTTTATTAGCTTGTTGATTGTAAGTTGTTGTGAAAAGTTAGCATGGGCCTAAATATTGTGTGCTAATTTCAATTGTGGGTATTTATTCATTTCAATTCTAAAATAAGGTTGATTTGTGTGAATGCTCCATGATCTAAAAATCTTGATTACCTTAGAAGGTTGCACTATTTCTATGAGATTGTGGGTTTAATCTGGGTTTAGCAAGAACTAGTTTTGAAGTATTGGTCCACTTTGAATGTTTAATTGTTTACACAATCGATCTTAGATTTAGTTTTAGAAATCTCTAAACCCTTTAGCTTTTTCTATTTCTTTTAAATCTGGGTTAGTTTTAGGAATTAAAAGCATCAACATATTGCAATATTTGATGAGTTTGAAGGTTCCAGTATTTGCTTTGTAAGGCCCCTTGTGATTACCAACATTTTCACATTATCACTAAGTTGTTTTTGCATTTTCAAGACTTTACATTAGAGACCTTGGGGTTATCTCTTGAGGATTGCTAGTAGAGATTTACCTTTCAAAGAGATAAGATACTTGTACTCTGCCTGAGTTGTTGTTGTGTAGAAAACACCATTAATATTCCCCTTATGGGCATAGCAAGAATTCGGATCCTCTGGAGAAGTAGATCGGGTGCCTACTTCATTGGGTGATAAAGTCAAAAGGTCATTTTTTCCCCCCACTACTTTGGTTTGACAAGTCAAACCATATCTAATGGCCCAAGGCCACCAAGAACTGTAGGTCTCTTCTTACCTCTGTCATAGACAAATTTCTCATCACATTTCACCGAAACCAATCTGAAAACATCACTACAATCTGCCTAATTAAACATGTTGGTATCTCCCAAAGTACCATTATATACAAAATTATTGACAAATTTAGACTTACCAAGCATCTAAAAATTAGACATATTCTTAAAATATTATTTTTTTCATGTGGCGACAAATTATGATATTTATTATATGAATCATTGTCAAGCTGAAAACAACATTCTTCAATATTTTGCACACTACCACACTGTAAGAAAATTTCATCCAAATGAAAAAATGGCACTCAGCTTCTGCCATATGGCTGGTACTATCAAGCTCAATCTCATTATTAGTTTGCATGTCAAAGGTGAAATAGTCATAGGAACTAATCCAAAGATTATGCATATCATGCAAACTATCTCCAAGTGTGTGTAAAGAGATACAATCATACATTGGGACACACTATTTTTGTTTCCCAACATGTTGGTATAGAGAATCATCAAAAATATCTGGCCTATCCTCATCTTTGCTCCCTTTGATATCCTCTAAACACAATATATCATCTTCAACATTCATAGCTTGTTCAAAAGTGATCAATTCAGGTTCAAAAAGATAATCTATTTTTTCTTTGAAGTCAGCATCCATATCCACATGAAAAAACTCATAACTAGGCTCATCTAAATCAAGAAATAGATACTTATCCAAATCTACATTAAAATTCTCAAAATTTTGCTTATTAGATATACAAACTTCATGGTTATTTATTGTTTCTAACTCATCAAAATAGATTTGTGAATTTGCATTAGCCTACACACTTTCATGCTCATCATACAATGCATCATTAAAATCAATTGGTTGTTTGGCATTACCCACATTATCACCATTTTGACCAATTAGTTCATAACTAGAAGGAAAATCAGATACCCATGCATCATATCTTTCATAGTGGAGGTTATCATCACTGTCAAAATCAATATGAGCAATACACAACACTTGAGGGTTATCACATGTGCATATTTCTGATATTCAGTGGTCAAAAAATTTGAAATGTGTTCACTGGTTAATAGACCATTGTTATGATCCATTCTTTCAACACTTCCTCTTCTTGACTTCCACTAGAAATGCATGCATTACCAAGTTGTAAATCAAGGTATACTATGATATCACCATCATCAATGTCTGAAAAATAAATGGACTAATAACAAACTAGGTTTTCCCAATCATAGGAGATTGAATTGATAACAACCTTGTCAAAAGCATGGTCACAATATGTCATAGAGGACAGGTTGTCCTTTTGTTCATTCTTGCTTACTTATGGGTTGTTATGATAGCAATCTACATCTTTATGTATTTCAACATTGAACTGGATGTCACCATTGAGTTGGTCATTTACATCTTCTTGAGGATAGAGACAAAAATTCTCACTATCATGAACATCAATGGTAGACATTGCATCACTCTTAACTTCTTCCTTCTCAAGTATGCACTCGTTTGTATCTAAAACTGAAAACATTTGATCATTTGTATTCATATAGTTGCTAATTTCATTAGCATGTTTACCAACAATTGAAGACATCAAACTTTGCACATATTCATTCCTCATTTTTTCCATATTTTCTAAACATGTGTAAGCCATCTGCACACTCAATATTTTGAAATCCTTTAACAGTGCACTAGATCCCAACTAAAAAGTTTCAAAATACATATGAATGCAATCTAAGATACTAGTTCTAAAATTTTCAGGGATTAGTGAAAGAGCAACAACAAATCTGTGACTAAAATCAATACTTGACTCTTCATCTTGTTTTCTAATCTATATTAACCTTGTGACAAGGTCATAAGGTTCTTTTGAAAATTCTTCTCTATAAGCATCCACTAGTTTATCCCAACAGGAAAACAACTTCTTAGGAAAACTTAAGTACCAATCCCTAGCTCTAGCTTCAAGAGATCTGACAAAAAATATCATCCACATATCCTAATCTCCAAATGAATGTTTCACCATGAAGCTATAAAAACTTTGTACATGTGCATCTCCTTCACACACATTGTATCCATTAAATCTAGGCATTTGTTTATAGACTCAAGATGGCATACTCTTAACCTTATAATCAATCCATGACAAGTCTAATTGGTTATACAATGGGTCAAAATAATTTACAATAGGTGTAGCAATTCGGCTAGTAGATCTAGTATGATTATCTCTTAACTAGGATTTTATAGTCATCAAGTTCCTTTTGTTCATCTCTTTAATTCCCCTTTTAAACACAACTTTCCATTCCGACCTTAGCCTAGGCTTGTTCACACTTGGGTTCTTGTACTTTGGGTTTTCAACTATTTGAAGACTATCAAAATTCTAAATCTTCTTGACAATATGTATCAGTTTTTCTAATGGCATGGTTATTTCCCTTTGGTAATCCATAGATAAATGCAAATCTGGGTTTAACTAATTGTGCATAATCATAACCATGACAATATGAAGAATCACTAGGATAGTTGCTAATATGGTGGTAACCTAGGACTAAAACATATGATAATGCAAATGGATAGGAATTCTTAACATATACAAATTCATTCTAACCATCCATACTAGAAAATTTGTGAATACTTTATACAAACACTTTAAATGGAACAACAATTGCATTCAATATGGCAAGTTTAGCAAATGAAAATATGCAGAGAACTGTGTACCTTCACACCTCCAGTTGTAACTTTCAATAGAACACTTGTAGGTTACAATAATAGACAGGAGCCCTTCATGTGCATAAATTGTAGAGTGGAGTCATCACCTCTTCAACAAGAGGAAAACCTTTGAAGCAAGGATATATTTCTCTGAGTTCTTCCAACAGTCATTTCATAGTATTTTGAATTTGGGGCTGCTACGAATCAATTTGTAGATATGGAACTTCTTCAACTTTTGCACCAATCATTTACTCTTTCTAACTCTTTCCAAATGGACTTCAACAAATTTGCACTGGAGATTCTTAGATAGAATTAACAAAATAATTAACTTCTCCCTAGTAGAGTCACCAATTTGTTGGTGATTCAGATGGGAAAATGAGATTCAATAATTTTTAACCTCTAGTTACAAACTGCTTAAAAACTTCAATGACTCCTAAGGCTAGATGATCTTCTATCAGAATTTTCTCAAGTTAGTCCCTAGTGGAGTTGCCAATCTATTGGTGATTCAGATGGGAAAATGAGACTCAATAATTTTCAACCTCTGGTCACAAACTGCTTAAAAACTTCAATGACTCCTAAGGCTAGATGATCTTCTATCAGAATTTTTTCAAGTTATTCCTCAGCATAGTCACCAATCTGTTGGTTATTTTCTTAGAGACAAACTTAATCTTAGTCCTTGCCTATGAATTTTCCACAACTCAATTATTAGCAAGGTTGAGGATTGGCCAACACTTAAGTAAAGTAGTTAATACCTCACTTCTTCTCTTCAGGTTCTATGAGACCTAGGAGGGTAATCCTATGCATACTCATTATATCTCAAATTCAGTCAAGAGCATTTCCTCACACAAATGTATTCCTCAAGAAAACCGCTTCATCAAAGGCTTGGTAGACCTCGAGTGAAAGTGCCATTTGTTTCAGAGAATGTGTTTATATACTAAAAGTAGGGGCAATGTAATTTAGAGTATATTATGAATTCGTCTTCATTTTGAATCTTAGGCTAGATTCATTACTAGCTTAGTCAACCATGAGATAAACTAATAAAACAAATAGTGCCCTATTTGAGGGAAAAACATAGTCACAACTTGCAATCAATCAGTAATACAATTATGATTAAACATCAAAAATTAATGGACATTAGCATGCCACTTTGTAGCATCTAACTCACTGTGTTTTAAAATATTGCTTCCTTACCAAATCCTATATCCCTTTCCCACAAACTAATGGCCTTATTTTAGCATTTAATCAACTCATTGAGCTGAAGCATAAATCAAGCTCATTCATTTGGTGCAAATGATAGAAGACAAATGAAATTATGATTAACAACTTCATTCATAATTTGGAAGAAATATATATAGGAGAGCAACATTTTTAGAACTAATATTCTCCTTCATTACTAATATTACTTTGTAAAACTATATTTAAGATCTTCATATAGTATAACCTTTGCCCTAGATTGGCTTCTGATATATTTACTAATGTATCTATTTACATTTTATTTGCTTTGAGAGCATAGCATTCACCTCGACCTATTTAGGACTCAAATTTCTCCACTTAACTCTCTTAACTTTAGCCATGAAATCCCCTTTATAATCAAGGGAGTGATAAGCATTCAGCTGAGTTACAATTTCATTTTCATTTCAGTTCATTTCAAAAACCTAATTTCAACTGATTCCTCATAGAACTCCCCGTGTGGTTTCTTATGCAATCATTTGGGAATAGGTGAGGAAAAAAAGAAAAAAACGTGCAAGATACCATTAGTCATTGTCACTGGGTTCATTGTTGAAACAAAAAAGATTCCATATCATATCAGCCAAAGGACTTCCACATCAGCATGGAAGAGAAAAAGACAAACCATGGACATACTAAAACAATAGCTCCTATGCAAAGACCATGGTGTCATCAAAAATAGAAACAAGGAGGTGACCCTATTTAGAGTTGTCGACATCAGAGAATTCCCAACCACTCGTTGTTCTTGATAAAATTGGAAGGAACATCACCACGTCATCATCAGAGCTCCCATATGGCACCAGAGAAAGGTGTTGGCCATATCTTGCGTCAGTGTCACCTTCAGCATCTGAAGAACTATAAGAGAGCACAATAGGAGAATATTTTTTGCCAAGGTAGGCCCTATGAATTTTATCTTTTTTCCTGGCCCTCTTCACTAGTTGAGCCAGTTCCTTGCCTTTGAACTTGACCATTTCTCCCAGAATGGTCTCATTTCTCAAGATGTACATCTATGCACAATTGTTTTCTTCTTATGACCTCTAGCCCTCCTTTTACCCTTTGAAACCTCAAGAGAGACCTAGGCTTCTTGCTCAGTCATATCCTTGTGACACTCAAATACATTGAGTCAGCTAGAACTTCTAACAGGCTGAATTGTCACACCAATTTTCCCCATCTCCAGAACAAGCTAAATTTAACAATTTAAGACAAAGTTTCAAGGAGACACACCTGAAAGCCTAGAAAATTGTAACCAACCTAGCAATAAATTCCTAACCAGACTAGAGAACCCAATTTAAAACCAACTTACTCAGGACAAGAACACTCAATATTCAACTTAGGAAAAACAAACAGCCTCTCACTCTTCTTCACACTTTGCCTTACATTCACTGCAGACTGGAAAGATGGTGAAAATGAACAACGATCTATGTGCAGGTCTTCATGATCTATCTAAAAATGCAAGACAACTTAGAAATGCAAGAGGAAACAAACACAAGACCACCTCACGATTAGGCTACGGTGAACTCAAATAAAAGCAAGATAAAGAAAAAACAAATGATATACCTTCTATTCGCATTGTCCTTGGTTGGCCCTTGATGTGATTTGTGATGTTCCTCCTTTGATGGAAAATGAGATGAAAGATGCATGATGTGATGCAAGATGGTTGAAAGTGGATGAATAGTGGGTTCAAGTGCTATGGTGAATGCAAAATGTGCAAATTGGCTAAGTATGGTTTTAAATGGAAAAATGGAAAGAGTTTGGTATCAAATGCATAAGGTCCCTAAATGAGAGAAAAGAGGGGGTATTTATAGAAGAATTTGAATTCTCAAGAGAAGTATACGATTAAGATTGAGCAACCATGGCCAATATGTAGGAATATGGTGAGTTGAAGACTCACAAGCCCTCACATCTTTCCATGTGGAGGATGAAGTGTCCAAAGGACATGATGAGATGGAAGGAGGGTAAATGATGTGGAAGAAGAACAAGTACTTTGAAAGTACATTGGGAGAGGAGAAGATTGCCTTAAAAGGAAAGTTCTTGTTCCCAAATGGTTGGAAAGTGACATGAGAGGAATTTTAGTATTCCTCAAAAATCTCCATGGGGAAGAGGAAAGTAGTTGGGAAAATAAATGTGAATTAAAAATTCACATGTTTGGAAGAATCCCATGGAAAAGACAATGTTCTAAAAAGGGAAGCAATTGTCTACATGTGACTTGATGTGACAAGTCAAATATTCTAGAAGAATTTGGCACATGTGACGTGACAAGTCAAAGGTTCTAGAACTTGCATGGCAAAGAGAAGATTCCTTGGAGGAATAAAAGTGAATTAAAAATTCACATGGGGAAGAGAGGAGCCTTGGATGAATAAAAAGGAATTAAAAATTCCTTGGGGGATGGGGAGAGTTGACCAAGATGCTAATTAGATTAGCTTATCAATGATTATACAATCATTATTGGTTAAGGAATATTAGAAGCCAACTTGCAAAAGTTGGAGGATGTGACACATCCTAATCAAGGATTAGGAATGTATAAATCCCTAAAGAAGAGATTAATAGGTTGATTAAGATTAAGTTAAAGGATGTGACATGTGAGGAATTAAGTAAATGTCATATTTATTTAATTCATTTGATGAAAGGAGTAAGGGGGTAACATATTTAATTGTTAACTAAATACCTTAGGGATTTAGAGGAATTTAAGGATATTAATTAGAGAATATCAATATTACCTAATTAATGCAAATAAGAGGATGTTTAGATGAAAAGGGATAAATTTGTACCAATGTAAGTGTCCAAATTTAGGTTTCTACATTTTTCCCCTCTTTGAGATGGTGTTACGAAGTAGCATCATTTCAAAGAATATTAAAATATAGAACCTGAAAGAAGATTGTTATATTGGAAAAGATGCCCTAGTCATTCAAAGGAGTGACTAGGAGGAAAGATGATTGGAGTGAAAATGAAGATTAGGGATGAAGGATGCCCCATTGAGAGGACATGTGGGTTTGAGAGAACATGGGTGTGCTCTCGAAATGGATGAGATGATGCAAGGGGAGATTAAGAAGATGATGCAAATGGATGGAGTGAGAGAGGATGATAAGCGATAGGAGATGGATGAAGAAAAAATGGATTTAAGGATAAATATTATGTTGCCCCAATCGAGCTACAAGCCAAAATGGATATGGGAGAATATTGAAGAGATGAGGATAAGAGATTGGATTTATATGGGAGGTAGATTGATGAAGAATGAATGGATGGGGGGGATGAAATTCAATCCTAATGCAATTTTCCATTTTCAGAGCACTAATTTTTTCTATAGCCTAAGACACCAAGTGCTAGGGTATGTGGAACCAAGGTGGATTAGTGTCTAATGCATGAAACAAACACAACAAACAAGAAGGCTATCCCAACACCCCAAAGTCACGATGACTTTGGTTAGGCCAAGTATTGGAATAACCACAAGCACATGAGGATTCCCCAACGTAACACAAGACCACAAGGATCTTGGTAGGTACTATGTGGGACAACCCATAAGATAGAAACAAAGCAAAAAGATCAAGATACGCCCCTATGTTGACTAGTCAAAGCACACCATGATATGATGGATCAAGGAAACCATGACAAGTGATGAAAGGGAGCTCAAATGATAAACAAAATCCAAAAGTATCAAATGATCACAATCAATTTCAAATGTCCTTTTCCATAGGATCAAGGGGATGGATGGGTTTGATGAGGTCTATTATGAAGGATGCATGCTATTGAGACCGATGATGGATACTAAACTAAAAGATTGATATGATGCAGGATACTCAAAATCGATTGGATCTGCTGATACTAGTGGATCTTGTTTGTGATGAACTAGCTAGATAAGGGCATAGCTTGATGGCACAACACAAGAGATGAGACACAAGATAGAAGACTCGCACACCCTAAAAACCTAGGGACTCAAGGGCCGATCAAAGATTATCCTTGCCTATGTGAAAGCGTAGAGCCCTCATAGTTTGATAAAAGGTTGATGACTGACCATGGATAAAAGAGGAAAAAGGATGATGGAGACCTCAATGATGGCTGATAGGACTGGACAGATGAAAGGAACCCCAAGGGTAGATCAAATGACCAACCTTTCCTATGTGAAAGTGTAGGGGAAACATAGTTCAACCAAAGACAAAAAGGGATAAGGGATGATGAGATATCCCTAATAAGGGGATAAAATGATGGCACTGATATGATAAGACAAGATAGACCTGTTGGATAAGATAGGATGATGATGATCACATGAAGCTCAAGGATGGGATAGTTATCCAAATCATGAAAAGATGAATTGGAGGGACAATATGATGGATATATGAATGATGAGAAAGCATAGGAGATTGGACAGATGTGAAAAAGAAGCAAGAGAGATGACATTGAGATAGATGGCATTGGGTTGCATGGAGGGAAGCCTATAGCTAGATACCAATGACAAGGGATTAGGAGATGGGATGAGGATAGAGATAAACAGATAGGGAGGTAAAGATGGGGAGATGGAGGGGGTTGTGTGGATAGATAGGAAGATAAGGATGGGAAGATGGAAGGGATTGTTTGGATGGGTAAGGAGACAAGGATAGGTAGGAAGATAAGGGTGGGATATGAAAAGGATTAGATGATGGATGGGTAGAGGGATAAGGATGAGGAGATAGAAATAATTGTTTGGATGGATAGGAAGATAAGGATTGGGAGATGGAAGGGATTGTTTGGATAGGAAGATAAGGATGGGGAGATGGAGTGGATTGTTTGAATGGATAGGAATATAATGATGGATAGATGGAAGAGATTTTTATGATAGATGGAGAGGAAGATAAGGATAGGGAGATGAAAGTGATGGATGGATAGAGGGATAAGGAAGGGATTGTTATGATGGATAGATAAAAGATAAGGATGGGGAGATGGAAGAGAGGCTATGATGGATAGGTAAATAAGGATGTGGAGATGGAAGAGATTGCCATGATGGATGGATGATATTTTCAAGGAGTATATCACAAAGAAAGATAGATGCCCCCACTCTAGATATGATGTGTGTGAGGAGGCAAGAGGGATGGAAGATGAGTGGATGGGAAGATAAAGGAGGTAAATGGAAGAGAATATGATGCATGGATAAGGAAGGGAGATTAATGGTACCATAATTGATGGAAAAGAAAGGTAGATGAATGTGAATAAGGCTTAGGATAGTGTGTTGATGAGGGTAATGCATGCCAAAAGGTGTCCAAAGAATGTTTATATGTTTTCCCCTATCGATATCAAGATCATAAGGAGGATGAAGGGATTGGGTTAAATTGGATATGATAGGTGGGATATGGAAGATATGTTATATGGAGGAGAGGGGTGAAGGGGATGAAGTTGCCCCCAAGTGCGGAAGTAAGCTAGATGGGGGATTTACACATGATGCATGTTTTCTAGGTTTTCATCATGGTATTTATCCAAGGTGCTTGTTTTCCAAGTTTTCACCATTGGAAAAATTATTTCTCTTTACTCTTTTTTTTTATTTTTTTGATTTTTTTAATTTTTTTTAATTTTTCTTGGTCTTTTTGGATAGAATGTGGATGGAGATGGATAAGGATAGAAAGGAAAATAAGTGGATGTGGAAGACATGCGATAAAGAGATGGATGAAGGACTCTAGCATCAAATTCCATACGAAGTATTAAGATCCCATGTTCAAACCAATTGTTGGATGTTGGTACAACCTCATTAGGATAAATGGATTATGCAAGAGGATGACTTAGAGGGATTTGATGGGGAAGATATGTGGGATAATATATGGGATGTTGGAAAGGGTATGGATAAAATGATGGGGTAGGTGTGTGATGGGGTGGTGAGTTCAAGACCAACATTGGCACATGTGGTGGTGTATGTGAAAGGATAGGAGGATTAATGGATGGAGAATGTGGGGATAATGGAGGAGATGGGATAATGAATTTTGGGACATAAGGACCCAAAATAGATTTATGAGATGAAAGGGGTGTATGATTAGCTTTTGGATTAGAAAATTTGGATGTTGTTATGGATGCTTCATTTGAAGGCATTGCATCTTTTTTCTTTGGGATCCACATGATTTTGATTTTTTCTTTGGTGGGCCTTTATGGCCTATGGATTTGATTTGGATTCTGGATTTGATTTTTCTTTTTATCACCATGTATTTTAGAGGGGACATGAGGAGCTTTTTACTCATGTGAATGTTTAGATTTATGCATTTTTACTTTAGCATCCAAAGTGCTTTTAATAGCAATGGGATGGGTGCTAGGAGATGGATGATGTGAAGCGATGGAGGTTAGATTATGGGGATTATGTGTAGATGGAGGATGTGCAGGTACGTGCCTTTATTGATCCTAATTAGGGAACATACGAGTGGGATGTTTATGATGGATGACATGGATAGGTGATGAATGGATGAAAGGATGAATAGGATGAGATGGAGGAGGTGATTTTGGGATATAAGGGCCCAAAACAAACATAGTGGGTGGAGGGACATAAGGACCCAAGATGGATGGAGTAGATGAAGGATGGGAGATGGTCGATGGAGGGATGTAAGGACCCAAAATGGATGGATCAAATGAAGGAGGAATATGGACTGTTGTTTTGAGGTGATACAATGGAGGAGGCATGGCAGTATATGTTTTTGTGAAGTGATAAGAAGAGCCTATATTTATTTTGGAAGAGGCTTGTTGAGGACATCTAGAGGTTGTACCAACATCTTTAGATTTTGAGTCTTGGGAAATATGCCCAAGACTTTGCATACAAATTTTTTCTTTGACTTGGATGAGCTCTAAAATACCTTGCTCATGAAGGCTTAAACCTTTTCCTTGATAGTTCATGTTCTCCAACATTCAATCCATGATAGGATTTGTGCTATTCTAGAAGAATGATGCGATTCTATTATTAGGTGGAGGATTATGGGTGGTATATATGCTTTTTTTTCTTCTGCAAGGAGACCACAATAGAAGATTGTGAGGGTACCAACGGGGTACAAAAGTGGCAAGGGCATAGTATGTTTAGGTGATAATGGAGAATAGTGAGATGAAGATGATGGGGTAACAACATCTTAATCGGGACAAGTGAGTGGTAAGGGATCAAGAGAGGGATTAGGTGACATGATATGATCTAGAGTTATGGTAGTAGGTGATGGAGTGATCAGATCTTGAGTATCAAAGGGATCATGGGATGGGATGGATGGGGGACTGTGATCTTGAGGTGGACTAGATGGGATGGTAGGATCTTGATCTAGAGAAGGGGATATGTTGGCATGCTTTGGATCAAACTCTTAGGATGACTCATCTTGTGGGTGGCATGATAATGGAGTCTTGGAGGGACTCTTTAAGTAGGGAAGATGAAAGGATGGAGGATTCAAAGAATTCATGGGAATGGATTTTAGTGATACTAGGAGTGGGAGAAGTGGATTGGATTTGTGGGTCTTCCATGGGTTCAACGGCTCTCAGAGTAGGAGGTGGGTGTTAAATGAATTCAATGGGTGTGATGGTTTCAACTGTTTGAGTAGTGATAGGGGTGGTAACAACAATGATAGGCGTGGGTTGGAGAAGGGTCTCATTACTAGTGACCATGGATGATGGCTTGGGATGGCATGGTTTGATGACTCCAAGTGGTGGAGTGGGGGATGTGTGCTATGTCATAAGTCCTTGGAGAACTTCTAGAGTGAGAAACTTGCATACTCTAGGCTTAGATGGTGAGGTAGGAGTGGATGAAGGATTATGGATTGGTAGGGGATTAGGGCTATGGATTGGTGGATTGGGATTAGATTGAGGAACTAGATTGGATGGAATACTAGGAGTAGATGGAGGATTAGGATTAGATGGAGGGTTAAGGTAAGGATATTGGAATGGTGAATTAGGATTGTAGTAAGGATATTGGGATGGTGGATTAGGATGGGAAGATTGAGATGGTGGATTGAGATAGGGAGATGTGGATGATAGATTAGGATAAGAAGATGTGGATGTTGGATTAGGATAGGTTGATGGGGGTGTAGGATTAAGATAAAAGGGTGTGGATGTTGGATTAGGATGAGCAGACTGGTAAGGAGGATTATGATAAGGGGACATCGATGGGGGATTGTGATAGGAATACTAGGATGGTAGATTAGGATAAGAGGATGATGTAGATGAAGGATATGACAAATATGAGGAGGGGGAAGGTACTGGATATCCCTTGTCAAAGGTAGCATAAGGAGTGTGATTAGGCATGGATGAAGACATAACAGGATAGATTGAAGGGATGATTGGATTTTAGAAAGTGGGTGGAGAAAGCTTACTAGCAATGATAGTGTCAAGGGGATCTATGTCATATTCTTCTTGATCGACAAGACTTTGGTCATTGTCGTCAACGTAATTAGGGTTTCCTTTGACTACTATTGATGGAGGATAAGGATTCACGATGATAAAAGGATAAATAGTATGGATCAAAGATTTTGGATGGAAATGGACTAAAGTTCAAATCAAGATTTAGGTCAAGCTCAAATTAGGATGATCGGATGATGCGATGGGATTGATTTGGACAATCGTATTTGATTACGAAAGGATAATCTCAACACTAAATCTACTTTGAGATGGAAGTAGATTGATTAGTTCAAAGGTGATTGGATAAGGATGTGATTGGATTGGATTGGATAATATTGATCAATGATTGATAAGATCGAATGATGGATTGGATAGGATGATGAAGGGATTGGAAAATGCCATTTAGAGATTACCCTAGGTGATTTAGGATACTGATTGGTCAGATTAAAGGATGAATAGATGATTGCGCACCGAATTCACTTTGAGATTGAAAGTGGATTGATTGTGTTGATGATGATGATTAACTCAGGACAGATGACAATCTTAAGTAGATGTTGAGGATGATGATCAATTCAAAAACCTAGGTCAATTCGGATAATAACCCAAAATGAAGTTCAGGAGATTTGAACGGGGAAAATGATGATCTAATTAGGGGAGTGGATGATAGGAATGGATGAACAAATAAATGATTGATTGGAATAGATGAAAAAATGCTTGGATGGGGAGACTAACTCTTGGAATGGATAAAAGGACTAATAGGATGAAATTGAAGATAGGAGGGATCTTAAGATTTGTTTCAATACCCAAAGATCTTAGCTGCAGATGGACTAAAGCTCATATTAGGATTTTGATTAAGCTCATATTGGGATTAGGCTAAAGCTCAGATTAGGATTGGATTAACATATTAGGATGATTGGAGGATGTGATGGGATTTATTCTACACCAATTTGAGGGGTTTTAAATAGAGGACGTAAGATGTTGACAATCAGATTTTTCTAGATTTAGCAATTTTCAAAAATTATCAAATTTTTCCATTTTAGGAAACTATATAGGCATACCTTTGAGAGTTCAATTTTTTCCCAAAAACTACCCAAAACTAAGGTAGGATGAATTTCCAACTAACATCCCAAATCTGAGACATGCATTCTCAGTTATTAACAAAAACATTTTTTCAAAAATTGAAAAAAAACACTAAATTGCGATTTTGAGGGTCAAGATGAAAGTTTGAAGCCTTGAAACTGTGTCGAAACAAGGGCCAACTGACTCAAAGTTGAGAACCCACATGCCATCTCATAACACAACCAACCATAAAATTTTAGCCCAATCAAACACCTGAGTCAAAAGTTATGGCCTCCAAAATTTTTTGCATAAAAGTCAAAACCCCTGAAACGAAGTCTAGATGATTGGGATGGATGATTTGATGATAGATATGGACTCTAATGATGTTCTAAGTAGCACCCATGTGGTTTGGTCGATGAAATGATGACTTATAGAAAAGTGTTGATGATAGGAAAACGGATGCTTGAAATGACTGAACATAGGGCGAAAAAGGTCATTTGGAGGACAAGTTCGCCCAAGTTAGGGAAGGTATGCCCTTCCAAGGGTAGGTCCACCCAACTAAAAGGGGTAGGTCCACCTATTCAGTGTAAAATAGGTGAAAATAGTTATTTGGGTTAGGTACACCTATTCAATGGCAAGTCCATCCATCCAAGGGCAGGTCCACCCAACTGAAAGGGGCAGGTCTGCCCATCCAAGGGTAGGTCCACCCATCCAAGGGAAAGTCTGCCTATTCAATGAAAAATGGGAAAAAATAGTTGTTTGGGGTAGGTACGCCTACTCAAGGGCAGGTTTTCCCATCCAAGGGTAGGTCTACCCAATTGAAAGAGGAAGGTCTGCCTATCCAAGGGTAGGTCTGCCTAATTGAAAGGGATGGGTCTGCCTATCTAAGGGCAGGTTTTCCCATCCAAGGGTAGGCTCGCCTATTCGGTAAAAAATAGGCAAAAATAGTTATTTGGAATAGGTAAACGGGTGCAAGAAATGAGGAAATGGATGCTCAAATCAAGGGGATGAATGTGCGAGATAGAGAATGGATTCTTACAATAGATGCATGAATGTTTGGAACAGGGAAAAGAGTGATTAGAATGATGAAACGGGCACTCAGAATGATGAAACAGGTGCTCAAAATGATGAAATGGGTGGTAAAACTAACTGTTCAAGGGGTAGGTATGCCTATCCAAGGGTAGGTTTTCCTAATTGGGGTCAGGTACGCCCCTACTAGGGAAAGTACGCCCCTTTGAAGGAGAAATTCCACCTATTCAAGGGCATGTTCACTTGTTTGACAAAAAGTTGGGAAAATCTGACAAAAAACAAGCTAAAAAGGGACTAAGATAGAGGACAAGTTCACCCCTGGTAGGACAGGTCTACCCCTTTGTAAGGGAAATTTCACCCCTCTGCACAAATATGAACTTGATTTTTGCAAAAATGACTATGGAAAAGGACCCAAAACACAACAAACAACAATCAGAGGATAAGGATGACTTGACTGAATAGAAAATCATTGGTTTTGCTCAAAGAAAACAGTTCATACAGCACGATCATAAGATTAGTAGAATGGGTATGGCCAACAAAGTCCTCTATCTAGGATAAACAAGGTGACTAGGGAGTCCTTGATATACACCCGATATGCGAGGCCTAAACCATGAACACCAACTCGTCACAAGCATGAGTCGGGAACCTTAGTGAGATACTAAAGGCTCAGACCATCTCTTCACATCATCTTGATGCTTTGCCAATAATGACATGGCTAAATTGGGGTACAACTTTGGCCTCCCCCTTTGTATACCCCACTGGTACGCGTGGTTGGGATCGTCCCTTGGGGTGATGAGATCTACAAGCAGGTCCCCTTAAAAAAAAAAGGATGACTCAAGGACTTGGTAGGCTACGATTTCTCATCACCTAGGATCGCCAAATAGTGCAAAGAGATTGGATATGTCAATAGCCTACCACAAACATAGCACACAATGTAAATTTCACCCCTCCTAGTTAAGCTATGTGCCTAAATTAACAAAAAAAATGATAAGGAAACAACTAATAAAAGTTTCAAAATGAGTAGCTCTACAAGAAACTTGTTAGTAATTTATTTTTTTCTCTCCACCAAATGCTCATCAAATTGTTGCATAGACACAAACAACACACATTAAGAGGTTAGAAGTAATCAAACAACAAAAAACAATGCTTAAAATGTAGTTTTTACCTTCTGAAAAATGTTGTTTTGGGTGGGTCTGCCTGTCTATTTTGGGCATGTCTACCCCTTAGTGGACAGGTCTGCCCCTTAGCAAGGGCAAGTTCGCCTCTCTACTAAAAGTTGGAAAAACTTATTTTTGGGCTCTGTGGAGAGCAGGTTCACCTCTGTAAGGGCAGGTCCGCCTATCTATGGGTAGTTCTGCTTATCCATGGGCAGGTCTACCTCTCTACAAGGGCAGATCTGCCTCTCTACAACCTAAACCTACAAATAGTGAGGCAACCAAAAACTTGAGAGCAAGAGACCCATTTGTGGGTCCCACCGAGCGTGCCAGAAATGTGCATAGATTTTTGTGATCTATCTAAAAATGCAAGACAACTTAGAAATGCAAGAGAAAAAAAACACAAGACCACCTCACAATTAGGCTATGATGAACACAAATAAAAGCAAGATAAATAAAAAAAAATGATATACCTTTTATTCACATTGTCCTTGGTTGGCCCTTGATGTGATTCATGATATTGCTCCTTGGATGGAAAATGAGATGAAAGATGCAAGATGGTTGAAAGTGGATGAATAGTGGATTCAAGTGCTATGATGAAGGTAAAATATGCAAATTGGCTAAGTATGTCTTAAAATGACAAAATGACAAGAGTTTGGTATCAGATGAATAAGGTCCCTAAATGAGAAAAAATGGGGGGTATTTATAAAAGAATTTGAATTCTCTAGAGAAGTGGACAGTTAAGATTGAGCCACCATGGCCAAGATGTAGGGATATGGTGAGTTGAGGACTCACAAGCCCTCACATATTTCCATGTGGAGGATGAAGTGTCCAAAGGACATGATGAGATGGAAGGAGGGTACATGATGTGGAAGGACAAGTACTTTGAAAGTACATTGGGAGAGGAGAAGATTGCCTTAAAAGGAAAGTTCTTGTTCCCAAATGGTTGGAAAGTTACATGAGAGGAATTTTGGTATTCCTCAAAAATCTCCATGGGGAAGAGGAAAGTAGTTGGGAAAATAAATGTGAATTAAAAATTCACATGCTTGGAAGAATCCCATGGACAACACAATGTTCCAAAAAGGGAAGCACTTGTCCACATGTGACTTGATGTAACAATTCAAAGATTCTAGAAGACTTTGGTACATGTGATGTTACAATTCAAAGGTTCTAGAACTTGCATGGGGAAGAAAAGATTCCTTGGAGGAATAAAAGTGAATTAACAATTCACATGGGGAAGAAAGGAGCCTTGGATGAATAAAAAATAATTAAAATTTCTTTGGGGGATGGAGATAGTTGACCAAGATGTTGATTAGATTAGCTAATCAATGATTAGAAGATAATTCGTGGTTAAGGAAGTTTAGAAGCCAACTTGCAAAAGTTGAAGAATGTGACACATCCTAATCAAGGATTAGGCATGTGCAAATCCCTAATGAAGAGATTAAGAGGTTGATTAAGATTAAGTTCAAAGGATGTGACTTGTGAGGAATTAAATAAATTTCATATTTATTTAATTCATTTGATGAAAGGAGGAGTAAGGGGGTAAGATATTTAATTGTTAAATAAATAACTTAGGGATTTAGAGGAATTAAAGGATATTAATTAGATAATACCAATATTACCTAATTAATGCAAATAAGAGAATGTTTAGACGAAAATGGATAAATTTGAACCAATGTAAGTGTGCAAATTTAGGTGTCTACACAATCAACTTGCATTAAATAGAAAATTGGAGCATGTAGAATTAATGATTCAAGAACTCCTCGCGTGAGTGAGTTGATAACTTAACAACTCAGATTTGAATTTGGGCCATTCATCTTAAAACAATTAAAACTTCATCTATGGTGACCATGAGAATCATTTTTTGACCATTAGCAACTTGTTCCTAGAAAACAGCAATGTGATCTCAAATGTTGCCATGTTTTCCTTTAATATTGATTAATCATACACGATTCGACAATTAGCATGTATTGTTAACATAATCCGTGCTCCTTCATTAATATCAGTGAAGTACATGAGACCGGTGTTTTTTTTAGAGAGAATATTTCCTTATGTACTTCATCACTCATAGTTGATCCTCCCTAAATCTTAGGGTGGATGAAAGTATTGTCATGATGAAGTTTAGTCCATTGGATCGTCCTATTTTAAAACCATATCAATGGTTCTCCATTGATTTTGCCACTTTATTTCTTGCTTTACACATTTTCCTCAAGATTATGACACACTTCCTTCTCTAGCAATAGCCATCACCTATTTTGGATGCATCTCATCCTTCATCGCCTCATCAGTGATGTCAACATCCCCACAATGAAATCTCAACCCTTGAATCTATGACCCGTCCTTGATAACATTCATTCTTCCATTGTGCATCGCTAATTCAAACTTTGCACCTTGGCTCCTATCAACAATGATGAAGTAAAAATAACCTCATCAACATAATGGCCTAAATATACAAATATAAACATTCTAGCCTAAATTACTCTGCCAATTGATTACCTTTAGGAAAAATAATTGCTTTCCTTTCTATGAATAATCGTACATACTTATTTCTTAGAGTTGATTAAATTAAACTAACTTATGTTGATTTAATGGTTTAGTCTTGAATATTTCATAGGTCAAATACACCACCATTCACCATTCCAATCAAAAGGGAAATGAATGTGGGTCTCATACTTTTGAAAACCAACGAGTGGGCACCAGAAATCTAGGAGCACACATTTTGGCTGAGTCTTTATAATTATGTTATTTTTCATTTTCAAAGACTTTATGGCTCATGTGAAGCCTCTTTAATATTGTATATCATGGGATTTTAAGTTTGTTTTACTATGGGAAATTTGTTGGGAGACTTGATTGACTAAAAAATAGGATTCTTGTTAGTCATTTTTCATATCAGTATGTAACTATTACAAATAATGAGAAGGAGATTATCATTGTGTTGTCAATTTTTCTTTTGAGTAAAAAATACCATATGAATATGAGTTTTCTCGCCTTCCTTTGAATTACTATGTACTATGGATGCATTTGTGGAATGAAGTAACAGAGAGATTTTTCTAGTGCATGTGATATGAAGTAGCAGTAGATAGACCTATGAGCTGGCCACTTGAGGGTTAGAGATAAATAGATAGATAAGTATTTGTTTCCTATTCTACATTTTCCTTTGATATAATAGAAGTTGCATTTGCATTCCATTTCATTAGTATATATTATACTATTAGTGTCAAGCCTGCAGGTTGTAATTGAGTCTGTAGCTTCTAAGCTTAGCATTTGTGTGTCTGGAGCACCTTTCTTCAGTTGATTTTGATTAATGGGTTTATGATTAGCAGTTGGCATGTGATTCTCTACATCAGATAAATGTTTCCTAATTTATTTACATGCTTTACTTATTCAGCAATTTATGCATTCTTTAGGTTAATTGTTTCCATGTTTTCTAGTTTGATGATGATGCTTTTTAGATTCTTAGTTTTTTGTCTTCTGATTTGAGTTGTTTTCCTACTTTCTAGATAGATGATTTATTGCTTTCTATATTAGAATTTTTATTCAGTAATTAGTGCTTAAGAGATAATTTGAGATGTCCTCTATGCATACAATCATTGGACACTGCTTGGTCAATATATTTATGGGTTTATTAACTAAAGTGTTAGGCCCTAACGACAACCTATCACTTTTTGGTGTCATTTTTTAGGATCATTTTTCAAGTGTTAGTAGAACATATCTTGAATACCTCTCTTAAGGATAGAAACAGTTCTTTGGCTTCTTTTTTGCATGGTCAGGAAACGAGGCCCCCAAGGGAGATTCATACCAAAAACTCGCCCAGTTGATGTACCAACAACAAGCAAAGAAGGAAACTCAAACGAAGAACTTACTATGGAATTGACCAAACAGGGTCAACTTGAGACCTTCCCACACTCCAGAAAGAGAACGAATAGTGGTCGACGAGCATATTCTTTTGCAAACTATTGAACCTCATGCCAATAAGAAATATTTGGAAGAGCATCACACTCCCTCCAACACCATGGGAGACCATAGAAATGTTGTCAATAACCACAATAATGATAACCCTCCACCACACAAATTCACTTATCCTATTGCTATTGATGTAAACGATGAGATGACAATGAAAAATATCTCATCGACCTTCTTGCCAACCTTTCAAGGTTTGTCTACTGAGGACCCTGATCATTTCCTATTTGAATTCAAAGTCTTGTGTCAAACCTATGACTACAAGAATGATAATCAGAAATTGAAGCTTTTCCCTTCCACTCTAAAAGACTCGTCCATGCACTAGTTTATGGGGTTAGCTTCTCAAACAAAATAACCCCCTAGGATTAAATGGAGACCACATTTTTGAAGAAATATCAAAGTTACTATAGGGTGAGTGATAGGAAAGAAGAGTTGTTCAAAATAAGGTAGAATGAGGATGAAATTTTAGAGGATTACCTAGATAGGTTTATCTTCTTGTCTAAATGTTGTGGTGGGAAGTTATAAGCCTCAATATTTTAAATACCTTATTCCTCAATGGTCTCGATGATGAATCTTAGAGGAGCTTAGACTTAATGGGAAAAGGAGACATATCCCAACTGAGACTGGAAGAAATAATCGAATTGTGTCAGAACTTCTCCCGTACTCTTGGAGGGATTAGGAAGTTCACTCCCTTAGGTGGTTCTAATGACATAAATAAACTTTGTGAGGAATTGGCCAACTTCAAGATTGACAAATGACATAAATAAAAATTTTGAGGAATTGGCCAACTTCAAGATTGACATTCTTGTCCAACTAAAGACCACCTTACATGGCATCTAGGCTAAAACCAGAAATCCTAAGACTTTGTCTATTTATTGTCCTAGGTTTCAAAACAAACATTTGCTAAGAGAGTGTCCCTTTGACAAAGTTGACAAGATTGACATTTTTTAGGTATGTGACAAGAATAACCCTACCAATCAATGTGAACTATTAAATGCCATAAAAAATTCTAAGAAAAGAACAACTCCAGTCGAGGAAGAAGTGAACATTGTCAACCAAAGAATGGGAGGTAATTTCTCCTATGGCCAGAATTCCAATCCTAACTAGTGGCCCCAACCAAATTGGAACAATAATCAATGGGTAGTTCCCTAGCCTCAAGCACCACCACCAATACCCTCTAGCTGGGAAACCTATCCTTGGGGACCACTGGACTGGACAAATCAATCTTGGAGTAACCCTCAGTGGCCTAACCAGTCTCAACAGCAATGGTACCCTCAAAATTTCATCCCTCAATGGAATCAACCCCAACATCAGTTCTATTCTAGTCCTAGGAGGATGCATACCCAACAAACTCTCTTACCACCTCCCCAAAACACTCAACATACTGAACAAGTTAATCAACTACCACTTCTAGCGCAACCAGTCCCTAAGCCAAAGAACAATTGTTTGAACACTCTAGTGTGTTCCACTAAATAGGACCGAACTCAATGCAATACACTGTAGAAACCTATAGCTAAGGTCTGGTAACACACTTTCGCAGTCGATTATCGAAGAAATCATATCCAGAAGTATGTTGAGGAAACAACAATAACACTCACACCTATAGAAAAAACCCTAGACACTACACAACATGGAGCCAACCCACCATCTTCAATAGGTGCTGCTAACATACCTCGAGAGGAGGAGGGTCAGTCTCCAACTGAATCATTAAAAAATTCCATGACTAAAGATAAAACCAAAGCCCCTTTTCCAAAGCAATTGAAACCAATCCCTGTGAAAGATGCTCTAGAAACATCATCTATGGAAATTGCACTGATACATGAAATTAAATGATTGCATATTGAAGTTCCCTTGTTACAAGTGATTAAAGAGATCCTTGAGTTAAACTAGTTGATTACAGTTGTGCATCAAAACCCCAGGGAGGAAGCCAAAATTAATCAACATTGTTCATACCAATGGGTACCTAGCTGATTTGTTAGCTGGAATGGTTACTGCTCTGAAATATGATGACCCAGGAAGTCTACTTATAATAGTAACAGTTAATGGGATAGCAATACCCAACACTTTAGTGGACCTTGGAGCATCCATTAACGTAATGACTATTGATGTGATGGAAAAATTAAGACTCATTGATCTACTCCCCACAACTATAGTCCTACAGATGGAAAACCAATCCATAGCTATTCCCAAGGGCATCATTGAGAATGTTCTTGTTAAAGTATATGGATGGGAATATCTAGTGGATTTCTAGATAATTGAATCCCTTAAGCCCAAAGATAGTTATCCAATAATTTTGGGGTGACCATGGTTGGCTACAGTTGTAGCCAAAATTGACTGCAGGGAAGAAGGAATGACAATCTCCCATGGAACCAATAGCAAACAGTTGTTCTTGTATCCTCTTGTCAAGCCTACTGAACATAGAAAAGTATGGGTTGATGAACCAGAAAGTCCTATAAAATAGGAAAACTTAGCTTCACTGGCCATGGTAGTCATTAAACAACACAATAAAGAATTAGAGGATGAATTAGAAAACGACGTGCAAAGTATTGCAATAGACTCCAACAGTGAAGAGATGTAAAACATAGAAGAAATCCTTGGACACCCAATCAACACAGATCAAGTATAATTGATGATGCTAATTTTATTGGATTTCCTTGCCTTTTGATGAACTTAGTTCCAAAATTGACAAAATTGCAACCAAAATTGATTGCAAGGAAGGAGGAATGGCAATCTCCCATGGAACCAATAGAAAACAATTATTCTTGTATCCTCTTTTCAAGCCTACTGAACATAGAAATGTATGGGTTGATGAACCCAAAAGACCTACAGGATAGGAAAACTTAGCTTCTTTAGCCATGGTAGTCATTAAACAACACAGTGAAGAATTAGAGGATGAATTAGAAAACGACGTGGAAAGTATTGTAATAAACTCCAATAGTGAAGAGATGTAAAACGTAGAAGAAATCCTTGGACACCCAATCAACATAGATCAAGCAGAATTAATGATGCTAAGTTTATTGAATTTCATTGCCTTTTGATGAACTTAGTTCCAAAAACTTGTCATTTCTTTGAAGATGTTGCTAGGCTTCATAAACTATACTGCACAGCTGTCCACTTAACACACTGACAAGGCCCATTCACACTATCACATTTAATTATCCTAGATTCAAAACCATTATGTTGCTACTAGGAAAAACCTTGAACATCAATAGTTGGTTGGCTGAGATGGAAGAACAAAGACTGTTTGATACCTTGGTAAATAGATATAAAGCATTCTCCTAGGATTATAAAGATATGAGAGAAATACATCCTAGTGTTTGTACGCACCATATCTATACTAAGGATGTTTGACCTATTCACCAACCATAAGGGAGACTCAATCCTGCTCTTAAAGATATTGTTAAAACTGAGATTGAGAAACTCTTGTAGGTAGGATTTATCTACCCAATTTCTGACAGCAAGTGGGTGTCACCCCTGGTTTTGGTTCCAAAGAAGAATGGGAAGTGGAGAGTGTGTGTAGATTACAGGGAGCTTAACATAGCAAAGCACAGAGATTATTTTCCCCTGCCATTTGTGGACCAAGTGTTGGATAACTTGGCTAGGAGAAAATATTTTCCATTCTTGGATGGATTTAGTGGATACAACCAGATATAGGTAGCAGTGGAAGACCAGGATAAGATGACCTTTACTTTCCCTTGGGGAAAATTTGCATATAGGGTTCTTCCCTTTGGGCTTTGTAATGCTCTTTCCACCTTTTAGAGGACCATCCTGGCTATATTTGTAGAGTTGATAAATGAGTGTGTGGAAGTCTGTATGGATGATTTCACTGTATATGGTTCAAATTTCAATAAAGCTCTCACAAATCTAGACAAGGTGTTAAAGCGATGTGAGGATCATTGGTTGTCCCTTAATCATGAGAAATTCTTAATCATGGTGGAACAAGCGATAGTGCTAAGACATCATATTTCAGCTGAAGGGATTAATGTTGATCCCAAGAAAATCAAAGTCATACAACAACTTGAGATTCTAAAGATTCAGATTGATGCCAAGATTTTCTTAGGGAATACTGGATACTACTAAAGATTCATAGAAAACTTTAGCAAAATTGCAGCCCCAATGTTTTCTCTCCTTCAAAAAATTGTTGACTTCATTTGGACACTTGAGTGTTAGTCCTCATTTGAAATCATTAAAGAAAAACTCACCTCTACCCCTGTCCTTCGAGGACCTAACTGGAACCTACCATTTCACATTTATGTCAACATTTTTGATGATGCCATTGGAGCGGTTCTAGGGAAAGAATATGAGAATGGAGAAAAATATGCTATATATTTTATCAATAAAAATTGTATGCCAACAAAGAAGAATTACACCACAACATAGAAGACATTCTTGGTTGTAGTGCACGCCATTAAGAAATTTAGACATTATGTCACCGAATACAAAGTTACAGTGCACATAGACCATGCATCCATCAAATATCTCGTGAATAGACCGGTGGTAAATGTAAGGATAATTAGGTGGTTACTCCTTCTCCAAGAGTTTAATGTGACAATTGCTGAAAAACTAGGGAAGTCCAACATAGTCGCAGACTTCTTATCCTGGATTAAGCATGATGGAGACTGTGCTTCAGTACAGGATGAATTCCTAGATGAAAATTTGTTTGCCATCTCCACTAAAACTCCTTGGTTTTCTAATATGGAAAATTATTTAGCCACAACAAAGGTACCACCTCATTTCTTGGCAAAAAAAAAGAAACAACTTGTCAGAGAAAGTGCCCCTTTTAAATGGATTAATGGAATCTTATTTCGGTGTGGAACTGATATGGTTTTGTAATGATGTGTTAGGGTAGATGAGACCTATAGTATCCTTAGGGCCTATCATGATGACCCTTCTGGAGGGCATTATTCTACTAAAAGGATAACTCATAAGATCCTAGGAGCAAGATACTATTGTCCATCAATGCATAAGGATATCAAGAAGTACATTCACAAGTGTGATGAATGCTAAAGGATGGGAAGCCCAACCGCATCTAATGAAATGCCCCTATAGCCACAAGTAGTCCTTGAACCATTTGAGAAATGGGGATTGGATTTTCTTGGCCCTATAGATCTCCCTTTGCAAGGAGAAGAGTACATTCTAGTATGTACCGACTACATGACTAAGTGGGTAGAAGTACAATCACTATGCATTGCTAGGGAAGAGTAGGTAGCTGACTTTCTTTATAATAGATTTTTTCTTAGATTCAAGGCACCAAGAACAATTTTTATAGACCAAGGCCCCTATTTTATGTCCAAAGTCCTATTGAAATTCACAAATCACTTCCAAGTAAGTCACAAAACATCCTCACCCTACCACCCACAGGAAAACGGACAAGTCAAGGTCACAAACAAGGAACTAGAAAATATTTTGACAAAAACAGTCTCCTTGAGAAGGAAAGATTGGGCTAGGAAACTATCAAAATTTTTTTGGGCCAACAACACAACTTGGAAGTCAACCACTAGCTATAGTCCCTATGAGTTAGTCTTTGGGAAGAAGCCCCTCTTTCCCATTGAATTCAAGATCCAAACCCTTAGGATGGCCATGGAATTGGGCATGGATTTTAAACAAGCTCAAATTGAGAGATTTTTACAACTTAGTGAACTAGACGAGCTTTGTCTAGATGTCATCAATAAAATTGAATTGATCCAGCAACAACATAAGGTCTGGCATGACAAACATATCAAAGAGAAAGAATTCCATATCAAGGATTGGGCATTGTTGTTTGATTCCAAATACAAGGACCATCAAGGGAAACTTAGGATACACTGGCTTGGACCATATGAGATTTCTGAAGTGTTCGCTATTAGTTCAATCTAGTTAAAACCAATTGATGGTGACACCCAAACTCTTCTGGTTAATGGGCATCAATTACGCATTAACCATAAACCCGTTAACAAAGAGGAGTTTACTAAAATGGTAGAAATGCAGGAAGAAATACACTGCATTGACTTTGTCATGGCAGGGTCAATATAGTGTTAAGCAAATAAATAAATAAATAAATATAAATAAAATTCAAAAAAAAAATCTATATATTTTTGAAAATTTCTTCAATTTTCTCATGAACTCCATGATTTGGACTTGGCTAAATTTTTGTTTACATTTTGCAGGACTTCATCTTGTGGCGAGCCCAATTCCAGTGCACCCTATTGCGATGCTCCAAACTTGTTGCTACAATGCTCTAGAACCTACAACTCAAATTGACCCCATGGCTCATCTTGACCCTGCATTTTGACACATCACTCAATGGTACTTTGGAAAGTAAAGGCCAAGGTATCACAATTTCCTTCATGTCAGTTGCATCTTTTTAGCAATGCTCCAGAATTCTGTTGTTTCTCTTCCAGCTGCATCTTTTATGCAATGCTCCAAAATTCTATTGTTTCTCTTCCAGCTGCATCTTTTCAATGAGTGGAATGATGCTTGGATGCTCTGAAAATTTTTTTAGATGCTCCATAAATTTTTCTTGCTACTCCGACTACATCTTTCGACGATGCTCTAGAAATTTTGATTGTTTCTCCAGCTACATCTTTTGACGATGCTCCAAAAAATTTGATCACTACTCTGGCTACATCTCTTAGCGATGCTCCAAAATCCTCAATTTGGTTACTCAATTCTGATGACATCTTTCTAAATAATTCTGGAACTCTCTTCTTCTCTACGTCGGTCACATTACTCGATAATGTTCTATCTTTTGTATAAATTTTATTTTTCAAATTTTCTCTTATTTTTCCTAAGTTTCGTGCATGCCCATTCCTTAATGTTGCTATGAGATCCACTCCCTTATGATCACTCCGCCATATCAAGTCAAATCTTTCCATAATAAATAAGATTATTATGACACCCTTTTTGTCATAATAATTTTTGTCATTACTCCAACCATCCCATTCACGCCATTAATATTTTCCGCCACCTTCACCAACCATATAACTATCTAGTTACGTCAGCACAAGTGATGTTTGATCTAATGACAAGATCGAAAGTATGTGCAAATTAATTTATTAGAAGGGCTAGTATTTATTTTGAATAAAGGTTAATTAATTGGTATGATCTGTTCCCCTTGTAATTTTGAAACTTGTACCCTTTACACGATTGGTAAAATTACGACAACTATTGTAATTCCCTATGGAAAGCCATCATAATGATGTAGTAAGGTGACAAGAAAGCTGGTAATTATGTATTTCCCCATCGAGCATATCAACACAGAACTCTCTCTTTGTTTGTAATTTAGAGAAGCAAGCATTCCAGGGTTCTAAAAAATTTCACCAGGAAGCAAAGGAGATGGGAGGCAATAAGAAAAATTTTGAGCCAAATTTTGCAGTTCCATTGCTGGCATTAAGTAATATAGCAACTTTATTTCAAAGGGTTGGATGGTTGGACTTCATGAAACAATTCAAAGGGTACACAAAGTAGTTGGTCAAGGAATTCATTGAGAATTTTGCAGATGGGAAGACTATGGTGTGTGGAAAGTCATTTCAAGTAAGTACAAAATTCCTTGCTTTTCTTTCTAGTTGTGAAAATAAAGGGATTCATTTGAATGAAAATACCCACGTCCCTTATCAAAAGTTAATAGATTTTTTCCATAGGGAACAAGAACCCCAACCTGTACTAACCATAAGCACTAGGGAGAAAATAAGGGAATTCATAGAATGTCTATTCCAGAACCTTGGAGGTCTGGAGTAGCCTAGATTATAAATTATTTCACCTGTGAGGGACAAATGACTACAATAGTGGGACCCCCTTTCTTCCTACTAACTCATTTATGCCATAGAATTGAGGACCCTACCCTTAGGATAAATTTACCATCCTTTCTCTGCCATTTAGTCACCTCTATGATAGAAAAGTATAAAATTGGTATGGGGCCCCTTAAACATCATGGTTTGATACAACTAATATGTAAATATCATTTCTGTAATAGGCAAAAGAAGAAGTGGCAAAGGTTCCTATAGAAATTTGAGAATGAAGAACTGGGGAGGTCATTTGAGGAAGGGGAATCCTCTAAACAAGAATAGAAATTTGTAGAAGAACCCTCCTCAAAGGCATTAGGTGGCCCTAAGTCCCAATATACCTCCACGTATCCCAATGGTGATGTGTTGGAATCCTTGCTAGATGAATTGCAAACCCTAGGACAAGAAGAGGAGGTGGGAATTGCACATTACGGAGAAGATGAGGAGCCCCCTCGAAAGAAAAATAAACGAAGTAAAGTTATTTTTCAAATAACCCCTCCTCTACATAGGAGCAAACATTTATCTTTAGGGGTCAGTGAAATTGAACCCCAAGATATAGGTAGTACTTCAAAATGAAAAAAGGCCAAGACTCTGGTAAGGGTGGTAGAAATTGACAGTCCACCTGATAATGAGGCAATTAATGAAGTAGGAAAGCAAGAGGAGGAACTTCCTAGGGAAGAAGACAAAGAAATCTTATCACCTAAAAAGCGGGGAGGGGAGAAAGCACAATCATCGCACTCAAAATAGAATGAAGATGAACCTGCGAGAGGATTCTCATCCTTCCTTGACAAGTTGGATAGTATACATAAATTTGTGGAAAGAGTGCCTCAAGAAACTCCTCATGAATCTTTCTCTGTGGATACCGATGAAGAAGAAGAAAAACCTCATATGGATGGAGAAATTCCTTGCTCCTCCTTACCTGAAGAAACTAAAGAAGGAAGTATGCATGATATTGAGAATACAAAAGAAGTAGAAGAAGTGCTTCTTGAGAGCACTGAAATAGAAAATGCAACCCATATTGATGAAAAAGTGGAAGAAGTGCCTCATTCATCCCTTCCTAAATTAAAAAAAGAGGAAAATGTGTCTCATCTTGATGAAGAAATCCCTCAAGTATCCTTCTCTATGGACATAGGGGACAAAGAATCCAGTTGGAAAAATGAGGAATTAGATAAACTAAAGATGGAAATTGAAGGGCTAAGGGCCAAGTTGCAGGATGACAAAGCATAAATTAATCAACAGAAAGAAGAAATGGAGGTGCACATTGCCATTATCCATAAAAGGAATCAGGAAATTGCAATATTAACTACACAAATGGAGGAAAAAGATAAGCTTATTGAGTAGTTACAATTCCAAATCCAACATTGGAATCAACAAGGTAACTAGAATCAAAATGCTATGTATGAAAAAGAAAAATGTATTCTAGATTTGAAAAATAATTTTATGCAATTATTCAATGCTTTTGAAGAAGAAAAGAATCGACAAGAAATTGAGTTAAATGCCTCTGTGAGTAGAATTGTGGAGCTAGAACAAAGTTTACATGAGAGTGATACTCAACCAATTATGGAATCAAAAGGGACATGAACTAAACCTATTGTTATAAATTGGTTCTAGGTACATATCCCGCCAATGCTTATGAAATGGATAGAGCATTGTTACCTCTTGAAAGATGTAGAATTTGAAAAAAATAGGTTAAAGAGGAGTTACTCATGTTAAAAGAATCTTTCCATTGGGCATATAGGGGTAAGTAGGATGCCTGTGAAATTGGTGAATTGTTACTAGCTTGTAGAAGACCATCTAGGTTGTACTCCATGTTTCTTAATGAGCATATTTTGAGATGGAAGTTACAAAGAATTCACCAAAACCAGCCTCATGACCCTGATGTCAAGGAATTTGTAAAAATATTTGTTGAATCACTCCCTGAATAGCAGAATTTGTTGTGTGAATTCTTTATTCACAATTTTCTCCTAGAAAAGTATACAGATTTCTTTATTAACCTCTTTGTAGGAGAATCATAATTGAGATCATTCCTATCCACTATGAGAAACCAAATTCACTGGAAAGATAGATCAAGAGAGTATGCTTAGGAAGAAAATACTGTAGGGTTGAAAATAAGATACCCTCATAGGAAACCTCTCTCTTTCAAGAAACAGTTTTTGGGTGTCAAAAGTAAACAGGAAGTACGGGTCAAATACGATAACAACCTCAAGGTGTGTCATGATTACTTTCAAGAATAGGGGGCACATTTAATAGGACCAGCATGGCATGCATGTGAAGAAAGGTACACCCCTCTTCCAATGCATCTCAAAAAGAGGGAAATTGTTTCACCTCTCAACATCAGATGGTCCTACGAAAGAGCAACAACTTTGATCAAAATTTTGGAGGACTTTAAGACCAATTGGATTGGTATGAGGCACAAACCTCCCTTGCTTCTTTCCCTACCACCTTCAGTATACACCAACTTGGACCAAAGTGAAGATATTTTTTCCAGATGGAAACAAAGGATCACTTTTCATCAAATATTTTTGAGGAATCTAGAGACATTGGACACAGAGGCAGATAATGTGTATGATCTCAGTGCTAAATATGAGGAAATGAATACGAGAAATTATGGACAGGGAGCATATCAGAGAGTGGGAGGACCTACTCAAAATTAGGAAGGGGAGGAAATGATGAGGTAAAAATAACCTCATAAACATAATGGCTTGAATATACAAATATAAACCTTCCAACCCAAATTACTCTACCAATTGATTACTTTTAGGAAAAATAATTTCTTTCCTTTCTATGAATAATTGTACAAACTTATTTCTTGGAGTTGATTAAATTAAACTAACTTATGTTGATTTAATGGTTTAGTCTTGAGTATTTTACAGGTCAACTCCACCACCATTTTCCATTCCAATCAAAAGGGAAATGAATGCAGGTCTCATACTTTTGAAAACCAGTGAATGGGCATTGAAAATCTAGGAGCATGCGTTTTGGCCGAGTCTTTATAATTCTATTATTTTTCAATTTCAAAGACTTTATGGATCATGTGAAGCCTCTTTAATATTGTAAGGGATTTTAAGTCCCTTTTACTATGGGCAATCTTTTGGAAGAATTGATCGACTAAAAAATAGGATTCTTGTTAGTCATTTTTCATATAAGTATGTAACTATTACAAATAATGAGGAGATTGTCATTATGCTATCAATTTGTCTTTTGAGTAAAAACTACCATATGAATATGAGTTTTCTCACCTTCCTTTGAATTATTGTGTAATATAGATGCATATGTGGAATGAATTAATAGAGAGATTTTTCTAGTGCATGTGATCTGAAGTAGCAGTAGATACACCCACGAGCTGGCCACTCAAGGGTTAGAGATAAATAGATAGATAAATATTTGTTTCATGTTTTGAATTTTCCTTTGATAGAATAGAAGTTTCATTTGCATTCTATTTCATCAGTATATGTTATATTGTTAGTGTCAAGCCTGTAGGTTGTAAGTGAGTTTGTAGCTTCTAAGCTTAGCATTTGTGTGTTTGGAGCACCTTTCTTTAGTTGATTTTGATTAATGGGTTTATGATTAGAAGTTGGCTTGTGATTCTCTGCATCAGATCAATGTTTCCTAATTTCTTTACATGCTTTACTTCTTCAAAATTTTACACATTCTTTAGGTTAATCATTTCCATGATTTCTAGTTTAATGGTGATTCTATTTAGATTATTAGTTTTCTGTCTTCTGATTTGAGTTGTTTTCTTGCTTTCTAGATAGATGCTTTATTGCTTTCTAGATTAGAGGCCCCTTAGATTAGAATTTTTATTTAGTATATTAGTGCTTAAGAGATAATTTGAGATGTCCTCTATTGCATACAGTCGTTGGACACTGCCTAATCGATATATTGATATGTTTATTCACTAAAATGTTAGGACCTAACGACAGCCTGTCAAGCGACGAGAGATGCGGTGAAGAAATTAGATTTAGAACATACACCTGCATGAAAATAAATGGTACAAAAGACATCACACATAAGATCTTATCATATTAGCAAAAGAAAGCTTTTAGAGAATATCATCGCTCATTGCAATTTTGAAACTCAGGCTCAGGAATGAATCTATGATGAGTGATAAAATATAGAAACATCAGACCATCGCTCATTGCTAATTCTCCTCATATAGTTTGCAAGCAATTAGCGATGAGAAGGTTTACATTGTTACAATGTGTATCGTGTATTGCTAATATAGAACTTAGCATTTAAAACAAATTTGTGATATGCAACAAGGGAAAACCCATCCTATCTCTCATCGTTGGTCTTAATTTTATCATTTTATGGTCATCCGCGATGAGCGAGAAGAACGTAAGGTTGTAGGACATCACTTATCGCTATTACAATACTGAGGGCTCAAAAGCCATTAGCGATAAGTGATTCCTCTACAATACATAAAACATTGCTCATCATTGATTTTTCCAAGAGCTACAGTAGCTATTCACGATGAGCGAAAACAAAGAAATGTCTCTCATCGCTCATCGCCAATTTAAAACATACACTCAAAAATTAATCAACGATGGGCAATAAAGATATGATGATCATCAGGACTTGAGTGAAAAATTTAAGCACATGCACTTAAGTTGTTCTAATGAAGGGGACCCTCTAGGATGATGTGAGAGAAGGGGCTCAGAAACTTCTAAGTCATGGAATGCAAAGGATGTAAAGGCCAAAAGGACTTCTACTTATCCTTATAAAAAATATGAGGCTCAAACTTAGGCTTAAGGGATCGGTTACCCAATGATAATGAATGACATAAGATGTTTTAAAATGACCGGCAATGGGCAATAAGAAGTCAATGACTAAATAGAATGTTACAAACATTTATAATGAATAAAACCCTAAACCCTTAGATATCAACCCCACATCCAAATGTGACAAGGGTTTCAGATGGAACAAAAAAAAATTGAGGGTTCCATCAGAAGCATATAGCCTCCATTATAGGTATGATTTTTTTTAGTTTTAATCAATTTAAATATTGTTGGGAAATTTTAAAATTGGTCATTTTATGCCATGACTATGGAATTTTTTTCCAAAAGTAGGGAAATGTGAATTTGACTTCAAACTAGTGTATTATTATTTTCTTTGTTAAAATTTAATTTTGTCAAATTAGAAATGAATTTTATTCATTTAAAAATGGAGAAATCAATTCTCCTTATTAATTTTTCATAGGAATATTTTATGATCATATTCAAAAATTTATTCCAATTTTGTGCATTATTTTCTATTCCATTCCCAAATGGTTACTGGAGTAGGAGGAACCTAAGAATATAGGTATATTATTAGAAATGAGTGCCTACAGACATTATCTCAAGTCTAAAAGTAGCTTTGAGATTAGTATAGGTGTAGAATTATTAAGTGAAAATGTTAAAGAATAACATTTGATAATTAATGAGCCAAGATTGAGTCGATGACATACCTAGAGTGTTTTTGTAGGATCAATATGCCCATTCAAGGACATGTCACACCTAGGTAGGGTGGTGAATGCCACTTGGGTACTCTCTTCACCTTGTGATGGGAATATGTACTCGAAGTTGCAAATCCATCCCTTTGTGCTTTCATGATGACACTCCTTTCCTTTCTCTAGTACCCTCATCTTTATTTTCATTGAATGTTATATATGATGTGATACTATCTCTAGCCATTTGTGTGATCAAGTGAGAACCTAATTGGATGTTGTTGATGTCTATTTTTTATAAATGGTGGTTGATGTGTGTGTAAGACTTATTCTCTCGTATGGTTTGAGTGTGTTTATTTTCCCTTGCAACTATTTCCTAGGATGGTGGGGTGGACCTTTGGGTAACATATGGTTGGGTAGCATGGAACTCCCACTTAAGGATGGAAAAAGGATTCATGTATTATTGGTCATATTATTTATTAACAAGTTATAAAATATATATTTTAGGAAATTTGAGTTCTCCTATCTGATGCAGACCTAGGAGGCTCAACCACATTCAAAGTGAAAACCTACCTTTAAGAGGCATCTAACAAGATTAAAATAACCTATTTGAGAAATTCAAACAATTCTCAGAGTGTGACAACAATCAGAAGAAAGATTTCTCACTTTCACCCTTGAATCCTAGTAGTGGTGCAAACTCAATTTTTGGCCTTTAAGTCAAATAATCTCCAAGACATCTGAAAAAAATATGATGGATTCAGACACCCATTTTAGAGTTGTAACAAATATCTCAAATTCAGATATAAGTCTTTTGGACCAATCTCCTAAAATTACCCCTTCTATGCTGACCTAATTAGGCTGATTAGGCCTAAATTACAAAGCAACATGCCTTCAAACTTAACATAGACCCTTGAAACCTTGAGGTAGAATTTTTCATTCCCTCAAACCTCTAAAACCACAATTTAATCTCAGGGTTGACCCTTCCAACATAACAAACCACAAAACCCTCAATTTCATGCCAAATCAAGACGGTTTATTCAAAATCACTTGCACAACCTCCTAGACCATACCACTAACTCATACATTTGTATTTTAACCCCTATATGCTCAAAATTTGAAAAAAAACTCCACACTCTCATTGATTTTCTCAAACCCTTGACCCAAGGCTCCATTTTCATGTATTTTTCTTCACAAAACTCATCAAGACAGCAGGTTTATCTCCTTGGTTCTTTCTCCACAACCATAATCATGAAACCTAAAACATAATAAAACTCCCTAGGTCCCATTACACTAGTTATAGTAGATACAATCAGTGTAAGGGCCCTTTAAAACATTATTTTGGTTACAAACCCTCAAAATAGGGTAACTTTTTCCTGTTGCAAGAAAAAAAAGTTATCTAATACCAAACCATACTAAATTCCTTCAAGTCTAATGAAAAATAGTGATAACACAAGTGCTTACAAAATATGAATCATTACACAACAAAATCTAGCTGTACGGGTCTGTACAAATCTACACAATCTGGAAAAAACTCATAAAATGAATGAAAACTCAGGAAATTCTTATTTCCAATTCTTCAAACTTCGGGCCAACATTACAAAATGAGTTTTCATGCATTTTTAAAGTCTTATCCTCATCAAACCAACACCCAATTACCTTGCAACCAAGTTTTAAATCTCTAATGACCGTTGGAGGCCAAATTTACATCTTTTACACATTTTATAACACTATTACTCATATTATAATGTTTGCACTCCTAACACCTAATACTCCCTAAAGCCATACAAATAGATTGGAAAAATCCATATTACATCAAAAAAACTCCAACCTTGCACACTCACATACAAATTCAAAAACTTTCCTTCAAAGGCTACAAAAACAATTCTAAGTGCAAGATTGAAATTTTCACTTTATGATCACTAAACTCAAAGACTCATCCTAAAACATACTTAAGGTATTTATTGACCTTATTCAAGAAAAATCATGCTCAAAATTCATACACCAACCTATTAACCTCCCTATTTATCATCAAATGATTAAATATGGAGGATGAGGTGGAGGTGCTCCTAAACCACTATCAAGTTTTAATATTATATTGGAACCTCCTAAGTGGATGGATTGTAAAGTGACCACATAAGTGGAAATAATGTTATATGTAATTTTACCACATATTAGTGTTTTTTATTAGAGATCAACAGGTTTTGCAGGGACCAAAAAGCCCTTACAAATAGGTTTTGAGGGGACTTGGAACCCCTTACAAACAAAGGATAGTTGCAGAAAGATAAGAACACAAACAATCAATAGCCCAACATTAGCATTTTACCAAAAGATGGACAAGACACAACAAACTGCAAGAGAACCACAACAAAGGGACTAAAACCCAAAACAACTAACAAGGGCCTTACCCCAGAAACAACATTATGAGACTGCCTAAATCTGCTAGGTAATAAACACAACTAGCAGCCACAAAAAGGCTACCACAACACCCTTCAAGACTAGTCATTTTTCCCCACCTTCCTACCTCAATAAGAGAGCAACAATAAAAAAACCCAAATAGTGTAAAACACCAACCAAACCCTACTTCCCAAAGGAAACAGAGAGACCAAACACCCCACCTCAATAGGGGTAAAGGGAAACATAGCAGAGCAAAGCCAAGCAACAATCTTCCAACAGCACCAAATAACCTAAGAAGCCAACCCAACCTCCACCTCTAAAAGAGAGGGCTCCCCTCTATAGGAGGAGATGAACTGAAACCATTTACCACCAAAACCACAAATATCCATGCTAAAAAGGCTCCCCCTCAATAGAAGCCACCACTCCACCTCAATAGGAGCCATCTCCCCCTCTATAGGAGACATCAACTGAAGAATCCAAAAAATAGTTTTAGTAGGAAGGGATGACAAGACATCCCTTGGTAGATCAAGCATCAATTACCATGCAGAAGAAATATCAATTATGCATGTAGGAAAATATTCCTTAACAATTTCTATCTCTAATTTTATTTTTAAAGTCTCTTATGGAATTTGTAGTCCTTGGGAAGCATCTCTTTCTTTCATTTTTGTGGTATAGATTGTGTGTTGGTGTTTGTCTAGGAATCTTGGTCATTTCCATCATTTTGGAGCTCATTTTTATGTTGAAATATTATTCTTTGAGTCTTGAGCTTTATTCATATGTATGGGATTTGGGAGTAGTCATGCATTTTTTTTGTAGCTAAGACTAAAGTGCAAGATAGGTTTATAGTTTATATTTTAAATTCTAGTGTATTTTTTGGACACTTTCATAATTATATGACATCAATGCAATTTTAAGACACCTAAGTAATTGTTATATTTTCCTTTTGGTGCACTATAGTCCTCTAGTGCACTATTATGCTCTCATTCATTGAATAATGAGTATTTTTAGGCATTTCTTGAGGAAATGTGGATATAAAATATGTTCCTCTTAGCCTTTTGAGTCTTCCAATATTGTTTCCTTGTTTACAAGTATCACCATTTTGAATTTATGTTGTATTTTCATTGGAATCATGTTGCTGCATGATAGCAACTACTATTGTTTGAGATGTTGGAGGGCTTCTACCTCCTAGTTGTTTTTTATAAATTTGTATACCTGGTGTTGTTTTTTAGTGTGTGTTGGGGATGGATTCAAGGTAGATAGTTTCCTCATCCTACCCATGCATTTTAAATCTTTCACTTGTTTCACCTTGCTTAGAGAAATTGTGATGTCTTGTATATGTGTCATTGTGTGTAACATGACACTTTGGATGTACATTGGAGTGTAATGCACTATGGTGGTGTCATTTCTTAATTGTTAGTGCTTTTGTTTCAAAAAAAATATTCACTTGGATAATATTTTTGGTGTGTGGCTTGGGGAATTACATATTCACCATAACCTTCTAAGTATTTATATTTGTCATGTCAATGTCTAAAGATAGCTTTGAGAAGCTTTCCAACTCGATAAGTGAATGGACTATTTTAGGTCATACCCCCTTGTAGATTAAATTAATGATAATAAGAAGAATTAATCATAACATTCACAAACATATAGATGGCCTATGATGATAAAAATTTAATTCCTTTAATTCCCTTGATGGGTGAGTGCAAAGTAACAAGGACCAAAAACAGAAATTATCTATTCCAAAATCTAAATTAGTTGTACTTAGGCTAAATATCTGAAGAACTTTAGATAGAATATTAAAATGGTGTAAAAAAATGAAATTTAGAATTTTGTTTCTTGTTTTTAAATATAAAATTTGGCTAAAGGGTCTATAAAATTGGTCTTTTTAACATTGATAGAGGAAAACATGCATACCTGACATGCCTAAAAATTAGTGAATGAAAGTATTTTTCCAAATTATTTTGTAGATAAATACAATCGATGTCGAGGCTTGGTGTTTCCATAGTTATAAAATATTTTTATTTTGATTATTTAGTGAGATTAAAGTAGTATGATTATGGTATAAATAAAAAACTCAATAAATAAAAGGGTTATAGGAGTTGAAATCTTCAAGCCAAAGGAAAGGCATCTACTATTTCCTTCTCAAATTTTATCTATATTCATCTCAAATCTGCTTGATTTGCTCCAGTGCTTTCGATTAGTAAAGCACATCATGAACAAAGTTGTCAAGGGTTTATATTTACCGGATGATACTCTATTAAAGGCATGTAAAAATCATGATTTGTGGAAGGGGTAGGGATATGTAAGAGGTATGTTTCCTCGTCATTTTTTGTCGCATAGACATGCTTTTGTTACTATCTATCATGCAATTAAGAAGTCCTTGGAGATGCATAATTCAAACCATTTATAGATAGTGTTAAAGAGATATGCAAGGGAGGTTGATTTTGAATTAGTAGAAAAGATAAGAACCAGGGTAAATGCAATTATGATGTTGCTCACACATGACCATAATCCCCCAATGTTAGCTCAACCAGTGGATGCAGATGCAAATAGTGTTTCCCCTTGCCATCCTAATTCTATGGGTTTCAATTTGAATGCTCTGCCACTAGTGCAATATGATGTGGGGAATTTACATGAAAATCAAGATGAAAATGATGTTCAAGTAGACTAGATGGAGGAATAAAGTCTGCTCCTTTAGAATTTGCATATGGAATTTTGCTCATTTTTTTCTACTCTAAATTCTTGGATAATGTAATGAAATGATTGAATTGGCCTTGTTTTGTTTTTGCTTAGCCCAAAAGTATATTGTAAACTCTAGGTTTGTGGATAAAATATCGACATCCTCCTATACTTTGTATTATTGGAGGAATCAAGGGATAAATATGGGCTTTTTAGCCATGAATATAAAACTCTAGTACATCTTTACTATTAATATATAATATACATAGGCCTATGGAATTTTATAAAAAAAAAATACATGTATGACAATCATGAATATACCTAAAATAATTATAGAATAAGAAAATTTAGTTTTTAAATCATCAAGTCCAACTTAGAATCATACAATTATTTAAAATTAAAATTAGAAGTTTAAAAAGAATAAAAATATTTCATTTCAATTTTATGAGACTGTGTTTGAAAATTAATATGTAACTAGGAAAATAGATTTAGAGTTTAAATAAAATGCATATTTAAAATATAAATTCTAATCTACAACGGGTTTTAATTTTATTTAAAAAATATTGAAAATAAAATTGTTAGCCATATTGTCAAAGTCAACTTTAGCAATGTATTGTATCATGATATTGTTTATGTAGAACCAAGGCTTTAATTTAGATTTCTAGGCCTTAAAAAAATATAAAATCAAGGAGGATTTTTCAAATTCAAATGCAAGGAGAGAAAAATAGAAAATTTTGGAAGGAACGGAGGCTTTCCAACCAAGGCGATCTAAGGTTGGGTGTTTGCAATGGGAAGCGTGCTCTTGTGGGGGTGGTCGTACACCCCCCACCCAGGTTTTCCTTGACCATGGGTTCTCTATCATCATGAAATTTATTTTCATTTTTCTCTTTCCTATGCCACGGGACTCATGTAAAAGTGGTGTCCCCTCTCCGAGTTTCAAGCAAAAATCTTTCAAAGAGGCCCTAACTGAAAATGGAAAGGTGATCCTGTGAGAAGCCAAATTCATAGTGGAAGGTGCAAACGAAGGTGAGGGAACTGCAAGTCTCCCTCTCTCATTTCCAAGGACTTAATCATTTCTCCGAACAAGAATCTAAAAACTGTTATTAACTAGTGAAAGAAATAGATTAAGGAACATTGCTATTTTCTTTGTTGCCCTTTGTAGACATGCAAATAATCCTAACTAACATAGTGCATCTAATTCCAATCAATTATCATCAAATTCTTCTATTAATCAAATAAAGTAGTTTATTAGATTAATTCACTAATGTTCATCATGTTTAATTAAATAAATCAATTTATTTAATTAAATCCCCAAAGTCCTCTTATTTGATTAAATAAATCAAATTATTTAAATCAAATATCATAAAGTCACTAACCCACTCAAAGTTAATTAAATTCTAAACTAATTAACTTTAATCACTTTCTAATCATCATTAATAAATTCTCTAGCTTTTAACTCCCCAAGAGTTAAATCAACCCTTGATTAACTAACCCACTTGCACATGAAAATAGTTTCTGTTAATTAACTAATTACCTCACTTATCCTCTCAAAAGAATATTCTAGGGAATATTCCTTCATTGACTCCCTTTATTTGACTTTCTTACCCAAACAATTTCCCTACAAAACATCTCAACGACATGCATTGAGTGCCTCTTACATCTCAACCACATGCAAAATGTGCTCAAGCCTCACCCATTAGCATTGAGAAGTGTCCCAATCTCATTCGGCTCTCTTTTAGTCCCACATTCCTCCCATCTCTCCACTCTTCAATCCTTTAACCTATAAATAGAAGCCACTCCTACTTGAAATCCATCCACAATATCCATCATTTCCACTATAGGCATTCATCTTTGCATCTTCATCATTGGAAGCTTATCAAGGGGGTGGGAAAGGGCATCCTTTCCACATCAAAGGAGAACCACTCCCACTATGGGATAGAGTTCTTTCATATGCTTACTTTTAGTTTCTTTGGTTCTATATTTTATCTTGTTTACATAGGTAGCATGAGTAAATATCTCATAGGAGTACTTTATTTGCTTGCTTTAAATTGACTAATGTTAATATTTTTCGAAGTTTAAGCATTTACAAGTTTAGTTCTCACATATTGGCGCTAGAAGGAGGACATGAACCTCTGTGGAGCCTTGCCCCAGATTTAACATCAAATTTTGTGTTTTATGTGTGTAGACAGTTGTGATAGGATGTTTGGCACATTTGACTTACAGTTATGCATATTCACCTAATATTCCTACACATGCATCCAATATTCATGTGAATCTATCCCGGTTTTCTACGAATTTGACCTTAGAAATTGTGCATTCACCCTGTGAAACTACACATACAACACTTATTCCTGCACATTTACTTATGCAGTCTCGTGCATATATTATCTGATTCTACACATTTAGGTTGTCTTTTTGTGCATCTAATATATGTTCCTATTCATTTGTTTCTATTTCTTAGCAGTCTTGTTAAGATAGTTTTGGTCATTTTTTATTTGGATTTTGGACTAACATGGTACTAACTATTGGTGCAGCTGATTTCGTGAGTCCAAGACCTAAATTCAAAACTACTAATAATTACTTTGTAGGATTTCATTGTTTTTTATTAGATCACACATTTTTTGCATTTCATCTTTGCATGGTTAATCTAGTATCACCTAGACTAATTAGGAGGAAGTAACATTACTCTTTTATTTTGTATTTGATGTGCTTGTTCCCCTAAATATGGCAGTCCTCGGTGATGAATCTATAGTAAAATTTGAACACATTTATCTTGATTCCTTCCCCTTACCTATTTGTTGTTAAATTTTTGCCTTATCTCTAGGGTTTTAGAGGAGTTTTCTTAAATTTTGTTGTTATAATATCAAATCTCCTTGGTTTTCTTCTCTTGTTAAGCAATATTACAGGTGCATTTTTTTATCTTTATGTTAATTATAACCTCCAAGCTTGGTCTATCTTAATCACTTTGAGAAATTCATGAATGGGAACTCGAATCACTGATGGGTTAAAGAGACTCTGTCATTTAAAACGCCATTCAAAACTTTTAGTTCATTTTCATTAAATGCATCGATAGGAATGTGAAGTCCCTATTCCTAGTCATAAAAATTATTTTGCAAAAGCAACATCGTACTTAAGGTGGACCTTTTCTTTATTTTACTGTGGAAATATTTATGTGACATCCTTCTTGAGATTTGGTCACTAATAATTGCAGATTCAGAGACTAGGCAAGTTGCAAATCGAATCAGTATGAGATTTTCTGATATAAGTTTGATTTGATCTTCTTAATGTATTCTGACTATTAAATGTGATTCTCCATTGACTAAAATACCCAAATCAAATTTGCTACAAAATCTACATTTAGTTTCATGTGTCGATATTACTATTCCATCAATACTACTCTCTTAATATTGTGTTTATCCTCATTTGTTGTCTTAGTATTTGTTGTCTTGATCATTGATGGATGAAACTCCAAAATCATTGGTAACTTCATAAAATCGCTAGTAACTTCTTAATATTGTGTTTATCCTCATTTGTTGTCTTAGTCTTTGGGTGCACCCTCCCAACAATGAAAAGAAAATATTTTGTAATAGAAATCAATCTTGGGCTTATCATTTCATTGTTCAAAGTTCCAATGGAAATGCTCAAAAAAATCATATCCACATTTCATTGGTAGCTGAAGTAAATAAATGCATGGGCTCTTAGATCACTATATTATAAAAGGTGTGGTTGGTTATGTGTTTTTCATATTTTATCTAAGGTTTATCTTAATTTTTATGAGCTTAGGTGACACGTGTGAAGGCATTGAAGTGGAGGAGCAATTATTCAATTAAGAGAGTGGTGTACAATGTTGAATTATTTGTTTATCGCATCTTCTTGATCTAACATAACAAATATTGTGCTCTAACCATTTTTTCCCCTTTAAACGTGCATATTTCCCCTTTGTTCTTGCGAAGGAAGCTAACTTGTGTGTGGCTGTTCTTAAGGGTTTTGGTGTGGAAATGGGCATTTGAATGCCTCCATTTTTGTGTGGAATCAAACCCATCCATTGTATATTTTAAGGGAAATTGTCTTGTGCATGAGTCATTGCAATCAAATTGTGACTTGCGTGCATGTATAAATTATGTCTAGAGGATCACAATCGGCTAGGCACAATCAAGTGTCCTTTGACATATTTACTGTAGGAAAACCTTGCAAGTGACTATAAAGTATTTTGTTCAATAAAACAAGCAACCATCAGGTTTATGGTGTAGAGATTGGGTTTATCGGTGTAGGTTTGTCTCTTTAATATCTCTTTAATGTTTATTTAATGAAGATCGGATGCATACAAATAGGTGGACGTCCTGATTTTTTTTTAAATTGTAATAAATGTTTTGAGATGTGCATTCAAAATTACTACTAGAGATAAATACAATTTAACATCATCTGTGAATAGGTAGTAGGAGGATTTATATAAAAGCTTATGTCAAATCCAAGCTCAATTTTGGAAAGGTTTGGTGCAACTTCCACTTTTGCAGTGGATTAATCAGATAACCTCGCACATAATCCAAGTGATCTTACTAATTAAATAATTCAAACAATTAACATTTAATTGGAATGGTGGAATGTCATGGAATTATGTTAAGGAAAAGATTTTGGGTGTTGCTTTGATCTTTTAATGATCTAGTTAAGAATGCAGAGTCATTTTAAGCTAAGAATTGGTGTAGTCACAAGTCACCTCCATTAGTTTGTTGTTTCTATATGGATCTTCGTGTCTTGTGAATTGCACTATCATATTTTGTCTTTGGCTTTCCTTGAATTGTTATAGATGTTGTGTCTATTATGGAGGTGTGTAAGAAAGGGGGACTAACCATATTCAAGGCCCCAGGTCATGGAGAGCCAAGAGCGGAAGGCTTCCCTAACTTACCTTAGCTTAAAGGAGTGTTTTGAAATGAGGGACGAGAATGATGAGGATTATGAGGTCCTTCGACCACTCTGTAGACCCAAGATTTGAGATGGCGCTAGGAGAGCCATTTTTTTAGGTCCCACACTATACCTCAAGAAGCTCTTTGCCTGAGGATGAAAGTGTGATTCTGGTATGACAACACGACACACTGGCATCTCTCAAGTGTGTTACATTCATACGACCAGAGGACTAAAAGTATAATGAGAACTACTAGAAAATGAGTTGAAAACCTATCTAATCACTTCCAAAGGGCCAAAGTAAAGTTATGAAGTAGGCAAGATATGAACGAATATGATAAATTAAATATACAAGAGTTAGGGTGGCAAGAATGATCTCACAAAGGTATTCATTCGCCAAGTAGCTCCAAATGCATGTCCACCTACATACAAGAAAGAGGGAAATTTTTTGGGGTTGTATAGGGGCCTGCCTTAGTCAAACCTCCATTTTGCTGTTTCCACCTTCATGGATAGCCAAGTTTGCAACAATGGAGAAATATATGATAAAGAAGGAAATGTAGTCAAGAACATAAAAACACTACAAAGTAGTAAGGTGATACCCACCAAATCGTAGAGAGCAATGAAAATGCTTACCACCTCCTCCAAAACCTAACTAGCTAATGGAGGAGAAAATGAGAGGACTCAAGCCTCTACTACAATGGTGTTGTTCCAAACTTGCTCTATGGAGTTGACAAAGTGTTGTTGCTGCTATGGAGTGCAAAAGTGTTGCTAAAAGTGCTTGAGAATGCAAGAGGATGAAAAAGAGGATGTTGGAGCTTGTGAAGATGGATTGAATGCTTAGAGGATGTGTAGAAGATTAAATGCATGAAGACTGAGCGAATTTGAAGGAGAGAATGAAGAAAATGGCCATATTCAGGTCGGTTAGTCGAAGAGGGCATTACAAATTGACCTCCAATGGGAAGTGTAACGCCTCTATAGGCTTCAGATGCAAGAATCTGTTAGGGACGTAAGCATGACGCGCGGACATCTACGCGTTGTGTAGGTGTCCTCGATAGTTATTCCTCTGCCGACGCACAAAACAAATGCCAAGTGGAACGTAGGCAGCAAGCTTATGTGGAATTTAGCCTTCAAATTTAGTTTTCTAAAGTGACGAAGGGTAAAAGGGGAATTTTCATAAGGGGTGAAAATTTGCTCCTATACAAGGTGAAAAGTATTGCTTGTTATTTTCATCATTTCAACTGTTCTCCAAATCTTGATAGGTTCTAAACCTTCCTACATAATAGTTGTCAAAAGTTTTCAATTTAATTTGTTTTGGTCCCTAAACTTTTTTTTCAATTGACTCGTATCAATCTCTTCTTTGCAAGAAAAATTTTCAATTTTCAATTTGATCAATCTCTTCTTTGCAATGGGTTGTACTTACATCTTAAAATATGACTTTTTAGTGCTATAACCATTGTTCTTTATTTCACAACTACTTTGCATGACAAAGGTAACTTTTTGTGTGATAATGCATTGCTTCATTAATTCCTTGAAATAAATCTTATTTCTAAAATATTTGTAATGTTTGCAGGTTTGCATCAAAAAAAACCATGGTGGTCTCTTTCACATGAGAAACAAATAACAAAGCAGATTCGAGTTGGAAAAGTGGGCATTGAACTTGAACTTGAAAAAGAATTTTTAAATGCTTATTATAATAGTTTAGAGCATCCATTTACTACTTTTATTTTCTATTTTAGGCCAACTAGATCAATTGGGGTTTAAAATCAATCATTATTTTGATTTTTTTCAAAATTGGATTAAAATTGAACTTAGGAACTCACTAGACTTTGATTTTGGGCTAAAATTGAACAAGACAAACTCACATTTAAGCTTGGTGTTTTAAATGAAATCATCTTTACTTTGGGTTTAAAAAGAACTTGTTCCTTCATTGTTTTGTGATTTTTTGCAATTTGTGTCATTTGAATGTGTATGCACTTCTCTCATGTCACTCAGTAATCTTGATAATCAAAATTGTCCATTGACATTGGTTGTCTAAAATCACCCACACATTTCAATTTGGATCTAAAATTGGACAATCATGTGAGTGTGAAGGAAAGGAATTATGTGTGTTCCCTCCTAGAACTTTACGTAATCTAGGTGGTCGAACTACAAATGTGTTGGACTCAAGGAACACTGAGAGGGGAGCTGAAACAGTGTTCAGCAATATTTGAATTTTAATTCAATTCAAAAACCATTTGCAACATTTCAACAGAAATAAAGATGCAATCACATGAAGGAAACAATCAAAACACCATAACACCAATATTTTTATGTGGAAACCCTATGAGGGGAAAAACCACAATGGAGGTTAATCCACAATTCATACTTTATTAAAAGTATGAAGAAAAAGGGGAATGCACATGCATTCAAGCACACTACCTAGAGCTCACTGCTCAAAATTAGGAAGGCTCACTGCCTTACAATATATTTGGATTACAACAAAAATTTGAACTAAGAAAGTAGCATCTACAAATTCTTGGTATCAGTTTCAGTGAGACTCAGATCATATTCTAGACATTCTAACTAATTTTGCACTTCATTCTACTCTGCCTTAACTCGCTTCACAAAAATCCTCTTCTACATAAATGAAATCAATCAACTGCTCTTCTGATATTCACACACACACTAACACATATCAAACACCACACACACCACACCAAAATGAATTAATTGATCTCTTATATATATCCTCTATCAAAGATTTAGTCGCTTCATGTCAGCTTTAGAAAAATAAAAATATTTCCCAATAGTCAACTCAATCCACATTTAATATTTGATGTGTACCCATCAAGGTCGGCTAATGCTATGTTGTGGCCCCAAATCAAAATGTGTGATCATAGAAAAATTTAAACAATTTCTCCTTATACATCTGCGACATGCTACATTTACTAAGTTGGCCACCATGAGCTAATAAAAAGAAAATCATCCTACTAGATCTCCTAACTTATACACCGATTAATGTGACATCACAAAACTTAACAACAAGATAAAATAGATACTTTAACAACCTTCCCCAAGATCCACAACTCAAAATGACTAAGTGTCAAAACCAATATGATTACGCTATCAGAGTTCAAAATTGCAAAACACAACTCCCCCTTAGAGTGATAAGTAATTTTTCATTGCTCTCTCTCCTCCTTTGACATCAATGACACATATTTTGGATCTCCCCCTTTGATAATTCAAAAATTTGATCAAAATTTGAAGAAATAAAATTGCCACTCAAGTCAAAAAATTATCTTGTACTTATCTTTCATTTTTGGAAGAAAGTTTCTCCAAGTTTCTATTGTAATCCCAATGATTAAGATCAAGTTGTTCTCAAATGTTTAGTTGATAACCTGGATGAGGGATTCTGGAATTGTGATTGCCGCTTCTAATTTCTCTCCTTTCCTCAGAACCTCAATTAACTGCTCCAGTTTGCATTTAGTTAAATCCTTCATTTTCCAAAAGGCGCCCACAAGGTTGTTTCTGGTGAATTGAACTTTTGTATGCTCATGCTACAACTCTTGAATCCTTTTCTTGACTACACCATCCTAATTCTAAAACATCTTATAATCCTAACCAATCTTGTTTAGCTCAGATTCAATCTACTCCAGCTTATCTTTGTATCTCCCAACTACATGAGGCCAATGAAGACAATAGTTGTAGATGTTGCTATATTTATGCATTTCCTCAACACATTCATTTTCCTTTTTAATTTGGTAAGAGATAGCCTAAACTGCTCCTTCAGATGTAGAATTATTTCTTCCTCTTTCCTATCCTGGGACTCAGAGACCATGGCATCCTTAATGCACTCAATCATCTCTTCAAGAAACCCATTTTGCAAACTCTCCAATCCAATATTATTGTGCACAAAATAAGTACTTAGTGTGCTCTCGATTAAGTCTTTCTCATAAAAGGGTCTATCAGACCATATGTCAGTAATTTTTTTCATCCCATCTTTCTCTTCAACAAGCTGTAGTATCTTTACTTTGGATAAAACACCTTCTTCTTCGCTTCCTTCTACTATAACTACATTTGGTTCAATTGATTACAGTTCTTCCCTTGGAGTGTAATCATCAGATTCCTCATCTGGTATGTCCACAATCACTTGTTCTTTACCTATTCCTTCAATTCTTGGAGTCTTGTTTGTCAGAGGAGTGTAATTAGCAATCTCTTGTGCTCTTTTCTTCTTCCTCTCCATCTCACCGGAAGAGGATCCAACTTCAAGTGCTCTTACTGGAATGGAAATGCTAATTGCTCCAAACTTCCCAAGCAATTCTTTAACGAAATTTGCATACTCTTGCTCACAATTTTCCAAAGTATTAGAATGTTCAAAAATTTGTTTACAAATCGGTTCATTCTCTTTACATACAACATTATCGATCTATGGAAATAAATTTAGAAAATACATCACAAGACATGTGACCAAGGTACCAAACCTGAAGGGGTAATCTTCCTCCTTTGTTAGTTTCACATTTTCCATCAATTGATCTTTAACCAATCCATACAGGTCAAAATCATGATCCTCCATTATCATTTTATGAGAGATGTAAACTGCACCTGCTGAAGTTGTGCCTTCCCTATTTCTAAAAAATAGTTTTCGTGCACAATGTACCTTGTTATTGGATCTTTGATCATCAAAATTATCAAAGCCCTTTGATCTCTTGTTACTCCAATTAGGGTTTTGACTTCCTTGTTCTGAATCAACTTCTTTTTCAATAAATCCCCAACATTGCATAATCTAGCTAGATTCTTAATCACCTCTTTTGAAATGAGATAGGGTTTATCCAGAGTTAGAATGTCATCATTCAATCTATTCAAGATAAACCTAACAACTTCCGCATTATCAAAATAGGGAAACTCACTCCAAATGTCCAAACTTTTGTGTTTCACACCTTTAAGCCATTTCAATTCATCGACCGACAACATATTTCTCACATCCCTAATCTTCTCACTACCATATTCATCTAAGTTCACCATTCCTTTGATTTGCTTCATTTTTCTTTCCGTACTAAACAAATTTCTACCAAACACCAAATTGAGTGAGAATTCTATAAGCAACTAAAATATCTGATGAATTCGCCACCGAAATGATTTCATCCTTCAAAATTTTGCTGCAGAAGCTCTCCTATTCATTTTCAATGAAAGGTGACAAATGAGGGTTCCAAATACCCTTTTATAACTCACACACCTAATCCTTTTATCACATTAAATTTTTTTCCCTAGGTGTTTTGGATACTCTGCTTTCTCATATAGCAAAAGAAGAATTCATTTGCAGGCCTTCTACTTCTCAAATTTCTGCACAAGTGATCATGGATACATTTGTAAACTATTAGCACAACTACTGACAATTTCCTACATTCTGGTGCCAACTATCGATAAGGGGACAAAGGATTTTCTTGAAAAACTCCCCCTAGGCCAATGGCCTAAGATTAGTTTCCAAAGGAATTACCACAAACTGCTTTTGGTGCGGGCTTATTTCCTTCATTAGATTCACTCTTCCTTACCCATGTTTTCTTCATCTGATCTCTTATCTCTTCCACAGTCACTTTCCCTTTTCCTTTATCATCTTTCTATAAAAATTTTCCTTTGTATATTGGACCTCTTCTATCCATGTTTCTATTCCTGTAGAATCTTGTAATGTGACCAAATCTATTGAAATTGTAACACACAGGATTTCTTTTTCTAGACCACTCATTCAATTGATTTCCTCTTGATCTACATTGATTAGCAACATGACCAATTCTTCCATAGGTGTAGCATTTAACATTCCTTACACTGACATACATACTTTTGCATTCAATTGATTTATGACCAAACTTGTTGCAACTAAAACACTGACTAGGAAATGATGGACTCCTTGAATTTATTTTACTTCTATACTGAGAAGACATATGACCAAATTTGTTACAAGAAAAGTAGTGACCATTAAAATTTTGAGCATTGGGTTGCCTTACCAGATACCTTCTACCTTTTTTCATCTGATTTCTTTGTCTGGAATCCTTATGTTCAGATTTGGAGCTTTCTCCCTTCTCATATCCAAGACCTTACTTGTCATTTGCATCCTCCTATCCTTTAGTTAGCTCATCAAGCTTAGTATAACTAATCTTAAACTTCTCCTTGTATTCATTTTCAGTAGTGAGTTCATCTCTAAGAATAACTATTTGTCTTTCAAGCTCTTGTTCACTATTTTTGGATTGTTGCAGTTCAATCTCTAGCTGAATGAATCCACTATTAACTTTGTTGTATTCTTTATATTTTTATTTTAAGGACTAGGCCATATTCTCCCCATTCTTCTTTCTTTCTTCAATCTCCTTATTTGGCCTCATTACCATAGATTCCATCTCAAGCTTTAGAGTAGCATTGTCTGTAGAAATCTTTTCATATTCTTTAATTATTTCTTTTAAGTTTTGATTCAAGTGAACATCTTTCAAGCTTTTACTTTTTTTCTGCTTTAGTTGATCACATAGTTCCTTCCTCTTTTCTCTTGACTCATTGATTTTATCCTTCAATGATTAAATGAATTTTTTAGCATCCTCAAGATTTTCTTTTAATTCCAGTACTTCTGCTTTAGACTAATCAAGATCATCAAGTGCCACCAAAAGTTGTTGTTGAAGACCACCAGAGTCCATTGCATTCCAAGATCCATCTCAAGCTGTTAAACTTCCTCAGAGGAACTTTCTTTGATACCAATTGTTGGACTCAAGGAACACTGAGAGGGGGGTGAATCAGTGTTCAACAATATTTGAATTTCAATTCAGATCTTAAACCATTTGCAACATTTCAATAGAAATAAAGATGCAATCACATGAAGGAAACAATCAAAACACCATAACACCAATATTTTTACGTGGAAAGCCTATTAGGGGAAAAACCACAATGGAGGTTAATCCACAATTTATACTCTGTTAAAAGTATGAAGAAAAAGGGGAATGCACATGCATTCAAGCACACTGCCTAGAGCTCACTGCTCAAAATTAGGAAGGATTACTACCTTACAATATATTTGGATTACAACAAAAAGTTGAACTGAGAAAGTAGCATCTACAAATGCCTGGTATCAGTTTCAATGAGACTCATAGATTAGATTCTAGACCTTCTAACTAATTTTGCACTTCATTCTACTCTGCCTTAACTCACTTCACAAAAATCCTCTTCTACACAAATGAAATCAATCAATTGCTCTTCCAATATTTTCACACACACTAACACATATTGAACACTATACACACCACACCAAAATGAATTAACCGATCTCTTATATATATCTGCTATCAAATATTTAGTCGCTTCATGTCGGCTTCAGTAAAATAAAAATATTTCCCAATAGTCAGCTCAATCCACATTTAATATTTAATGTGTAACCATCAAGGTCAGCTAATGCTATGTTGTGGCCCCAAATCAAAATGCTCAATCATAGAAACATTTAAACAATTTCTCCTTATACATCTGCGACATGCTACATTTACTACATCGACCACCATGAGCTAATAAATAGAAAATCATCCAATAGGATCTCCTAACTTATACATCGATTAATGAGACATCACAAAACTTAACAATAAGATAAAATAGATACTTAACAACCTTCCCCGAGATCCACAACTCAAAATGATAATTTGATGAAGCATACAAATCTGTAGACACGTAAAATATACATACACTCGATCTTGATCTACTAACATCGCTTCATCCTAAATTATCCCTCTATCTAACCATTTAATCAAATAGCCTAATTTAATTAAAGTCATCATAATTCCCCTTTTAATTAAATAAATCCCTTGATTTAATTAAATCATTGTCTCTATGTAATTAGGTAGGTCATTTCATCTTCCTATCTTTATTTAATTAAATAATCCATATTATTTGATTAAATTTCTAAAGTTCATCTAATTAAATTAAATAAATCAAACATTTATCTAATTTAATCTAACATCACTCCCTTTGGTTAAATAAATCAAAAAATATTTATTTAACTAAGTCTAAATCATTCTCTTCTCATTTTGAGTTATTTAAATCCTAAAATCTAAGTCAAAATGGTCAAATCAACTAAATCTCCTTTAAATTAATCAAATCCTAATTAATCTTAGTCTTAATCCATCAAATCCTCTAGATTTTGCAACTTGCACATGAAAATCAATTTAATTGTTTTATAAATCATCTATTTTCATTCAAAAAAGGCATCAAAGATGGAATATTCCTCAAATTTGAAAAATCCCTCCAAAAAGGTCTTGTCCTCCAAACATGGCATTTAACATCTCTTACAAGTCTTTTTCTTGAGCCATGTGACATTAAATTCACCATTCACCTCATCCTTCAAGCCTTATTTTGAATTTGAATCTCCCCCATCTTTGCACATTCTTCAAAACTTGCACATCCTCCATCCATTCACCCATTGACAAGTGGCACTTTTTCATTGGCTAATTCTTAGTCCCACATTGCTCTATTTTGGACATGCTTTCAACTTTTCAATCTATAAATAAGAGGCTAATATCCTCATTTTATCATCTACAATTTGAGTAAAGTTACTATGCTCAAATATTTAGCAAATTCCATCCATTATCATTGAATCTTAACTAGGTTATGCAGATTTCTCCATTGGAGCACTCATCAACATCAACAAAATGGATCAAATCTCTTCATCACATCAATATTGCATCATAGGAATTGGGAAAGGGCCAATTTTCAGATCAAATTGGCACCAATTCCCCCATGGGATCATGATTTTGCTAGTTTAATTAGGATTCAATCTCTTTTTTGTTGTTTTCATTGTGTTCTTCATCTTTTTCCCTAATTTAAACTTTGTGAATGGATTTCATGGGGAATCCTTGTTCTTGCTTTCATTTTATAATCTAATGTGTTTGTTCTTATTATTTTGCAGGTATTATGATTGGGGTTCGCACAAAATCAATATACTAACCGGATACCCTGTTCTTCATTCTCACTTCTGGTAATACTCTATTCTTTACTTTGTCTACCAATATGAATAAATCATAATCTACAGACCAGAATAATGACTTAGGTTTCCATCAATGAAAACACTAGAAGCCATATGCCAACAAAATGTACTTCACTTTTTTTTTTATCTTTAGAGGGCTTTCCTCCCCACTTTGAAAGGATGGAACGACCCAAGTGGTAACAAGCTAATGCCAAGCTCTTCTGAACTGCTATATAAATTTGTGATTGCAATGAAAGTTTGAAATCAACAAGAAGCGTTACATGATAGCTCTCCCCCTATATCTTTATGATGTGTAAATCCCTTGTTCTAAGGGTTGGGAGACCTCTTGACAGAGTTTATCATTGTATCTCCTAAACCAGATGTCCTTACTACAACCCTTTATTTAAAAATCCAAAATCCTTGATACATGTTGATGCAAGGACAGTCATTTTGAAGCTGCCCCACATTTGTACTATTCAAAGTAGAAACAAATAAAATCCTTAAGGTCTCTGGATCTTTAGGATTTTGAGATTTGGTGGTCACGAGAAGTGTGTGCTAAGAAAGGGGGAGCCAGTGTTGCCAAATCTCTAACTGTTCACTTTGTCTTAGTGTTTGGAGAAATCCAAGTGGGGACTCAACAAGTATAGTCATTTCTAACCTAGGGTTGGGTAATTTGTGATACAGTTAAATACATTGCTTGGATCTCAAAACTTTGAAACAAACATTCAACAAGTTATCAAAATTTCAAACCCTTTGGAAAGAGAAAATATCCTTGAAGAGTCCAAATATTACTTCTTTTCCCTAGGGATTTTATCCTTAGAAGCTTATAAATATTTGGGCCCATATCTCAAATTGTTCTCTCCAAATTCAACCTAGGAAAACTATGCCTTTGATTCTTTGATTTTCACATAATGGACCTTGTGGAATGAAAAGGAGTTGAGACATAGACATTCAATTTGAAAGTTAAGCAAGATGTGTTGATGTGGTAAAATAATGCATTTAACCAAGATTAAATCAATTGAACCCCACACATGTGCTCGTTATCTTTTTTCTTCTGGTCTTCCAAGCAAAACATTGGTCTTTTGGTTTGAATTACTCATAGGGTAAGGAATGTTCTTCACTATCTTGGTCTTGAAAACAAGGTCCCTCTTAGGTTCATTTAGGATCAAATCAAACACTTCATTCATCTCAAACATTTATCATCTCCATCCCATAAACAAATTTTAGAGCTTTGGAAAAAATAAAAATTCTAGACTTAGGTAAATCATCAAACACATCAAAATCACCTTTTTTAGTTAGGAGTGTGAGAATGCATCCTTTCTCGTACCTCTAGTTAAATTAGCACCTCTTTGAACAAGTTTATCCTAAAGATCACATCTAACATCTTGGGGTTCACAAGTTCATTATCAAATCAAAACATCAAAATCAAACTCCAAGTCTAGTACTGCCCAAAGTTCTTAAAATTTCAAACACCCATATCACTCACCCCTTTCATCCTTCATCTCATCAGTGGTCTAAAATTCCTTAGAGGTCAATAAGGTTAAAACACAAGAAAAACATGGAATATAAACTTGATCCATACATCATGAGTGATCTAAGTCAACCAAACTATCAAAGGATTACAATACCAATTGATTATCAAAATTCACATTTATGTGGTCCATACATGGGATCATTATCTCCTACAAACCTCAATGATACAACAAATGTGAGTATTCCCAATCTAAATTTTGGACCACCTTTCCCTTGTTGGTTTTCAGTTGTTTATTGTGATTATTTGTCCTTGATGAAAAAACTAGTTTTGGTGACACATTTTACTATTCAGGTTGGTTCACATGGTGATTTACAATATTCATGGCATGCATGGTATGCATTTTCAAATTTTAGGTATATGGCATGCTTATTTGGGTATATATGATTCATTACAAATCTCTGGTATATTCACGTTGATCACTTTCAAATTATTAGGTTGTGCTTCACGTATTTTTAGTTTGGTTATATGAAGGCTCAGATTATTTTTATACTCGAAGGTGATCTTAGTCTTCCTTGTTACATTTTAATGTGATTGATTATTCATATTTTCTTTGTGGCATTTCTATTACATAGCATCATGGCATATGGCTTTGGCAATATAATTGTGTCAATGGTTTATATTGTGAACTTGGCATATGGATCGGTCTCATTCCATTTCATATTATTAAAGGAAGATGACTTTATTAAAAGTCATATGGCAGTGACTTTAATAAGGTTTTGGGCTTTAAATAAATCACATCAATCATGTGATGGTTGGAGAATACATGAAGTATCTGGCAGGTCTATATGGTTAGCCTTTTTTCTTGATCACAATTTATAGCATTTGACTTTATGGCAATAATATTGTTTTGCTTAATATTGTGGTATTGTCAATATTCAGCTTATGAATTTGGGAAGGTATTTATACCATGTTTTACATGGTTGGCATCTCTTGTAAAAGGCATAGGAATGAAAATTACAAGTTTTAAACTTGTATATATATATTCTCTTCATTGATATTTAGTGCAAATGCTTCATGGTTTACAATGTTTTGAGCAACTTGAATAGTCACATTGTATGTGACATCGACATTAGAGAAGTTTTTGTTTCAAATAAGAATCTTTTATTTTCAGTATCTTAAAGGTTTTGTTTGGTAATAAGGTATCAATATTTCCATAATGTTTATATTGGGTTGCATGGGGACTTAGTATTCATGTGACTTCACTTCACTTATTAGTTACTTGCCATTGGTAGTGAGTTGTTGGTTATGATGTGGAATGATTTTTGTCAGCATTGAAGTCTTGTTATTGGATTTAAAAACATAATAATGGTTTATTATTGTGTCTTTGATTTGTTTCGGACTTCAAAACATCATTATGTTTTATAAAGTCTTTAATAGACTTGAAATAAAGAATTTAGGGCAATATTATTTTGAAGGGTTTGGAACCCTAGCTACCATGAATGATTTACTCATCTACAATGCAGCTCTTGAAGCTTTCACAGCCGACACTAAGAGAATATGGCAGAGAGCATGGATAGTTTTACTAGAATTTTGGTTTGATTAAATGGCAGTAAGAACAGTTTTCTGGTTTGATAACTATCAATGGTTAAGAGCTCGAATGAGGAAGTTAGTCAAAGGAGATTCGATGGCATCTTTCCAACTAGGTCATTATGAACTCCTTGATAGGTCATCATGTTTTTTCATTCAGTTATTTCCACCATGATTAGGTATTGAAAATTTTGTGTGATTTTGTTGTTTGGATTAAAAGGTGTTGGATTATTTTGTTCGGGCATCTTAAGAAGTTAAGTATTATTGTTTGTGGTTTAAAAACCCATTAGGGTTTATGGAATCTCATCTTGAAAGGAAACATAATATATAGTTGTTGTTAAGGGTTTAATAAAGTTTTTTTTAAGACAGATTATGTAGGGTTTCTCATTCGAACCCTAACCCGAGTTACTTTGATAGTTACATAAACTGCATCTAGAGATTATTATTTGTGGGGTCTTTAAAAAGATGATCTTCAGGCATTTTCACATGTGAAAAAAAAAGAGGAATATGATGTTATCAGAAATTTGATATAAAAGATATATTACATTGAAAACCTTTGTTATGATTCTAATATTATTACATTTTTGGAAGATGTTATTCTCATACAACATTCTTCAATCTTCTTATTGAAAATTTTATAGTCTTCTATTGAAATTCTAGGAATGCAAACTACACTTCTAGGGTTCTGATAGAATGCTATGATATGCATTTAAAGGAGTTGGTTCTTCTATAATCTTGTAAGAGTTGGTGCTCCTAAAGATTAAAGGAGTTGGTGCTCCTAAATTGTACAGAGTTGGTGCTCTAAGTGAATAAAGAGATAGATTTTTCGAGTGGTTTTTATTCCTTAAGAGGGTTTTCCACTCAGGACAAAATGATGTTTTATATGATGGTTTTGTGGGTGATTTTTCTTATTTGTTTGATCTCAATATGTCTTTAACTGCATTAAATATTGTTAAGTTTCTATCTTGCATCTTTGTCGATGTTTAAGTCAACATATCATGCATAGAAGGTTTTGTTATGGGCTCTGATACATGTGAATGTGTAAACATCTTGACTTCAATCTTTATTGATGATATGTCTATTTGATTCATGGTTAGTGCAAATGCAATGTTGTTTAACACTAGTAAAATCTGCTCTATAAACAGTCATTTGGTCTTTTGGATTTTATGTTAAGAGCTTGAATGTGGAAGTTATTCAAAGGAGATTCGATGGCATCTTTTCAGCTAGGTCATTATAACCTCCTTGATAGGTCATCATGTGTTTTCATTCAGTTATTTCCACCATGATCAGGTATTGAAAACTCTGTAATTTTGTGGTTTGGATTAAAAGATGTTGGATTATTTTGTTCAGGAATCTTAAGAAGTTAAGTATTATTGTTTGTGGTTTAAAAACCCATTAGGATTTCTGGAATCTCATCTTGAAAGGAAATAGAATATATAGTTGTTGTTAAGGTTTTAATAAATTTTTGTTAAGAGAGATTATGTAGGGTTTCTCATTCAAACCCTAACTCGAGTTGCTTTGACAGTTACATAAACTACATCTAGAGACTATTATTTGTAGGGTCTTTAAAAAGATGATCTTCAAGCATTTTCATGTGTGAAAAAAAAAGAGGAATATGATGTTATCAGACATTTGATACAGAAGATATATTACATTGAAAAATTTTGTTATGATTCTAAGATTATTACATTTCTAGAAGATGTTATTCTCATACAACATTCTTCAATGTGTTTATTGAAAATTTTATAGTCTTCTATTGAAATTCTAGGAATGCAAACTATAGTTCTAGGGTTCTGATAAAATGCTATGATTTTTATGCATTAAAAGGAGTTGGTGCTCCTATAATTTTGTAAGAGTTGGTGCTCCTGAAAAGTAAAGGAGTTGGTGCTCCTGAATTGTAAAGAGTTGGTGCTCTAAGTGAATAAAGAGATAGATTTTCAAGTGGTTTTTATTCCTCAAGAGGGTTTTCCACTCAGGAAAAAATGATGTGTTATATGATGATTTTGTGGGTGATTGTTCTTATTTGTTTGATCTCAATATGTCATCAGCTGCATTAAATATTGTTAAGTTTCAATCTTGCATCTTTGTCGATGTTTAAGTCAACATATTATGCATAGAAGGTTTTGTTATGCGCTCTAATACACGTGAATGTGTAAACATCTTGACTTTATTCCTTATTGATGATATGTCTATTTGATTCATGGTTAGTGCAAATGCAATACTATTTAGCACTAGTAAAATTTGCTTTATAAACAATCATTTGGTATTTTGGCTTTTCTCTACTTCTGCAAATGTTTATATCAACATGTCATGCACAAATGTGTTGTTATTGTTATGAACTCTGATAAAAGAGAAAGTATAAAAGTTTTCATTTGGTTCAGTCTATGTCTCAATGTTTTATTCATATACCTAATTCATTTTTAATAGTCAAGTTTGCTTCACAAACTGTCATTTGTCTTCCAGGTTCAAAAGCAAACATAATTTCTTGGTTTTTGAAAAAGATTGTGACTTTTATAAATCACTAATTCACCCCCCCCAGTGATTTCAGTCTTCCAACAAATGGTATCAAAGCATAGGGTCCTTTCATAGGTATAATTCACCTAAGATAGATTTTGGCTTTTGGAAGCCTGTCAGTCATGTCAGAAGGTACTTATGTGTCTAAAGCTCCATTATTTGATGGTACAGGCTATATTTTTTATTGAAACATATATGATTTTAATTGATGTTGATGTAAAGAGCTAGACCATTGCATAAGCCTAATCAACTTAAGGGATTTTTGGTAAGTGAAGTACTGGGTAAGTGCAAAAGAAAAAAGAGTCAAAATAAAAACACCAATATCAATTCTAGTGAAATATTGTTTCAATACAAGTCTTTTGCAGTTGACTCTATAAGTGTTAATAAATAAAATCTTGTAGAAGAAAATATGTCTAATATGGAACTTGATGAATTTGTGGTGGACACGAATGATTCAGATATTGAAGGAGAAATTGATTTTGAGGAAGAACTTATTTTTGCACTTGATGAGATTAAGATTCTTAGAAAAGTGAATAAGGAAGTAAGATCTCAGTTAGAGAAAAAGGAAGAAGATTGCAAAAATTTAGAAACTGAAATTATCTCTTTGAAAAAAAAAAAACTTGAAAAATCAAATGAGTTAGTTATTTGTCTAAGAGTTGAAAATGAAGAAAGTAAAAGAATAGCTCAAGTGACTATGTCCAATTTAGAAACTAGAGTAGTTGAGTGCCAAAAGTTAGAAAGTGAAATAGTTGTTCTAAGGAAAGATATTGAAAGTGTAAAGATACAGTTATAGAAAAATCAGAATTTTGATCGAAGTACCAACAAACTAAATGAGATACTAGATAAGAAAAAAAATCACAAAGAAATTCATGGTTTAGGGTATGAAATAGCACAAAATTATGGAGTTCAAGATGAATTAAAACATGAAATAGTGTTTGTAACAAAATATGGAAAGAGTTTCAAAGTAAGGAAAAATCCAAGAAAGAAGATAGACTTGAACTATCATACTATTATTTCTGAAATAGAAACCAATAGAAGACAACACAGAGACACCAACAAAGTTGGAAGAAGAAACAATTGGTCCACAGGAATTTCATCTACCAGACAACATTTTTCAATGAGGTATAACTATTCTAAGTTTCAAGGTTATTGCTATGTTTTTTTCACAAATATGGTCATAGAGCTAATGAATGTGGTTATATATTGTCAAATAAGAACTACAAAGTTGTATGTTTTAACTGCAAGAAGCTTGGACACATGAAAAGAGATTGTTGGTTGCTAAAAAGATATCAAGATTTGTATTTTTTTGGTTTTTCAAGAAGTAGTCATGGTTACCCTATTGTTCATCATATTGGGCATAAAGTACAACAGTGCAAGGATAAAAAAAGAATAGGTACTTTAAACAAGCAAAAGGAGCTGATGATGATTTGGAAAAGAAAACAAGAGACTTCACAAAGTTCTTGAAAAACTAGCATGAGGTAAGGGGAAGTAGGTTAATGTTTTACCCTACAACTCCTAAGACAAGGAAGCTATGTGTAAGAATGTGTACTATGTAGTTGCTTTTTAAATTGATTCAAGAGTTAAACTGCTATACATTTTTCAGCTATATCCAAAGTGAAAGGTATTGGTGCACTTGTAGAGTGTCAAGGGTATTATCAAGGGAATTGATGTCAAGAAGTAAGGAGCAAACTTTTTGCAAAGGATCTTTGTCTTAGACTTATAATCATCAACAATGATATTGTTACTAATCGTTGTGGAATTTTTTTGAGTCTTTGATAGGACTAGCTGTGTGTATGATAGAATGAATTTGCAAGTTTTTGGTCAGGGTATTCTCTCTATTCTTTTTCATTGTTTGATGATGATAGGTTTTGTATATGATAGTCTTGTTTCACATGATTTTTGTTGCTTATCACTTGGTCATCATCATGGTGTTTGTGATTTAACATATGTAGTACCAAACAGTATTTGTGGCTACTATTGTTTCAGACTAAAGGTTTGTAACTAGAAATTTAATGGAAGTGTTTTTCATGGGAGGCAGTGAGTATTACTTTGGCTATTTACATCTTGATGCAGTGTTAGCTAATATTGGTGTCAAAGTTCATGGTCCTATGGTGTACATTACAAAATATTGTTTTGATACTTTCTCATTCATATCATGCATCAGAATCAGTTGTTCATGTTGATGCTTTGGTTACTTCATGCATTGAAATCAGATCATGGTGTTCTAAAAATAAATATGTAGATGATAAAGTGATAGTATGGCATAACACAATGATGATTATTTTTTTAGAAACACAAGCATTGATGATTGTTGCAAAAACATAGTGACAATGATTTATATATTTCCTATCTATGACAGTTCTTCTAGTATGTTGATAGTATGGTATACATGATGACAGTTATTTTTGTTATCCCTTGCACAACTTTCACAAAAAATAATACTTTGACAATGGAATAGTTGCTTTGGTCTAACATTGTTTTGTTGTTACTTGGTAGTTCAAAGTTTTCATGGTCTTTAGCTTGCAAGTGACAGTACTTTGTTGGTTCACACAGTTAGTCATTTTTTTGTTGACATGGTTCAACACAATTGGTAAGATAGGTGACAATGTGGTAATATTTATTGAAAATATCTTTATGCTTCCTTGATTCATGCTTGATACTAAGTTGGTTGATATCTCAACTCTTGCTTGAGACATTGGTTCTTTGATAGTGATTTGTTGCTATGCAAAAGGAAGTTGGTTCTGGCGTGATATGATGTCTAAAGAAGTTTGATGTTTGTCATCTTATGAAATTTAGTTGACAATATTCATATCCTTCATGATAGTCAAAAATGTATGCTTATACTATGCATAGTGTGTTTTTGTTTAATTAGGGCTTCATCTAGAACTACCTGAATAGTTGTGTTTCTTTGAGTTGTGTACATCAAAAACTTGAGTTGTCATGATTTCATGATGTTGACGTGCAATTTTGTGATCATATATATCATTTAAAAATGTAGATAATATAAGGCACAATGGAAGCAGAGGATAATGTTCTTGAAAATCCTGCAAGGGACAACAACAACATGAATTATATGTTTCATCATATAGAGGACAACAATAGTTGAAGACTCTAATATAGTGATCATGAAAAGATAATGATCAACTTATTTGTGTTTTTGGATCTCTTTCTAAGACTTTGAAAATGATATGATCTTGTTTATGCTTATGATATCTATGCCAAGTAACAAATGGGGAGCAAGGCTAATTGGTAAGAGTATCTTGAAATTTTCTTTTCTCATACTATGCATTAAGCTTGTGTAGATTCTTGCAAGACTGTGATAGATGTTGAATAGTATCATGTTTTATGATAATACTATGTGTGAAAGAGATTTGCAATAGGGGGAGAAACTCATAATACTTTTGATGATGTAGAGGCTACCTTGCAAGTAACAGAACTTATTGAAAAGAGTATCGTTGATTCCTTGGTACATGTTCATTCATGTTGGTAACATTGTTTATATAGTTGGTATTTGGTGCAGACAAGTTCTTTGATTGCTATGGATGAAAAGTTATTATAATTGCTCTTGTGCTTAACACAAGAAGGTATACGACACATAGTTATTTGCTTATGACTGAAGTTATGATATGTTGGTTGGTTTTAGTTGTTCATATGCATGGAATTTCACATTCTCCTTTGTTCTTCTTTTTCATTGAGTAAAAAAGGGGGAGAGATGATTTGTTTTTCCATCAAGGACAAAGGGGGAGTTTGTTCGTTTTTAATTGTTTATTGTGATTGTTTGTCCTTGATGACAAAACTAGTTTTGGTAACACATTTTACTGTTCAAGTTGGTTCACATGGTGATTTACAATGTTCATGGAATGCATGGTATGCATTTTCAAATTTTAGGTATATGGCATGGTTATTCAAGTATATGTTATTCATTACAAGTCTTTGGTATATTCAGCTTGATCACTTTCAGATTATTAGGTTGTGCTTCACGTATTTTTAGTTTGGTTATATGAAGGCTCAAATTTTTTGTATACTCTAAGGTGATCTTAGTCTTCCTTGTTACATTTTAATGTGATTAATTATTCACATTTTCTTTGTGGCATTGCTATTACATATCATCATGGCATATGGCTTTGGCAACATAATTGTGTCAATGGTTTATATTATGAACTTGGCATATGGATTGGTCTCATTGCATTTCATATTATTAAAGGAAGATGACTTTATTAAAAGTTATATGGTAGTGACTTTAATAAGGTTTCATGCTTTAAATAAATCACATTAATCATGTGATGGATGGAGAATACATGAAGTATCGAGCAGGTCTATATGGTTAGTGTTTTTGCTTGGCCACAATTCATAGCATTTGACTTTATGGAAATAATATTATTTTGCTTAATACTGTGGTATTGTCTATATTCGCATATGAATTTGGGAAGGTATTTATACCATGTTTTACATGGTCAACATCTCTTGTAAAAGGCATAGGAATGCAGATTACAAGTTTTAAAATTGTATATATATATATATATATATATATTATCTTCATTGATATTTAGTGTGCAAATGCTTCATGGTTTTCAATGTTTTGAGCAACTTGAATAGTCATATTGTATGTGACATTGGCATTAGAGAAGTTTTTGTTTCGAATAAGAAGCTTTGATTGTTGGTATCTTAAAGGTTTTGTTTAGTAATAAGGTATCGATATTTCCATAATGTTTATATCGGGTTGCATGGGGACTCAGTATTCATGTGAATTCACTTCATTTATTAGTGACTTGGCATTGGCAGTGAGCTATTGGTTATGATGTGGAATGATTTTCTCAGCATTGAAGACTTGTTATTGGATTTAAAAACATAATAATGGTTTATTAATTATTGTGTCTTTGATTTGTTTTTGACTTCAAAACATCATTATGTTTTATAAAGTCTTTAACAGACTTGAAAGAAAGAATTTAGGGAAATATTATTTTGAAGGGTTTGGAACCCTAGCTGCCATGAATGATTTGCTCATCTGCAATGCAACTCTTGAATCTTTCACATCCGACACTAAGAGAATATGGCAAAGAGCATGGATAGTTTTACTAGAATTTTGGTTTGATTAAATGGCCGTAAGAATGGTTTCCTGGTTTGATAACTATCAATGGTTAAGAGCTTGAATGTAGAAGTTATTCAAAGGAGATTCGATGGCATCTTTCTAGCTAGGTTGTTATGAACTCCTTGATAGGTCATCATGTTTTTTCATTCAGTTATTTCCACCATGATTAGGTATTGAAAACTCTATGTGATTTTGTTTTTTGGGTTAAAAGATGTTAGATTATTTTGTTCGGGCATCTTAAGAAGTTAAGTATTATTGTTTTTGGTTTAAAAACCCATTAGGGTTTATGGAATCTCATCTTGAAAGGAAACAGAATATATAGTTGTTGTTAAGGGTTTAATAAAGTTTTGTTAAGATAGATTATGTAGGGTTTCTCATTCGAACCCTAACCTGAGTTGCTTTGATAGTTACATAAAATGCATCCTGAGATTACTATTTGCAAGGTATTTAAAAAGATGATCTTCAGGCATTCTCATGTGTGACAAAAAAAGAGGAATATGATGTTATCATACATTTGATACAAAAGATATATTACATTGAAAACCTTTGTTATGATTCTAAGATTATTACATTTCTGGAAGATGTTGTTATTCTCATACAACATTATTCAATGTGTTTATTGAAAATTTTATAGTCTTCTATTGAAATTCTAGGAATGAAAACTACACTTCTACGGTTCTGATAGAATGTTATGATATGCATTAAAAGGAGTTGGTTCTCCTATAATCTTGTAAGATTTGGTGCTCCTGAAAAGTAATGGAGTTGGTGCTCCTGAATTGTACAGAGTTGGTGCTCTAAGTGAATAAAGAGATAGATTTTTCAAGTGGTTTTTATTCCTCAAGAGGGTTTTCTACTTAGGACAAAAAAAATGTGTTATATGATGGTTTTGTGGGTGATTGTTCTTATTTGTTTGATCTCAATATGTGATCAACTGCATTAAATAATATTAATTTTTAGTCTTGCATCTTTGTCAATGTTTAAGTCAACATATCATGCATAGAAGGTTCTATTATGGGCTCTGATACATGTGGATGTGTAAACATCTTGACTTTAGTCTTAATTGATGATATGTCTATTCGATTCATGATTAGTGCAAATGAAATGTTGTTTAGCATTAGTAAAATCTGCACTACAAACAGTCATTTGGTCTTTTGTCTTTTCTTTGCTTCTGCAAATGTTTATATCAACATGTCATGCACAAATGTGATGTTATTGTTATGGAATCTGATACAAGAGAAATTATAAAAAATTTCATTTGGTTCAGTCTATGTCTCAATGTTTTATTCATATACCTAATTCTTGTTTAATAGTCAAGTTTGCTTCACAAACTATCATTTTTCTTCTTGGTTCAAAAGCAAACATAAATTATTGGCTTTTGAAAAAGATTGTGACTTTTATAAATCACTAATTCACCCCCCCCCAGTGATTTTAGTCTTCCAACATCCCTATGGTAGATTTAAACCAAATTCAAAACCTACAGATCTATCAACCAAACAATCAATGCATGAGTCTTCAACAAAACAACATTATCCCACAAAATCAATACATGTCAAATGTGAATATACTAGGTGGAAACTTACCAAACATGAAAATATCAAATCCAAACTTGGTAAACTATGGGATAGATACATTTTCAAATCAAACCAATGTTCAAAATCCAAGCAATATATTGATAACTCAATGTATTGATCCAAGTCAAGGTAACCTCATGCAAAATCAAAGTTACCCAAATCAAAGCAATATGTTTCCCAACCACAACAACGTTCCATTCCAACCTATAATGCAAAATCTAAACATCATCCTAAATCATAACATTGTCCAAAATCAATTTTTGCATGATCCCATACAAATACCACCAGTGTATATTCCAAATATGCTTGACCAAAAACCAAATCAACTATATCAAGGGTGTCAAGATCAAAATCAAGAACAAGTTTTGTGAAATCAAATTTCTATACTTAGAAAAAATTTTGATTCATATCACCAAGAGACATCTCCGCCGCAAAATCTACACACTCCCCCATTGGTTAAAACATGTCATCAAAATATTGAGTTGTCTCCACAACCTCATCAAGAAGAATATCCCCAATGTCAAGAGGTTGGATATCAAGATAAACAACATCAACAACAAGCCCAATCACCACATCTCCAAAATCAATCACCTTAAGGTCAATTTAAAGTACTAATCTCACAAGATAAAAAATGTGAATACACTCCTTTGGGGGAGCCAATTGAATCCACATTACACAAGCTAGTTAATGCAAAACTCATCACTCTTCCAAAATTAAGTGCTTTCAACTCTATCATAAACTTTTGTTGGAATAAAAGTGGATCTTATTGTGAATAGAGACAATCATCATAAAACATAAAATTTTATTCGACTCAAAAATATCATCAATGACCTTCTTGATCAAGAAATAATAATTGTTGAGGACAATGATCAAGATTCCACCACTAGTGATAGCAGTAACAATATCTCCACCACAATTTTTGAAAACAATGATCAAGATCTATCAATCAATGAGCACCTTGAAGATGTTTCTACCTCATCCAATGATCAAATCAACATACATCAAGAGTCACTTTTCAATCATGATCAAAATCCACCAAAAATATCCAATAGTGATCCAATTCAAGAAATGTTAACATCATTTGATCCTATGGTTAAAAACATTTACAATATCTTGACCACAATTTTTTGAGGACGATGATCAAGATTTTTCCACCAATTATCTATTTCAATGAGTGTTAACATTATTTGATCCTATTGACATAATCCAATATCTGTCCGCCAATGATCATGTTGAAAATGTCTCTACATCACCTAATGAGTTAAAGGACATATCTCGAGAATCTATTCCAAAGCATGATCAACATCTTTCACCGAAGTCTAGCAATGGTCCTTTCCAAGACATATTGATATCCTTTGACCTCATGGTTGCAAATATTGAAGGAATCCTTAACTCAACACTTGATCCAAATCCACTCAAAGATAAATAGGATATTGAGCCACTTCTCGTGCTTAATAAAGACATCCAAGAACTCTTTGTAAGCAATCCATCTTTTGAAATTGACCCATGTCAAGAACTGGAACCAAAGCATGTCAAAATCAATTTCGAAATCATTTAAGATCAATAATTTTTATCTCCAAGATACTACAATGATCTAATGGAAAATCTTTAATCTATACAAGATTTCATAAATGATGATCATATCCATATAACACATACTCCTCCATCTACCCATGAGATGCTTTCTTTGGATCAACATGTAGATGATCTTCATTTAGAAAAAGATCCCTTTACTCTTAACATCATTACATGAGAACAAGAGGTTATTGATTACTACACTCAGGTTGAGTTGTCAACATCTGCTTAGATATATCCCAAATTCAGATTGAGGACATCATGTATGAAGATATCCAAAATTATCCACTCAAGGAAACAGGTCATATAGAATAGGATATTCTAGAGTCAGCATAGCAGCAAATTGAAATAACATCATCTATAGCATGGTCAGTTATCAGAGAATACTTGCTAAACAAGACATCTCAAAATAGGCAGAATCAAAGAATGAAAGTACTACTTCCATAGTACTGGGGGCAACTTTATCTCAAGAAAACATCAAAATAAGGAGCACGAAGAATCCTTATGATGAAACCAATTCCAATACTATAACTAGCCATGTCACGAATCCTCATCCACCCCTCACCCCATCCACGAATTGGGATGAACATCAAAAGAAAGATATGAATCAAAGCAAAAGAAGCTAAGAAGCATAATGGACAAATAAAATACACATGGATACAAAAAAATACAAAGAAAGATTATCCCTATCAAACTTCATCAGTCAAAGAAACTATCGAGAAAAATAAAAAAGGGAAAAGTATCCATCAAAGATTTCCATAAAGGAAAAAGAAAGCTTCCCAAGTGATGTACAAAGTATATCAAGTGGTTGGTCTTAATTCCATGTACACTTCTGTATCCACCCATCATTGCTCATCTTCCCAAGTTTGGAGAGTCAAAGGTTCCAAACTATCAACCAATCCATCTTTTATTCCTAAACAAACTCCATCCACACCTCCACGCATGATATCCAATTCTCAAATTGACCATGCATTGGCATCCACCCTTCATCATAAGGATTCAAAAGTCACTCTATTGCGATGTGCACGTAAATACAGAGTTAAGTACTTTGGTAACAAAAAAGTAGATCGGGATTCTCAAAATTTGCATTCAAGTACACATATCTTAGTGAAACAACTTCTTCAAGTAGAATATTGATGGCACATTATGACAGAAGCATCTTCATAAACACCACTAGGTGGTTCAACATGAACTTAAAATCTTTCACAAAAAAATAAGAAATTCAAAAAATCATGAAAATAGTAAAGATAAAATAATCATTCTTCAATGAAAACCACTACAGTGGCACTTTGGGCAGGTACCATGATGAAAACCTAGCAAAAAAGCGTCATGTGTAGAATTGAGCATCTACGTGTGCTAGTTCAGGTGAAAGCATCTTATCTCATCCATAATAAATCCAACATTACATCCATCTTATCCATAATAAATCCATTCATCCATAAACCATTTATCTAACCCATTGCCATCTATCTACATTATCTTGATCTTGACAAAAGTTTGGTGTACACTTTACACTTGCTTATGGTAAACATCTTGACATAGGTCATTTTAATTGATCCTATCCTATCCAATTTTATCAGAACCATGGAGCATTATCCAAATGAGCATTCTTTATTTGAACACCTTATCTTATCACAAGATAATCCATATCCATCCATCCATCCATATGCCTATCCAAGCATCCATCCATGGAATTCCATACATTGCTAGACACTGGGGGCAAATATTTACATCTTGCTTCGAGAATAAATCTTGATCTATATCTTCCAACTTATGTGCTGATCCAAACATTAGAAAATGTGAAATCAAATTGGTCAAAGCATTTGTGAGCCAGAAATCCAAATCACTAGCCCATGACACATTTTGACGAGAAGATGTTCCTTATCAAGTTGTATATTTCATCGAACATCAATCCAAACAATCAATATCAGTTGCATCTAATTTATCCCTTAATGTCACATCAAATCATCCAAACAATTTTTTTTCCAAACTGAGCTTCACCATCTTGATCAATCCAATCCAATCAATCCATCATCATCTTAGGATATCCTTCCCAATCCTCATGTTGCTTAACCTATCCTTACATTGTTGTGTATCCTCAACAATGTTATCATCATCAATCCATCAATCAGATCAATCAATCTTAGCTTGGTTGTCAACAAAATCCCAAAATAGATCACTGATATCATCACACATATCCATATCCAAATCATCAAAATCATGTGAAAATCTAAAAACATATCAAAATCCCAAAACGGGTCAAAAAGTCAAAAAAAGTCAAAAACATGGTATCCCAACTACGTCATCTTTGAGCTTAAACATAGCCAAGGCCATCATTGATGAGCCCCTAAGACACAAAAACACAAAAAAACATTTAAATAACCCAAAAATCCAAAAAATAGCCCCATAACATTTCAAAAACATCTAAATATTTGAAAAATCCATCCATCTCATTTCGCTTCAGCCACAATAATCAATCATCCATAATAAATCAATCATCACCTTTGTCCTTTGGCAATACAAATAGAAACAACCACAACAATCAGCAAAAGAAAACTTCAAATGCAAAATCAAA
>VDFB02000017.1:311039325-311134575 GCA_007258455.2 Sequoia sempervirens | reverse complement strand
TGTGTAGACAGTTGTGATAGGATGTTTGGCACATTTGACTTACAGTTATGCATATTCACCTAATATTCCTACACATGCATCCAATATTCATGTGAATCTATCCCGGTTTTCTACGAATTTGACCTTAGAAATTGTGCATTCACCCTGTGAAACTACACATACAACACTTATTCCTGCACATTTACTTATGCAGTCTCGTGCATATATTATCTGATTCTACACATTTAGGTTGTCTTTTTGTGCATCTAATATATGTTCCTATTCATTTGTTTCTATTTCTTAGCAGTCTTGTTAAGATAGTTTTGGTCATTTTTTATTTGGATTTTGGACTAACATGGTACTAACTATTGGTGCAGCTGATTTCGTGAGTCCAAGACCTAAATTCAAAACTACTAATAATTACTTTGTAGGATTTCATTGTTTTTTATTAGATCACACATTTTTTGCATTTCATCTTTGCATGGTTAATCTAGTATCACCTAGACTAATTAGGAGGAAGTAACATTACTCTTTTATTTTGTATTTGATGTGCTTGTTCCCCTAAATATGGCAGTCCTCGGTGATGAATCTATAGTAAAATTTGAACACATTTATCTTGATTCCTTCCCCTTACCTATTTGTTGTTAAATTTTTGCCTTATCTCTAGGGTTTTAGAGGAGTTTTCTTAAATTTTGTTGTTATAATATCAAATCTCCTTGGTTTTCTTCTCTTGTTAAGCAATATTACAGGTGCATTTTTTTATCTTTATGTTAATTATAACCTCCAAGCTTGGTCTATCTTAATCACTTTGAGAAATTCATGAATGGGAACTCGAATCACTGATGGGTTAAAGAGACTCTGTCATTTAAAACGCCATTCAAAACTTTTAGTTCATTTTCATTAAATGCATCGATAGGAATGTGAAGTCCCTATTCCTAGTCATAAAAATTATTTTGCAAAAGCAACATCGTACTTAAGGTGGACCTTTTCTTTATTTTACTGTGGAAATATTTATGTGACATCCTTCTTGAGATTTGGTCACTAATAATTGCAGATTCAGAGACTAGGCAAGTTGCAAATCGAATCAGTATGAGATTTTCTGATATAAGTTTGATTTGATCTTCTTAATGTATTCTGACTATTAAATGTGATTCTCCATTGACTAAAATACCCAAATCAAATTTGCTACAAAATCTACATTTAGTTTCATGTGTCGATATTACTATTCCATCAATACTACTCTCTTAATATTGTGTTTATCCTCATTTGTTGTCTTAGTATTTGTTGTCTTGATCATTGATGGATGAAACTCCAAAATCATTGGTAACTTCATAAAATCGCTAGTAACTTCTTAATATTGTGTTTATCCTCATTTGTTGTCTTAGTCTTTGGGTGCACCCTCCCAACAATGAAAAGAAAATATTTTGTAATAGAAATCAATCTTGGGCTTATCATTTCATTGTTCAAAGTTCCAATGGAAATGCTCAAAAAAATCATATCCACATTTCATTGGTAGCTGAAGTAAATAAATGCATGGGCTCTTAGATCACTATATTATAAAAGGTGTGGTTGGTTATGTGTTTTTCATATTTTATCTAAGGTTTATCTTAATTTTTATGAGCTTAGGTGACACGTGTGAAGGCATTGAAGTGGAGGAGCAATTATTCAATTAAGAGAGTGGTGTACAATGTTGAATTATTTGTTTATCGCATCTTCTTGATCTAACATAACAAATATTGTGCTCTAACCATTTTTTCCCCTTTAAACGTGCATATTTCCCCTTTGTTCTTGCGAAGGAAGCTAACTTGTGTGTGGCTGTTCTTAAGGGTTTTGGTGTGGAAATGGGCATTTGAATGCCTCCATTTTTGTGTGGAATCAAACCCATCCATTGTATATTTTAAGGGAAATTGTCTTGTGCATGAGTCATTGCAATCAAATTGTGACTTGCGTGCATGTATAAATTATGTCTAGAGGATCACAATCGGCTAGGCACAATCAAGTGTCCTTTGACATATTTACTGTAGGAAAACCTTGCAAGTGACTATAAAGTATTTTGTTCAATAAAACAAGCAACCATCAGGTTTATGGTGTAGAGATTGGGTTTATCGGTGTAGGTTTGTCTCTTTAATATCTCTTTAATGTTTATTTAATGAAGATCGGATGCATACAAATAGGTGGACGTCCTGATTTTTTTTTAAATTGTAATAAATGTTTTGAGATGTGCATTCAAAATTACTACTAGAGATAAATACAATTTAACATCATCTGTGAATAGGTAGTAGGAGGATTTATATAAAAGCTTATGTCAAATCCAAGCTCAATTTTGGAAAGGTTTGGTGCAACTTCCACTTTTGCAGTGGATTAATCAGATAACCTCGCACATAATCCAAGTGATCTTACTAATTAAATAATTCAAACAATTAACATTTAATTGGAATGGTGGAATGTCATGGAATTATGTTAAGGAAAAGATTTTGGGTGTTGCTTTGATCTTTTAATGATCTAGTTAAGAATGCAGAGTCATTTTAAGCTAAGAATTGGTGTAGTCACAAGTCACCTCCATTAGTTTGTTGTTTCTATATGGATCTTCGTGTCTTGTGAATTGCACTATCATATTTTGTCTTTGGCTTTCCTTGAATTGTTATAGATGTTGTGTCTATTATGGAGGTGTGTAAGAAAGGGGGACTAACCATATTCAAGGCCCCAGGTCATGGAGAGCCAAGAGCGGAAGGCTTCCCTAACTTACCTTAGCTTAAAGGAGTGTTTTGAAATGAGGGACGAGAATGATGAGGATTATGAGGTCCTTCGACCACTCTGTAGACCCAAGATTTGAGATGGCGCTAGGAGAGCCATTTTTTTAGGTCCCACACTATACCTCAAGAAGCTCTTTGCCTGAGGATGAAAGTGTGATTCTGGTATGACAACACGACACACTGGCATCTCTCAAGTGTGTTACATTCATACGACCAGAGGACTAAAAGTATAATGAGAACTACTAGAAAATGAGTTGAAAACCTATCTAATCACTTCCAAAGGGCCAAAGTAAAGTTATGAAGTAGGCAAGATATGAACGAATATGATAAATTAAATATACAAGAGTTAGGGTGGCAAGAATGATCTCACAAAGGTATTCATTCGCCAAGTAGCTCCAAATGCATGTCCACCTACATACAAGAAAGAGGGAAATTTTTTGGGGTTGTATAGGGGCCTGCCTTAGTCAAACCTCCATTTTGCTGTTTCCACCTTCATGGATAGCCAAGTTTGCAACAATGGAGAAATATATGATAAAGAAGGAAATGTAGTCAAGAACATAAAAACACTACAAAGTAGTAAGGTGATACCCACCAAATCGTAGAGAGCAATGAAAATGCTTACCACCTCCTCCAAAACCTAACTAGCTAATGGAGGAGAAAATGAGAGGACTCAAGCCTCTACTACAATGGTGTTGTTCCAAACTTGCTCTATGGAGTTGACAAAGTGTTGTTGCTGCTATGGAGTGCAAAAGTGTTGCTAAAAGTGCTTGAGAATGCAAGAGGATGAAAAAGAGGATGTTGGAGCTTGTGAAGATGGATTGAATGCTTAGAGGATGTGTAGAAGATTAAATGCATGAAGACTGAGCGAATTTGAAGGAGAGAATGAAGAAAATGGCCATATTCAGGTCGGTTAGTCGAAGAGGGCATTACAAATTGACCTCCAATGGGAAGTGTAACGCCTCTATAGGCTTCAGATGCAAGAATCTGTTAGGGACGTAAGCATGACGCGCGGACATCTACGCGTTGTGTAGGTGTCCTCGATAGTTATTCCTCTGCCGACGCACAAAACAAATGCCAAGTGGAACGTAGGCAGCAAGCTTATGTGGAATTTAGCCTTCAAATTTAGTTTTCTAAAGTGACGAAGGGTAAAAGGGGAATTTTCATAAGGGGTGAAAATTTGCTCCTATACAAGGTGAAAAGTATTGCTTGTTATTTTCATCATTTCAACTGTTCTCCAAATCTTGATAGGTTCTAAACCTTCCTACATAATAGTTGTCAAAAGTTTTCAATTTAATTTGTTTTGGTCCCTAAACTTTTTTTTCAATTGACTCGTATCAATCTCTTCTTTGCAAGAAAAATTTTCAATTTTCAATTTGATCAATCTCTTCTTTGCAATGGGTTGTACTTACATCTTAAAATATGACTTTTTAGTGCTATAACCATTGTTCTTTATTTCACAACTACTTTGCATGACAAAGGTAACTTTTTGTGTGATAATGCATTGCTTCATTAATTCCTTGAAATAAATCTTATTTCTAAAATATTTGTAATGTTTGCAGGTTTGCATCAAAAAAAACCATGGTGGTCTCTTTCACATGAGAAACAAATAACAAAGCAGATTCGAGTTGGAAAAGTGGGCATTGAACTTGAACTTGAAAAAGAATTTTTAAATGCTTATTATAATAGTTTAGAGCATCCATTTACTACTTTTATTTTCTATTTTAGGCCAACTAGATCAATTGGGGTTTAAAATCAATCATTATTTTGATTTTTTTCAAAATTGGATTAAAATTGAACTTAGGAACTCACTAGACTTTGATTTTGGGCTAAAATTGAACAAGACAAACTCACATTTAAGCTTGGTGTTTTAAATGAAATCATCTTTACTTTGGGTTTAAAAAGAACTTGTTCCTTCATTGTTTTGTGATTTTTTGCAATTTGTGTCATTTGAATGTGTATGCACTTCTCTCATGTCACTCAGTAATCTTGATAATCAAAATTGTCCATTGACATTGGTTGTCTAAAATCACCCACACATTTCAATTTGGATCTAAAATTGGACAATCATGTGAGTGTGAAGGAAAGGAATTATGTGTGTTCCCTCCTAGAACTTTACGTAATCTAGGTGGTCGAACTACAAATGTGTTGGACTCAAGGAACACTGAGAGGGGAGCTGAAACAGTGTTCAGCAATATTTGAATTTTAATTCAATTCAAAAACCATTTGCAACATTTCAACAGAAATAAAGATGCAATCACATGAAGGAAACAATCAAAACACCATAACACCAATATTTTTATGTGGAAACCCTATGAGGGGAAAAACCACAATGGAGGTTAATCCACAATTCATACTTTATTAAAAGTATGAAGAAAAAGGGGAATGCACATGCATTCAAGCACACTACCTAGAGCTCACTGCTCAAAATTAGGAAGGCTCACTGCCTTACAATATATTTGGATTACAACAAAAATTTGAACTAAGAAAGTAGCATCTACAAATTCTTGGTATCAGTTTCAGTGAGACTCAGATCATATTCTAGACATTCTAACTAATTTTGCACTTCATTCTACTCTGCCTTAACTCGCTTCACAAAAATCCTCTTCTACATAAATGAAATCAATCAACTGCTCTTCTGATATTCACACACACACTAACACATATCAAACACCACACACACCACACCAAAATGAATTAATTGATCTCTTATATATATCCTCTATCAAAGATTTAGTCGCTTCATGTCAGCTTTAGAAAAATAAAAATATTTCCCAATAGTCAACTCAATCCACATTTAATATTTGATGTGTACCCATCAAGGTCGGCTAATGCTATGTTGTGGCCCCAAATCAAAATGTGTGATCATAGAAAAATTTAAACAATTTCTCCTTATACATCTGCGACATGCTACATTTACTAAGTTGGCCACCATGAGCTAATAAAAAGAAAATCATCCTACTAGATCTCCTAACTTATACACCGATTAATGTGACATCACAAAACTTAACAACAAGATAAAATAGATACTTTAACAACCTTCCCCAAGATCCACAACTCAAAATGACTAAGTGTCAAAACCAATATGATTACGCTATCAGAGTTCAAAATTGCAAAACACAACTCCCCCTTAGAGTGATAAGTAATTTTTCATTGCTCTCTCTCCTCCTTTGACATCAATGACACATATTTTGGATCTCCCCCTTTGATAATTCAAAAATTTGATCAAAATTTGAAGAAATAAAATTGCCACTCAAGTCAAAAAATTATCTTGTACTTATCTTTCATTTTTGGAAGAAAGTTTCTCCAAGTTTCTATTGTAATCCCAATGATTAAGATCAAGTTGTTCTCAAATGTTTAGTTGATAACCTGGATGAGGGATTCTGGAATTGTGATTGCCGCTTCTAATTTCTCTCCTTTCCTCAGAACCTCAATTAACTGCTCCAGTTTGCATTTAGTTAAATCCTTCATTTTCCAAAAGGCGCCCACAAGGTTGTTTCTGGTGAATTGAACTTTTGTATGCTCATGCTACAACTCTTGAATCCTTTTCTTGACTACACCATCCTAATTCTAAAACATCTTATAATCCTAACCAATCTTGTTTAGCTCAGATTCAATCTACTCCAGCTTATCTTTGTATCTCCCAACTACATGAGGCCAATGAAGACAATAGTTGTAGATGTTGCTATATTTATGCATTTCCTCAACACATTCATTTTCCTTTTTAATTTGGTAAGAGATAGCCTAAACTGCTCCTTCAGATGTAGAATTATTTCTTCCTCTTTCCTATCCTGGGACTCAGAGACCATGGCATCCTTAATGCACTCAATCATCTCTTCAAGAAACCCATTTTGCAAACTCTCCAATCCAATATTATTGTGCACAAAATAAGTACTTAGTGTGCTCTCGATTAAGTCTTTCTCATAAAAGGGTCTATCAGACCATATGTCAGTAATTTTTTTCATCCCATCTTTCTCTTCAACAAGCTGTAGTATCTTTACTTTGGATAAAACACCTTCTTCTTCGCTTCCTTCTACTATAACTACATTTGGTTCAATTGATTACAGTTCTTCCCTTGGAGTGTAATCATCAGATTCCTCATCTGGTATGTCCACAATCACTTGTTCTTTACCTATTCCTTCAATTCTTGGAGTCTTGTTTGTCAGAGGAGTGTAATTAGCAATCTCTTGTGCTCTTTTCTTCTTCCTCTCCATCTCACCGGAAGAGGATCCAACTTCAAGTGCTCTTACTGGAATGGAAATGCTAATTGCTCCAAACTTCCCAAGCAATTCTTTAACGAAATTTGCATACTCTTGCTCACAATTTTCCAAAGTATTAGAATGTTCAAAAATTTGTTTACAAATCGGTTCATTCTCTTTACATACAACATTATCGATCTATGGAAATAAATTTAGAAAATACATCACAAGACATGTGACCAAGGTACCAAACCTGAAGGGGTAATCTTCCTCCTTTGTTAGTTTCACATTTTCCATCAATTGATCTTTAACCAATCCATACAGGTCAAAATCATGATCCTCCATTATCATTTTATGAGAGATGTAAACTGCACCTGCTGAAGTTGTGCCTTCCCTATTTCTAAAAAATAGTTTTCGTGCACAATGTACCTTGTTATTGGATCTTTGATCATCAAAATTATCAAAGCCCTTTGATCTCTTGTTACTCCAATTAGGGTTTTGACTTCCTTGTTCTGAATCAACTTCTTTTTCAATAAATCCCCAACATTGCATAATCTAGCTAGATTCTTAATCACCTCTTTTGAAATGAGATAGGGTTTATCCAGAGTTAGAATGTCATCATTCAATCTATTCAAGATAAACCTAACAACTTCCGCATTATCAAAATAGGGAAACTCACTCCAAATGTCCAAACTTTTGTGTTTCACACCTTTAAGCCATTTCAATTCATCGACCGACAACATATTTCTCACATCCCTAATCTTCTCACTACCATATTCATCTAAGTTCACCATTCCTTTGATTTGCTTCATTTTTCTTTCCGTACTAAACAAATTTCTACCAAACACCAAATTGAGTGAGAATTCTATAAGCAACTAAAATATCTGATGAATTCGCCACCGAAATGATTTCATCCTTCAAAATTTTGCTGCAGAAGCTCTCCTATTCATTTTCAATGAAAGGTGACAAATGAGGGTTCCAAATACCCTTTTATAACTCACACACCTAATCCTTTTATCACATTAAATTTTTTTCCCTAGGTGTTTTGGATACTCTGCTTTCTCATATAGCAAAAGAAGAATTCATTTGCAGGCCTTCTACTTCTCAAATTTCTGCACAAGTGATCATGGATACATTTGTAAACTATTAGCACAACTACTGACAATTTCCTACATTCTGGTGCCAACTATCGATAAGGGGACAAAGGATTTTCTTGAAAAACTCCCCCTAGGCCAATGGCCTAAGATTAGTTTCCAAAGGAATTACCACAAACTGCTTTTGGTGCGGGCTTATTTCCTTCATTAGATTCACTCTTCCTTACCCATGTTTTCTTCATCTGATCTCTTATCTCTTCCACAGTCACTTTCCCTTTTCCTTTATCATCTTTCTATAAAAATTTTCCTTTGTATATTGGACCTCTTCTATCCATGTTTCTATTCCTGTAGAATCTTGTAATGTGACCAAATCTATTGAAATTGTAACACACAGGATTTCTTTTTCTAGACCACTCATTCAATTGATTTCCTCTTGATCTACATTGATTAGCAACATGACCAATTCTTCCATAGGTGTAGCATTTAACATTCCTTACACTGACATACATACTTTTGCATTCAATTGATTTATGACCAAACTTGTTGCAACTAAAACACTGACTAGGAAATGATGGACTCCTTGAATTTATTTTACTTCTATACTGAGAAGACATATGACCAAATTTGTTACAAGAAAAGTAGTGACCATTAAAATTTTGAGCATTGGGTTGCCTTACCAGATACCTTCTACCTTTTTTCATCTGATTTCTTTGTCTGGAATCCTTATGTTCAGATTTGGAGCTTTCTCCCTTCTCATATCCAAGACCTTACTTGTCATTTGCATCCTCCTATCCTTTAGTTAGCTCATCAAGCTTAGTATAACTAATCTTAAACTTCTCCTTGTATTCATTTTCAGTAGTGAGTTCATCTCTAAGAATAACTATTTGTCTTTCAAGCTCTTGTTCACTATTTTTGGATTGTTGCAGTTCAATCTCTAGCTGAATGAATCCACTATTAACTTTGTTGTATTCTTTATATTTTTATTTTAAGGACTAGGCCATATTCTCCCCATTCTTCTTTCTTTCTTCAATCTCCTTATTTGGCCTCATTACCATAGATTCCATCTCAAGCTTTAGAGTAGCATTGTCTGTAGAAATCTTTTCATATTCTTTAATTATTTCTTTTAAGTTTTGATTCAAGTGAACATCTTTCAAGCTTTTACTTTTTTTCTGCTTTAGTTGATCACATAGTTCCTTCCTCTTTTCTCTTGACTCATTGATTTTATCCTTCAATGATTAAATGAATTTTTTAGCATCCTCAAGATTTTCTTTTAATTCCAGTACTTCTGCTTTAGACTAATCAAGATCATCAAGTGCCACCAAAAGTTGTTGTTGAAGACCACCAGAGTCCATTGCATTCCAAGATCCATCTCAAGCTGTTAAACTTCCTCAGAGGAACTTTCTTTGATACCAATTGTTGGACTCAAGGAACACTGAGAGGGGGGTGAATCAGTGTTCAACAATATTTGAATTTCAATTCAGATCTTAAACCATTTGCAACATTTCAATAGAAATAAAGATGCAATCACATGAAGGAAACAATCAAAACACCATAACACCAATATTTTTACGTGGAAAGCCTATTAGGGGAAAAACCACAATGGAGGTTAATCCACAATTTATACTCTGTTAAAAGTATGAAGAAAAAGGGGAATGCACATGCATTCAAGCACACTGCCTAGAGCTCACTGCTCAAAATTAGGAAGGATTACTACCTTACAATATATTTGGATTACAACAAAAAGTTGAACTGAGAAAGTAGCATCTACAAATGCCTGGTATCAGTTTCAATGAGACTCATAGATTAGATTCTAGACCTTCTAACTAATTTTGCACTTCATTCTACTCTGCCTTAACTCACTTCACAAAAATCCTCTTCTACACAAATGAAATCAATCAATTGCTCTTCCAATATTTTCACACACACTAACACATATTGAACACTATACACACCACACCAAAATGAATTAACCGATCTCTTATATATATCTGCTATCAAATATTTAGTCGCTTCATGTCGGCTTCAGTAAAATAAAAATATTTCCCAATAGTCAGCTCAATCCACATTTAATATTTAATGTGTAACCATCAAGGTCAGCTAATGCTATGTTGTGGCCCCAAATCAAAATGCTCAATCATAGAAACATTTAAACAATTTCTCCTTATACATCTGCGACATGCTACATTTACTACATCGACCACCATGAGCTAATAAATAGAAAATCATCCAATAGGATCTCCTAACTTATACATCGATTAATGAGACATCACAAAACTTAACAATAAGATAAAATAGATACTTAACAACCTTCCCCGAGATCCACAACTCAAAATGATAATTTGATGAAGCATACAAATCTGTAGACACGTAAAATATACATACACTCGATCTTGATCTACTAACATCGCTTCATCCTAAATTATCCCTCTATCTAACCATTTAATCAAATAGCCTAATTTAATTAAAGTCATCATAATTCCCCTTTTAATTAAATAAATCCCTTGATTTAATTAAATCATTGTCTCTATGTAATTAGGTAGGTCATTTCATCTTCCTATCTTTATTTAATTAAATAATCCATATTATTTGATTAAATTTCTAAAGTTCATCTAATTAAATTAAATAAATCAAACATTTATCTAATTTAATCTAACATCACTCCCTTTGGTTAAATAAATCAAAAAATATTTATTTAACTAAGTCTAAATCATTCTCTTCTCATTTTGAGTTATTTAAATCCTAAAATCTAAGTCAAAATGGTCAAATCAACTAAATCTCCTTTAAATTAATCAAATCCTAATTAATCTTAGTCTTAATCCATCAAATCCTCTAGATTTTGCAACTTGCACATGAAAATCAATTTAATTGTTTTATAAATCATCTATTTTCATTCAAAAAAGGCATCAAAGATGGAATATTCCTCAAATTTGAAAAATCCCTCCAAAAAGGTCTTGTCCTCCAAACATGGCATTTAACATCTCTTACAAGTCTTTTTCTTGAGCCATGTGACATTAAATTCACCATTCACCTCATCCTTCAAGCCTTATTTTGAATTTGAATCTCCCCCATCTTTGCACATTCTTCAAAACTTGCACATCCTCCATCCATTCACCCATTGACAAGTGGCACTTTTTCATTGGCTAATTCTTAGTCCCACATTGCTCTATTTTGGACATGCTTTCAACTTTTCAATCTATAAATAAGAGGCTAATATCCTCATTTTATCATCTACAATTTGAGTAAAGTTACTATGCTCAAATATTTAGCAAATTCCATCCATTATCATTGAATCTTAACTAGGTTATGCAGATTTCTCCATTGGAGCACTCATCAACATCAACAAAATGGATCAAATCTCTTCATCACATCAATATTGCATCATAGGAATTGGGAAAGGGCCAATTTTCAGATCAAATTGGCACCAATTCCCCCATGGGATCATGATTTTGCTAGTTTAATTAGGATTCAATCTCTTTTTTGTTGTTTTCATTGTGTTCTTCATCTTTTTCCCTAATTTAAACTTTGTGAATGGATTTCATGGGGAATCCTTGTTCTTGCTTTCATTTTATAATCTAATGTGTTTGTTCTTATTATTTTGCAGGTATTATGATTGGGGTTCGCACAAAATCAATATACTAACCGGATACCCTGTTCTTCATTCTCACTTCTGGTAATACTCTATTCTTTACTTTGTCTACCAATATGAATAAATCATAATCTACAGACCAGAATAATGACTTAGGTTTCCATCAATGAAAACACTAGAAGCCATATGCCAACAAAATGTACTTCACTTTTTTTTTTATCTTTAGAGGGCTTTCCTCCCCACTTTGAAAGGATGGAACGACCCAAGTGGTAACAAGCTAATGCCAAGCTCTTCTGAACTGCTATATAAATTTGTGATTGCAATGAAAGTTTGAAATCAACAAGAAGCGTTACATGATAGCTCTCCCCCTATATCTTTATGATGTGTAAATCCCTTGTTCTAAGGGTTGGGAGACCTCTTGACAGAGTTTATCATTGTATCTCCTAAACCAGATGTCCTTACTACAACCCTTTATTTAAAAATCCAAAATCCTTGATACATGTTGATGCAAGGACAGTCATTTTGAAGCTGCCCCACATTTGTACTATTCAAAGTAGAAACAAATAAAATCCTTAAGGTCTCTGGATCTTTAGGATTTTGAGATTTGGTGGTCACGAGAAGTGTGTGCTAAGAAAGGGGGAGCCAGTGTTGCCAAATCTCTAACTGTTCACTTTGTCTTAGTGTTTGGAGAAATCCAAGTGGGGACTCAACAAGTATAGTCATTTCTAACCTAGGGTTGGGTAATTTGTGATACAGTTAAATACATTGCTTGGATCTCAAAACTTTGAAACAAACATTCAACAAGTTATCAAAATTTCAAACCCTTTGGAAAGAGAAAATATCCTTGAAGAGTCCAAATATTACTTCTTTTCCCTAGGGATTTTATCCTTAGAAGCTTATAAATATTTGGGCCCATATCTCAAATTGTTCTCTCCAAATTCAACCTAGGAAAACTATGCCTTTGATTCTTTGATTTTCACATAATGGACCTTGTGGAATGAAAAGGAGTTGAGACATAGACATTCAATTTGAAAGTTAAGCAAGATGTGTTGATGTGGTAAAATAATGCATTTAACCAAGATTAAATCAATTGAACCCCACACATGTGCTCGTTATCTTTTTTCTTCTGGTCTTCCAAGCAAAACATTGGTCTTTTGGTTTGAATTACTCATAGGGTAAGGAATGTTCTTCACTATCTTGGTCTTGAAAACAAGGTCCCTCTTAGGTTCATTTAGGATCAAATCAAACACTTCATTCATCTCAAACATTTATCATCTCCATCCCATAAACAAATTTTAGAGCTTTGGAAAAAATAAAAATTCTAGACTTAGGTAAATCATCAAACACATCAAAATCACCTTTTTTAGTTAGGAGTGTGAGAATGCATCCTTTCTCGTACCTCTAGTTAAATTAGCACCTCTTTGAACAAGTTTATCCTAAAGATCACATCTAACATCTTGGGGTTCACAAGTTCATTATCAAATCAAAACATCAAAATCAAACTCCAAGTCTAGTACTGCCCAAAGTTCTTAAAATTTCAAACACCCATATCACTCACCCCTTTCATCCTTCATCTCATCAGTGGTCTAAAATTCCTTAGAGGTCAATAAGGTTAAAACACAAGAAAAACATGGAATATAAACTTGATCCATACATCATGAGTGATCTAAGTCAACCAAACTATCAAAGGATTACAATACCAATTGATTATCAAAATTCACATTTATGTGGTCCATACATGGGATCATTATCTCCTACAAACCTCAATGATACAACAAATGTGAGTATTCCCAATCTAAATTTTGGACCACCTTTCCCTTGTTGGTTTTCAGTTGTTTATTGTGATTATTTGTCCTTGATGAAAAAACTAGTTTTGGTGACACATTTTACTATTCAGGTTGGTTCACATGGTGATTTACAATATTCATGGCATGCATGGTATGCATTTTCAAATTTTAGGTATATGGCATGCTTATTTGGGTATATATGATTCATTACAAATCTCTGGTATATTCACGTTGATCACTTTCAAATTATTAGGTTGTGCTTCACGTATTTTTAGTTTGGTTATATGAAGGCTCAGATTATTTTTATACTCGAAGGTGATCTTAGTCTTCCTTGTTACATTTTAATGTGATTGATTATTCATATTTTCTTTGTGGCATTTCTATTACATAGCATCATGGCATATGGCTTTGGCAATATAATTGTGTCAATGGTTTATATTGTGAACTTGGCATATGGATCGGTCTCATTCCATTTCATATTATTAAAGGAAGATGACTTTATTAAAAGTCATATGGCAGTGACTTTAATAAGGTTTTGGGCTTTAAATAAATCACATCAATCATGTGATGGTTGGAGAATACATGAAGTATCTGGCAGGTCTATATGGTTAGCCTTTTTTCTTGATCACAATTTATAGCATTTGACTTTATGGCAATAATATTGTTTTGCTTAATATTGTGGTATTGTCAATATTCAGCTTATGAATTTGGGAAGGTATTTATACCATGTTTTACATGGTTGGCATCTCTTGCAAAAGGCGTGGGAATGCAGATTACAAGTTTTAAACTTGTATATATATATTCTCTTCATTGATATTTAGAGTGCAAATGCTTCATGGTTTACAATGTTTTGAGCAACCTGAATAGTCACATTGTATGTGACATCGACATTAGAGAATTTTTTGTTTCAAATAAGAAACTTTTAGTTTTGATATATGAAAGGTTTTTTTTGGTAATAAGGTATCGATATTTCCATAATGTTTATATCAGGTTGCATGGGGACTTAGTATTCATGTGACTTCACTTCACTTATTAGTTACTTGGCATTGGTAATGAGCTATTGGTTATGATGTGGAATGATTTTTTTCAGCATTGAAGACTTGTTATTGTATTTAAAAACATAATAATGGTTTATTATTGTGTCTTTGATTTGTTTCGAACTTCAAAACATCATTATGTTTTATAAAGTCTTTAACAAACTTGAAAGAAAGAATTTAGGGCAATATTATTTTGAAGGGTTTGGAACCCTACCTTCCATGAATGATTTTCTCATCTGCAATGTAGCTCTTGAAGCTTTCATAGCCGACACTAAGAGAATATGGTAGAGAGCATGGATAGTTTTACTAGAATTTTGGTTTGATTAAATGGCAATAAGAACGGTTTTCTGGTTTGTTAACTATCAATGGTTAAGAGCTCGAATGTGGAAGTTAGTCAAAGGAGATTCGATGGAATCTTTCCATCTAGGTCATTATGAACTCCTTGACATGTCATCATGTTTTTTCATTCAGTTATTTCCACCATGATTAGGTATTGAAAACTCTGTGTGATTTTGTGGTTTGGATTAAAAGATGTTGGATTATTTTGTTCGGGCATCTTAAGAAGTTAAGTATTATTGTTTGTGGTTTAAAAACCCATTAGGGTTTCTAGAATCTCATCTTGAAAGGCAACAGAATATATAGTTGTTGTTAAGGGTTTAATAAATTTTTGTTAAGAGAGATTATGTAGGGCTTCTCATTCGAACCCTAACCCGAGTTGCTTTGATAGTTACATAAACTGCATCCAAAGATTATTGTTTGTGAGGTCTTTAAAAAGATGATATTCAGGCATTTTCATGTGTGACAAAAAAAGAGGAGTATGATGTTATCAAACATTTGATACAGAAGCTATATTACATTGAAAGCCTTTGTTATGATTGTAATATTATTACATTTCTGGAAGATGTTATTCTCATACAACATTCTTCAATGTTCTTATTGAAAATTTTATAGTCTTCTATTGAAATTCTAGGAATGCAAACTACACTTCTAGGGTTCTGATAGAATGCTATGGTATGCATTTAAAGGAGTTGGTTCTTCTATAATCTTGTAAGAGTTGGTGCTCCTGAAAAGTAAAGGAGTTGGTGCTCCTGAATTGTAAAGAGTTGGTGCTCTAAGTGAATAAAGAGATATTTTTCAAGTGCTTTTTATTCCTCAAGATGGTTTTCCACTAAGGACAAAATGATGTGTTATATGATGGTTTTGTGGGTGATTGTTCTTATTTGTTTGATCTCAATATGTCATCAACTACATTAAATACTGTTAAGTTTCCTTCTTGCATCTTTGTCAATGTTTAAGTCAACATATCATGCATAGAAGGTTTTGTTATGGGCTCTAAGATATGTGAATGTGTAAACATCTTGACTTCAGTCTTTATTGATGATATGTCTATTTGATTCATGGTTAGTGCAAATGCAATGTTGTTTAGCACTAGTAAAATCTTCTCTATAAAGAGTCGCTTGGTCTTTTGGCTTTTATGTTAAGTGCTTGAATGTGGAATTTAGTCAAAGGAGATTTGATGGCATCTTTCCAACTAGGTCATTATGAACTCCTTGACAGGTCATCACATTTTTTCATTCATTTATTTCCACCATGATCAGGTATTGAAAACTCTGTGTGATTTTGTGGTTTGGATTAAAAGATGTTGGATTATTTTGTTTGGGCATCTTAAGAAGATAAGTATTATTGTTTGTGGTTTAAAAACCCATTAGGGTTTCTGGAATCTCATCTCGAAAGGAAACAAAATATATAGTTGTTGTTAAGGGTTTAATAAAGTTTTGTTGAGAGAGATTATGTAGGGTTTCTCATTCGAACCCTAACTTGAGTTGCTTTGACAGTTATATAAACTGCATCCAAAGACTATTGTTTGCAAGGTCTTTAAAAAGATGATCTTCAGGCATTTTCATGTGTGGAAAAAAAAGAGGAATGTGATGTTATCATACATTTGATACAGAAGATATATTACATTGAAAACCTTTTTTATGATTCTAAGATTATTACATTTCTAGAAGATGTTATTCTCATACAACATTCTTCAATGTGTTTATTGAAAATTTTATAGTCTTCTATTGAAATTCTAGGAGTGCAAACTATAGTTCTAGGGTTCTAATAGAATGCTATGATTATTATGCATTAAAAGGAGTTGGTGCTCCTATAATCTTGTAAGAGTTGGTGCTCCTGAAAGTAAGGAGTTGGTGCTCCTAAATTGTAAAGAGTTGGTGCTCTAAGTGAATAAAGAGATAGATTTTTCAAGTGGTTTTTATTCCTCAAGAGGATTTTCCAAGCAGGAAAAAATGATGTGTTATATGATGATTTTGTGGGTCATTTTTCTTATTTGTTTGATCTCAATATGTCATCAACTGCATTAAATATTGTTAAGTTTCAATCTTGCATCTTTGTCGATGTTTAAGTCAACATATTATGCATAGTAGGTTTTGTTATGTGCTCTAATACATGTGAATGTGTAAACATCTTGACTTTGGTCCTTATTGATGATATGTCTAGTTGATTCATGGTTAGTGCAAATGCAATACTATTTAGCACTAGTAAAATCTGCTCTATAAACATTCATTTGGTCTTTTGGCTTTTCTTTGCTTCTGCAAATGTTTATATCAACATGTAATGCACAAATGTGTTGTTATTGTTATGAACTCTAATAAAAGAGAAATTATAAAAGTGTTCATTGGTTTAGTCTATGTATCAATGTTTTATTCATATACTTAATTCATGTTTAATAGTCAATTTTGCTTCACAAACTATCATTTGTCTTCCTAGTTCACAAGCAAACATAAATTTTTGGTTTTTGAAAAATATTGTGACTTTTATAAATCACTAATTCACCCCCCCTCTCAGTGATTTCAGTCTTCCAACAAATGGTATCAAAGCATAGGGTCCTTTCATAGGTCTAATTCACCTAGGATAGATTTTGGCTTTTGGAAGCCTATCAGTCATGTCACAAGGTACTTATGTGTCTAAAGCTCCATTGTTTGATGGTACAGACTATATTTTTTATTGAAACATATCTGATTTTAATTGATGTTGATGTAAAGAGCTAGACCCTGCATAAGCCTAATCAACTTAAGGGATTTCTGGTAAGTGAAGTACTATGGGTAAGTGCAAAAGAAACAAGAGTCAAAATAAAAAAACTAGTATCAATTCTAGTGAAATATTGTTTCAAGATGAGTCTTTTCCAGTTGACTCTATAATTGTTAATAAATAAAATCTTGTAGAAGAAAATATGTCTAATATGGAACTTGATGAATTTGTGGTGGACATGAATGATTCAGATATTTAAGGAGAAATTGATTTTGAGGAAAAACTTATTTTTTCACTTGATGGGATTAAGAGTCTTAGAAAAGTGAACAAGGAACTAAGATCTCAGTTAGAGAAAAAGGAAGAAGATTGCAAAAATTTAGAAATTGAAATTATCTCTTTGAAAAAAAAAACTTGAAAAATCAAATGAGTCAGTTATTTTTTTGAGAGTTGAAAATGAAGAAAGTAAAAGAATAGCTCAAGTGACTAGGTCCAATTTAGAAGCTAGAGCAGTTGAGTGTCAAAATTTAGAAAGTGAAATATTTGTTCTAAGGAAAGATATTGATAGTGTAAAGATACAGTTATAGAAAAATAAAAAATTTGATCAAAGTACCAACAAACTAAATGAGATATTGGATAAGAAAAAACATCACAAAGACATTCATGGTTTAGGGTATGAAATAGCACAAAATCCTGGAGTTCAAGATGAATTAAAACATGAAATAGTGTTTGTAACAAAAAATGGAAAGAGTTTCAAATTAAGGAAAACTCCAAGAAAGAAGATAGACTTGAACTATCATACTATTATTTCTGAAATAGAAACCAATAGAAGACAACACAGAGACACCAACAAATTTGGAAGAAGAAACAACTGGTCCACAAGAATTTCATCTACCGGACAACATTTTTCAATGAGGTATAACTATTCTAAGTTTCAAGTTTATTGCTATGTTTTTTCACAAATATGGTCATAGAGCTAATGAATGTGGTTATAGATTGTCAAATAAGAACTACAAAGTTGTATGTTTTAACTGCAAGAAGCTTGGACACATGAAAGAGATTGTTGGTTGCTAAAAAGACATCAAGGTTTGGATTTTTGTGGTTTTTCAAGAAGTAATCATGGTTACCCTATTGTTCATCATGTTGGGAATAAAGTACAATAGTGCAAGGATAACAAAAGAATAGATACTTTAGACAAGCAAAAGAAGGAGTTGATGATGATTTGGAAAAGAAAAAAGAGACTTCACAAAGTGCTTGAAAAACCAGCATGGGGTAAGGGGAATTAGGTTAATGTTTTACCCTATAGCACCTGAAACAAGGAAGCTATGTGTAAGACTGTGTACTATGTAGTTGCTTTTTAAATTGATTCAAGAGTTAAACTGCTATACATTTTTTAGGTATATCCAAAGTGAAAGGTATTGGTGCACTTGTAGAGTGTCAAGGGAATTGATGTCAAGTAGTAAGGAGCAGAATTTTTGCAAAGTATCTTTGTCTCAAACTTAAAATAATCAATAATGATATTGTTACTAATCGTTGTGGAATATTTGTTGAGTCTTTGACAGGGCTAGCTGTGTGTATGATAGAATGAATTTGCAAGTTTTTGGTCAAGGAATTCTCTCTATTCTTTTTCATTGTTTGATGATGATAGGTTTTGTATATGATAGTCTTGTTTCACATGATTTTTTTTGCTTATCACTTGGTCATCATCATGGTGTTTGTGATTTAACATATGTAGTACCAAACATTATTTGTGGCTAATATTGTTTCAGACTAAAGGTTTGTCACTAGAAATTTAATGGAAGTGTTTTTCATGGGAGGAAGTGAGTATTACTTTGGCTATTTACATCTTGATGCAGTGTTAGCTAATATTGGTGTCGAATTTCATGGTCTTATGATGTCCATTACAAAATGTTGTTTTGATACTTTCTCATTCATATCATCATGTTGTTTATATGTTGTTGTTCATATCATGCATCAGAATCAGTTGTTCATGTTGATGATTTGGTTACTTCATGCATCAAAATCAATTCATGGTGTTCTAACAGCAAATATGTAGATGATAAAGTGACAGTATGGCATAACACAATGATGATCATTTATTTAGAAACACAAGCATTGATGATTGTTGCAAAAATATAGTGACAGTGATTTGTATATTGCCTATCTATGACAGTTCTTCTACTATGCTAATAGTATGGTATGCATGATGACAGTTATTTTTGTTATCCCTTGCACAAATTTCATAAAAAACAATACTTTGAAAATGGAATATTTGCTTTGGTCTAATGTTGTTTTGTTGTTACTTGGCAGTTCAAATTTTTCATGGTCTTTAGCTTGCAAGTGACAGTACTTTGTTGGTTCACACAGTTGTTCATTGTTTTGTTGACATGGTTCAACACAATTGATAAGATAGGTGACAGTGTGGTAATATTTATTGGTAGTATCTTTATGCTTCCTTGATTCATGCTTGATACTAAGTTGGTTGATATCTCAACTCTTGCTTGAGACATTGGTTCTTTGATAGTGATTTGTTGCTATGAAAAATGAAGTTGGTTCTAGCATGATATGATGTCTAAAGAAGTTTGATGTTTGTCATCTTATGAAATTTAGTTGAAAATGTTCATATCCTTCATGGTAGTCATAAATTTATGCTTATAATGCGCATAGTGTGGTGTTGTTTAATCAAGGCTTCATCTAGAACTACTTGAATAGTTGTGTTTCTTTGAGTTGTGTACATCAGAAACTTGAGTTGTCATGATTTCATGATGTTGACGTGCAGTTTTGTGATCATATATATCATTTCAAAATGTAGATAATATAAGGTAAAATGGAGGAAGAAGATAATGTTCTTGAAACTCTTGCAAGGGAGGACAACAACATGAATTATATGTTTCATCATATAGAGGACAACAATAGTTGAAGACTCTAATATAGTGATCATGAAAAGATAATGATCAACTTATTTATGTTTTTGGATCTCTTTCTAAGACTTTGAAAATGATATCATCTTGTTTATGCTTATGATATATGTGCCAAGTAAGTAACAAACAGGGAGCAAGGCTAATTGGTAAGAGTATCTTGAAATTTTCTTTTCTCATACTATGCATTAAGCTTGTGTAGATTCTTGTAAGACTTTGATAGATGTTCAATAGTATCATGTCTTATGATAATACTGTGTGTGAAAGAGATTTGCAATAGGGGGAGAAACTCATAATACTTTTGATGATGTAGAGGCTACCTTACAAGTAACAGGACTTCTTGAAAAGAGTATCATTGATGTCTTGGTACATGGTCATTCATGTTGGTAACATTTTTTTATACATATGGTATTTGGTGCAGACAAGTTCTTTGATTGCTATGGATGAAAAGTTATTATAATTGCTCTTGTACTTAACACAAGGAGGTATATGACAGAGTTATTTGGTTATGACTGAAGTAATGATATGTTGGTTGGTTTTAGTTGTTTATATGCATGGAATTTCACATTATCCTCTGTTCTTCTTTGTCATTGAGTAAAAAAGGGGGAGAGATGATTTGTTTTTCCATCAAGGACAAAGGGGGAGTTTGTTGGTTTTCAAGTGTTTATTGTGATTGTTTGTCCTTGATGACAAAACTAGTTTTGGTAACACATTTTATTATTCAAGTTGGTTCACATGGTGATTTACAATGTTCATGGCATGCATGGTATGCATTTTCAAATTTTAGGTATATGGCATGGTTATTTAGGTATATGTGATTCATTACAAGTCTTTGGTATATTCAGCTTGATCACTTTCAAATTATTAGGTTGTGCTTCACGTATTTTTAGTTTGGTTATATGAAGGCTTAGATTGTTTGTATACTCTAAGGTGATCTTAGTCTTCCTTGTTACATTTTAATGTGATTAATTATTCACATTTTCTTTGTGGCAATGCTATTACATAACATCATGGCATATGGCTTTGGCAATATAATTGTGTCAATGGTTTATATTATGAACTTGGCATATGGATCGGTCTCATTGCATTTCATATTATTAAAGGAAGATGACTTTATTAAAAGTCATATGGCAATGAATTTAATAAGGTTTCGGGCTTTAAATAAATCACATCAATCATGTGATGTCTGGAGAATACATGAAGTATCGGGCAGGTCTATATGGTTAGCCTTTTTGCTTGACCACAATTCATAGCATTTGACTTTATGGCAACAATATTGTTTTGCTTAATATTGTGGTATTGTCAATATTCGGCATATGAATTTGGGAAGGTATTTATACAATGTTTTACATGGTCAGCATCTCTTGAAAAAGGCATAGGAATGCAGATTACAAGTTTAAAACTTGTATATATATATTCTCTTCATTGATATTTAGTGTGCAAATGCTTCATGGTTTACAATGTTTTGAGCAACTTGAATATTCATATTGTATGTGATATTGGCATTAGAGAAGTTTTTGTTTCGAATAAGAAGCTTTGATTGTCGATATCTTAAAGGTTTTATTTGGTAATAAGGTATCGATATTTCCATAGTGTTTATATCGGGTTGCATGGGGACTCAGTATTCATGTGACTTCACTTCATTTATTAGTGACTTGGCATTGGTAGTGAGTTGTTGGTTATGATGTGGAATGATTTTGTCAACATTGAAGACTTGTTATTGGATTAAAAAACACAATAATGGTTTATTAATTATTATGTCTTTGATTTGTTTAGGACTTCAAAACATCATTATGTTTTATAAATTCTTTAACAGACTTGAAAGAAATAATTTAGGGCAATATTATTTTGAAGGGTTTGGAACCCTAGCTGCCATGAATGATTTTCTCATCTGCAATGCAGCTCTTGAAACTTTTATAGCCGACACTAAGAGAATATGGCAGAGAGCATGGATAGTTTTACTAGAATTTTGGTTTGATTAAATGGCAGTAAGAACGGTTTTCTAGTTTGATAACTATCAATGGTTAAGATCTTGAATGTGGAAGTTAGTCAAAGGAGATTCGATGGCATCTTTCCAACTAGGTCGTTATGAACTCCTTGACAGGTCATCATGTTTTTTCATTCAGTTATTTCCACCACGATCAGGTATTGAAAACTCTATGTGATTTTGTGGTTTGGATTAAAAGATGTTGGATTATTTTGTTCGGGCATCTTAAGAAGCTAAGTATTATTGTTTCTGGTTTAAAAACCCATTAGGGTTTCTGGAATCTCATCTTGAAAGGAAATAGAATATATAGTTGTTGTTAAGGGTTTAATAAAGTTTGTTAAGATAGATTATGTAGGGTTTCTCATTTGAACCCTAACCCGAGTTTCTTTGATAGTTACATAAACTGCATCCAGAGATTATTATTTGCAGGGTCTTTAAAAAGATGATCTTCAATCATTTTCATGTGTGACAAAAAAAAAGGAATATGATGTTATCATACATTTGATACAAAAGATATATTACATTGAAAACCTTTGTTATGATCCAAAGATTATTACATTTCTGGAAGATGTTATTATTCTCATACAACATTCTTCAATGTGTTTATTGAAAATTTTATAGTCTTCTATTGAAATTCTAGGAATGCAAACTACACTTCTAGGGTTCTGATAGAATGTTATGATATGCATTAAAAGGAGTTGGTTCTCTTGCAATCTTGTAAGATTTGGTGCTCCTGAAAAGTAATGGAGTTGGTGCTCCTTAATTGTAAAGATTTGGTGTTGTAAGTGAATAAAGAGATAGATTTTTTGAGTGCTTTTTATTCCTCAAGAGGGTTTTCCACTTAGGACAAAAAAATGTGTTATATGATGGTTTTGTGGGTGATTGTTCTTATTTGTTTGATCTCAATATGTTATCAACTACATTAAATATTGTTAAGTTTCAGTCTTGCATCTTTGTCAATGTTTAAGTCAACATATCATGCTTAGAAGGTTATGTTATAGGCTTTGATACATGTGGATATGTAACCATCTTGACTTTAGTCTTTATTGATGATATGTCTATTTGATTCATGGTTAGCGCAAATGCAATGTCGTTTAGCATTAGTAAAATCTGCTCTATAAACAGTCATTTGGTCTTTTGTCTTTTCTTTGCTTCTGCAAATGTTTATATCAAGATGTCATGCACAAATGTGATGTTATTGTTATGGAATCTGATATAAGAGAAAGTATAAAATTGTTCATTCGGTTCAATCTATGTCTTAATGTTTTATTCATATACCTAATTTGTGTTTAATAGTCAAGTTTTCTTAACAAACTATCATTCCAAAGCATGATCAACATCTTTCACCAAAGTCTAGCAATGGTCCTTTCCAAGACATATTGATATCCTTTGACCTCATGGTTGCAGATATTGAAGGAATCCTCAACTCAACACTTTATCTAAATCCACTCAAAGATAAAGAGGATATTGATCCACTTCCCATGCCTAATAAAGACATCCAAGAACCCTTTGTAAGCAATCCATCCTTTGAAATTGACCCATGTCAAGAACTAGATCCAAAGCATGTCAAAAGCAATTTTGAAATCATTCAAGATCAATAATTTGTATCTCCAAGATACTACAATGATCTAATGGACAATCTCCAATCTATACAAGATTTCATAAATGATGATCATATCATATAACACATACTCCTCCATCTACCCATGAGATGCTTTCTTTGGATCAACATGTAGATGATCTTCATTTAGAACAAGATCCCTTTTCTCTTAACATCATTACACGAGAACAGGAGGTTATTGATTACTACAGTCAGGCAGAGTTGTCAACATCAGGATTAAATATATGCCAAATTCAGATTGAGGACATCATGTATGAATATATCCAACATTATCCACTTAAGGAAATAGGTCATATAGAACATGATATTCTAGAGTCAGCATAGTAGAAAATTTAAATAACATTATTTGTAGCATGGTCAGTTATCAGAGAATGCTTGCTAAACATGACATCTCAAAATAGGCAGAATTAAAGAATGAAAATACTACTTCCATAGTACCGGGGGCAACTTTATCTCAAGCAAACTTCAACATAAGCGGCATGAAGAATCCTTATGATGAAACCAATGCCAATACTACAACTAGCCATGTCACGAATCCTCATCCACCCCTCACCCCATCCATGAATTGGGACGAACATCAAAAGAAAGATTTGAATCAAAGCACAAAGAACGTTATCAAATCAAAAGAAGCTAAGAAGCATAATGGACCAATAAAATACACATGGATACCAAAAAATACAAAGAAATATTATCCCTATCAAACTCCATCAGTCAAAGAAACTATGGGGAAAAATAAAAAAGGGAAAAGTATCCATCAAAGATGTCCACAAAAGGAAAAAGCAAGCTTCCCAAGTGATGTACAAAGTATATCAAGTAGTTGGTCCTAATTCCATGCACACTTCCATATCCACCCATCATTGCTCATCTTCCCAAGTTTGGAGAGTCAAAGGTTCTAAACTTTCAACCAATCCATCTTTTATTCCTGAACAAACTCCATCCACACCTCCATGCATGATATCCAATTCTCAAATTAACCATGTATTGGCAGCCACCCTTCATCATAAGGATTCAAAAGGCACTCTATTGCAAAGTGCACATAAATACAAAGTTAAGTACTTTGGTAACAACAAAGTAGATCAGGATTCTCAAAATTTGCATTCAAGTGCACATATCTTAGTGAAACAACTTCTTCAAGTAGAATATCTATGGCACATTATGACAGAAGCATCTACATCAACACCACTAGGTGATTCAACATGAACTTAAAATCTTTCACAAAAAAATAATAAATTCAAAAAATCATGAAAATAGTAAAGATAAAATAATCATTCTCCAATGAAAACCACTATAGTGGCACTTTGGGCAAGTACCATGATGAAAACCTAGCAAACAAGCATCATGTGTAGAATCGAGCATCTACATGTGCTAGTTCAGGTGAAAGCATCTTATCTCATCCATAATAAATCCAACATTACATCCATCTTATCCATAATAAATCCATTCCATGAACCATTTATCCAACCCATTGTCATCTATCTACATTATCTTGACCTTGAAAAAAGTTTGGTGTGCACTTTACAGTTGCTTATAGTAAACATCTTGACATAGGTCATTTTAATTGATCCTATCCTATCCAATTTTATCAGAACCATGGAGAATTATCCAAATGAGCATTCTTTATTTGAACACCTTATCTTATCACAAGATAATCCATATGCCTATCCAAGCATCCATCCATGGCATTCCATACATTGCTAGAAATTGGGGGAAAATATTTACATCTTGCCTCAAGAATAAATCTTGATCTATATCTTCCAACTTATGTGGTGATCTAAACATTGGAAAATGTGAAATCAAATTGGTCAAATCATTTGTGAGCCAAAAATCCAAATCACTAGCCCATGACACATTTTAAAGAGAAGATGTTCCTTATCAAGTTCTATCTTTCATCAAACATCAATCCAAACAATCAATATCAGTTGCATCTAATTTATCCCTTAATTTCACATCAAATCATCCAAAAAAAATTTGTTCCAAACTGAGCTTCACCATCTTGATCAATCCAATCCAATCAATCCATCATCATCTCAGGATATCCTTCCCAATCCTCATGTTGCTTAACAGTATCCTTACATTGTTGTGTATCCTCAACAATGTTATCATCATCAGTCCATCAATTAGATCAGTCAACCTTAGCTTGGTTGTCAACAAAATCCCAAAATAGATCACTAATATCATCACAAATATCCATATCCAAATCATCAAAATCATGTGAAAATCTAAAAACATATCAAAATCCCAAAACGGGTCAAAAAGTCAAAAAAAAATAAAAAAACACGGTATCCCAACTATGTCATCTTTGAGCTTAAACATAGGCAAGGCCATCATTGATAAGCCCCTAAGACACAAAAACACAAAAACCATTTAAAAAACCCAAAAATCCAAAAACAACCTCATAACATTTCAAAAACATAAAAACATCCAAATATTTGACAAATCCATCCATCTCATTTCGCTCCACCCACAATAATCAATCATCCATAATAAATCAATCATCACCTTCATCCTTTGGCAATACAAACAGAAACAACCACAACAATCAGCAAAAGAAAACTTCAAATGCAAAATCAAAATTGAAACAATAAAATTTTAAATGCAAAATCAAACTCTTGATCATTCTCAAACATGTCAATCGAACCTTATATCAGTGGCCTTTTCAAACAACCTATCAACTTACCACCATCCACTAACATTTCCTAGGATGCATCCTTCTTACAATGGGCATTATCTTTTGGAAATCACTTTGGATACTTATTCTAAGCAAAACACATCCCTTCGGCTAAAGGTATGAAGAGCATTGACTTGTTTGTGTACTTGATCTTTTATTTTGATTTATCTTATTATGCTCGTTCCAAATACCTATCAATAATGTCTAATCAAAACAATTTAGAGTGAAAGGAATGGGGCATTGATCATTATCTTTTGTTTTATGTGTTTGTTGAATATTCTTGTAATATCACCTTGGTCATACTAATTTTGGTAGGTGTGTATATAAGATGTTTTGGATGTCTTGTTGACTATTACATAGGCTTTTCCTTTCTATGTTTTGTTCCAAGGTGTTTGAAATGTCTAAAGTACATCCTAACAAGGTTTCGTATGCCAAGTGTGAACAAGAATACTCCTATCTACTATTCAATTCAAATTCCATCGCACTAAATACCTAGCCATCCCACTTGTTTGTACCTTGATGCATCGTATCTATGTGTGTTATCAAACATAAGCAAAGTTATGCTCTTTACATCCCCAATCCCTAGATAAACAATACATCATCATCATTCATCATCATATCTAATAAATTCTCGACGACTCATAGACTTGTTGGACTTCTATATCTTCTTAGAATCAAGGGTTGACCCCTCTCATTCTTCTATCCTCTTTCACGCTAACATTCTATCATGGCATGCATCCATCCTTTATTCATAAAATATTAGCATACACATCCTACATACTCATACATATCATTATAATAGGCACATCATTCATCTCGCATGCATCGCATCATCATTTAAGACGTTTATGATAAAATAGATTTGTTATTCTTAGCATCTTAATTCATCTTATTTACATCATCATTATCATATAGATTTTTTAGTCTAACCATCCATACATCCATTTTGAACCTCTTTGTCGTGAGATCGACCCTAAAATTGAATTTTTTGCCCAATCTCTTGAGGGGGTAGTGTACCAATGTACTTTCCATTGGGGCATCCAAAAAAATAGGAATTTTTTGAATTTCGATCTCCGCAATGTTATTCTTTGAACCAATGCAACTAGGACGCTGCTTCAAAGAGGGGAAAAATGTAGACATGCAAATAATCCTAACTAACATAGTGCATCTAATTCTGATCAATTGTCATCATATTCTTCTATTAATCAAATAAAGTGGTTTATTAGATTAATTCACTAATGTCCATCATGTTTAATTAAATAAATCAATTTGTTTAATTAAATCCCCAAAGTCCTCTTATTTGATTAAATAAATCAAATTATTTAAATCAACTACCATAAAGTCAGTAACCCACCCAAAGTTAATTAAATTCTAAATTAATTAACTTTAATCACCTTCTAATCATCATTAATAAATTATCTAGCTTTTAACTCCCCAAGAGTTAAATCAACCCCTGATTAACTAACCAACTTGCACATGAAAATAGTTCCTTTTAATTAACTAATTACCGCATTTATCCTCTCAAAATCATATTCTAGGGAATATTCCTTCATTGACTCCCTTTATTTGACCTTCTTACCTAAATGATTTCCCTCCAAAACATCTCAACCACATGCATTTAGTGCCTCTTACATCTCATGACCACATGCAAAATGTACTCAATCCTCACCCATTAGCATTGAGACAAGTGTCCCAATCTCATTAGGCTCTCTTTTAGTCCCACATTCCCCCCATCTCTCCATTCTTCAATCCTTTAACCTATAAATAGAAGCCACTCCTACTTGAAATCCATCCACAATCTCAAGCATTTCCACTATAGGCATTCATCTTTGCATCTTCATCATTGGAAGCTTATCAAGGGGGTGGGAAAGGGCATCCTTTCCACATCAAAGGATCACCACTCCCACTATGGGATAGAGTTTGATCTTACTTTCATATGCTTACTTTTAGTTTCTTTGGTTCTATTTATCTTGTTTGCATAGGTAGCATGAGTAAATATCTCATAGGAGTACTTTATTTACTTGCTTTAAATTGACTAATTCTAATATTTGTCAAAGTTTAAGCATTTACAAGTTTAGTGCTCACACCCTTAATGCCAAAAAATTACTAGCTAGGAAATTTTTAGACTCCTGGTTTGCCAGAGTTTGTGGGGTAAATTTGGTATCCATGTCAAGTTTTGTCAAATGATCTTACGTGGGATCTTCATCATCATATTGGAAAACTAGTCTATGTAAGAGAAAACACTAGAGAAGCCCTACTAGAATGTGGGCAGGTGCACCTTTCATGCCCTATCATGGTCTCTGGTGCCCATCGCTGAGGTCATTGCTTTATTGTCCCAAGGTGGGTCACAATTAAGAACCTTCCACCATAGTTTTGGCATTTGATTCCCCAAACTTTGGCTCTAATTGGGGTTGTCATTAAAATTGATGAGACTAAATCAAAATTACCCAATCTGGATGTGGAGGCTTTAATTTCCTTGAGTCTCGACATTGAGTTCCCTGAGAACATCATCATTAAAGAAGATTTCAATCAAATTGTTTGCTCTTTGGAAATTCTTGGCAACATCAATGCATGCTACTTGGCATATAAGAAAAAATTATCCTATAATTAAGAAAAAACCTAATACTGGCTCTTCTAGCAAGATGCAAAATTTAGAAAAAGGAAACCCTCAAAATGAAAAATCCAAGCCTAATGGTATTCATGGAGAGCCACTATCTACTGGTGTTGGGGAAAATTATTTTGAAGCCAACCCTCAAACTACATACCCTAGTTTGAATCCAAATTCCCACAAGGATGATGTGCCCGTGGACTTGAAGGATGAACAATTCAGATTTGATCTTTATCTTAGCCAATCCAAGTTAATTTCAAAAAACCCCTTTGACATCCTTAACCAGGATGGGGATGGTGAACCTTTGGCAGAACCTGGGCCCTTCATGCCTACCATAGAGGGTGATAAGAGCTCAAAAAATTGCTCTTTTGACTAGTCCTTAAGTAAAAATCCAATTACTGTGGAAAAACTAAATGCTCAACAATTAGTGATTAAAAAAATTAGAATGAGAATTCAGGAAAATTTGGCTAAAAGGTACAACAATAACAATTCTCCAGTGGTTTTTGAGTATTAGGTAAATAGGCCATTTGAAACCACCAACCCTGGGAACTATACTTGTGATGGAGACGAAGGCTTGGGTAGCGATTTGGGTGGGAGCAACAAGGATGCTCCATGACACTGTGGTAACTACATAACCCTGGCAATTGGGCTAGTAAAGGATCAAGCACTTGATACTTCTCTCTCTCCCTAAGCTATGTCATTTTCAGACCAAATGGGGGGTATCCTCTAATTCCCCCATCTAGACTGCTAGACATGCCTCCACCCCCTCTGCAGAGGCCATTTCTAAGGATCTACACCCTGAGTTAATTGCTCCTACTAATACTTTGAGCCAAGAAAATGATATTATTAAGGTGGCCTCCCTTGAGGAGGAAAAAAGGCTCTAAACTCTAAAACTGAAACTAGTGCCAAGCCTCAAAAAAAGACTCATAAAAACCTAAAAAATGGAGATCCTACTTAAAACATGGACTGTAACAAAGAGGAGGAAATTGTTGTGGGGAAAGAGACTACTACTCCAAAACCAAGAAATGGCCTCGAAAGGCCAAGGAAATATAGCATCACCCCAATTGGGGGGAAAAATTTGTGTTGTCCAAAAGTAAAAGGAAGAAAACAAGTACTGTGATTCAGTCCCTAGCTCCAAAAGAGTAGAAGTGGAGGAAAAAATTCCCAAATTTTTTTGAACATTTCAAAAGTAGGCAAGATGGTTCTCCAATGCTAATTGAAAATGAAGATTAATTGCATATCTTGGAACATCATGGAGCTGGAATCCCCAAACAGAAAATACATTCTAAGGTGATTCCTAAACCAGGAAAAGGAAAAGGATTTTTTTTTGCTTCAAGAAACCAAGGCTACTAGATTCACCCTAGAAACAAATTTAAAATTTGTCTGGAAAGACTCCATTTTCTTCTCCACTACTCATGAGAAAGGTCGGGGGGTAGTCATCCTAATCTCCAGTTATTGGGCTCAATGGGTTTTTGGGCATGGCTCCTCCCCTTGTAATAGAATAATTTGGGTCACCTTTGATATAGAAGGTGAGGTATTTGGGGTGTGCTTGATCTATGCTCCCAATGACTATAGAGAAAGGATCAAGTTGTGGCAGTGGATGGCCAATATTCAAGAGATCCCCTAGATTATGGGGGGAGACTTCAACATGATTGAACAATTGGAGGATAAATGGGGAGGAGTAGACATGTCCTGGAAAGGAAATGAAAAACATTTTTGGCTAAGAGCTAAAAATAAGCTTGGACTGCTTGACCCTTTGGAAGGGAACAAAAAAGAGTCAAAAGGGATCCAACACACATGGTGTAATGCTCAAAAAGACAACAACAGGATTTATTGCAGGCTAGATAGAATCTATGCCAATAAATAATTATTTACTTCCATGCCTAATAGTGATGGTTTTATGGTGCAAGTTTCTCCATACACCCTCTCAGATCACCACCCAATTAAAGCTAACTTATTATCCTCCAATGGTGGAGCAAATAGAACAAAGAGGAAATATACTTTTATTCTCAACACTTTCCTTTTAAAGGATTATGATTGCCATGATGCCATTGTATCTCTCAGAGAGATAAACAAATGGATGTTAAAAGATTGCTCATACCTTGAGAGGTGGAATAAAAATATGGAAGGTTAGAGGAAACTCTTCCAAAAAATTGGAAAGGAAAGGGCCCTAGGCAAAAGGAAAGAGGAAATTTCCCTCCAAGATAGTACTTTTGAGGCTAAATCCAATCTTCAAAAGGATCCAAAAAATATGATGCTTTGTGACAGACTGATCCTAGCCAAAAACAAGCTAAGGAATCTGCAAGCTCAGAAAATTCAAGGTCAAAAAGTCAGAAAGTCAAAGCCAAGCTAAACAGGCTCAAATGCAGGGACAAAGGGTCCAAATTTTTCTTTAACTTTCTAAGGGAGAGAAACTTAGAAGAACAAATTGAATAGATTTGGGATGGCTCTCAAATGATCTCCTCACAGGATGAGATTATGGAGCAATTTTGAACCTTTTTCAAAGAGCTCTTCAGCTTTGAGGATGGAGGAGGAACTAGTTCAGTGGAAAGGGGCCTCGTCAAAAATCTCATTCCAAAAAAGATAGCAAATGAGGACCTAGCTATGCTAGACGCAAAAATTTCAAAAGATGAGATCAGAAATGCCTTGCTCTCCATGAGCAATGACAAGTCACCAAGTTGTGATGGTTTTCCCATAAAATTCTATAAAACCTTTAAAGATTGGATCTGTGAGGACTTGTTGCAAGTTTATAAAGAGGCCCTAAGTAGAGGATCCCTTGGAAAGGAGATAAATAGAGGAGTATCAAACTGATTCCAAAAGGGGGAGACAAATCTCTAGCCAAGAACTAGAGACCAATCACCTTACTAAATGTATTTTATAAGATCCTGGCTAAAGTTATTGCATTAAGACTGGTCAACATCCTACCAAAATTCATAACTAGCACTCAAACGAGCTTCATAAAAGGGTGATATATTCTGGAAAATATGATTACGAGCTGGGAAGCTCTTGAGTGGGCCAAGCATTGGTTAAGAGGTAGCTATGCTTCTTCTAGATTTTGAAAAATAATATGATCAAGTGGAGTGGACCTTTCTAAGGACTATCCTCCAAGCATTTGGCTTCCCCGACAATTTTTGCAATATGGTGAACACCCTACTAAATGATGCCTCAACACAGATTGAGGTCAATGGCAACCTTTTAGAGGAGATTACCCTAGAGAGATCAATTATACAAGGCTTTCCTCTTGCCCTGATCCTCTTTGTAATTGCGTCTTATGCTCTTTTCTACTTGTTAAAGGATAACTCCTCTCCCAAAATCAAGGGAATCAGACTCCCTAACCATAGTGAGCTTACAAATGTATAATTTTCAAATGACACCTCCTTTTTATTGAGATGCAACAATCTAATCTAGAATCACTAATGCAAAAATTAGATCTGTATTGTAAAGATTCTAGAGCAAAAATCTCTAAGGCCAAATCTACGTTCTTGGGGTGGAAAGAGAATCCCCTTGACTAGTTGACCAAATTTGGATAACAATGGGGTGGCCCAAACAAACTGGTCAAATATCTAGGAATTCCCTTTGTAGTCAAACCTAACCTCAAATAAATGTGGAATTGTGTTAGAGATAAAATTGATATAAAAATTAGGAAGTTCAAAAAGACACTACCTTTTGCTTGTTGGCAAAATACACGTGTGCCAAAAAAATTTCTCATCATACAGTGTTTATTTTACATCAGGATGGTTTTTCTACAGTTATCAAATAAATGAAATTCAAAAAAGAATAAGGGAATTTATCTAGTTAGATGGAAAAGGCAGAAGGAAGAGGCACTCGGTAAAGTGGGATTGATGTTTCCTTGGGAATCTCCAAGGGGGCATTGGACTAAAAGATCTAAAGCTCCAAGGAATTATCTTGGCAGCTAAATGGGTGCTTAAATCTTTGAGTGGCAATGAGTCATGGAAGGTCCTGGTAATAAAAAAATATTTAGGAGGTAGTTCCCAAGCAGGCCAAAGCTTGGAAGTTGTTACCCCTAAGTGATATCCCCCTCTGTAAACACTCCATGGTTCTAGTGGGGTCAATTTTTAGGAGTATTTGGAAGGCTTGGGAGCTAATAAAGCACAAATCCCAGCAAAAAACTAGTAATATAAGGCTAAAACACAATCACTATTGTCAACCCTTCAACTTCTTATGGTGCAATCTAAAACACAATAGCAAACCCCTCACCCTCCTTCAATGATGCTTGGCGAAAAGCTAGAACAAAAAAAGTATCAAGACCTTTGGTCATATTCTTTCCAATGGGTGGTTGAAAACCTAGAATGTCTTAAGCATAGATTTTCACCTCCTCGCTTCCAACTTTAGGACTTACTATGTGATTTGGGAGGCTTGTAATGGTGTGACCTTCCCAATTGATGGTGAGAATGTTATTGACCTTGTTGAGGACATTGTTTGGTGTGATGGCTCCTAATGAGCCTAGTTTTTGGTCTAATTTTGGGTGGAATCTATAGTCTATTTTTTCATTGATGTCATGGACTTTAATTCTTAAGTGTTGTTATTAGCATAATGTTTCCCTCAAACCATTGACATTTGACTTTATCCTATCTCTGCAAGCTTTAATGATATTTGGCATAATATGTGGGTTATCTATATTGATTTTTCATGTGATTAATGAATGTTTCTTAGAGTGGTTATAGATGTGCAGTTATTATGCGTACTTACCTTTCCATGCAAATTTAATGTGCTAAGTTCAAGAAGACACCCCCAGCTGGGCATGCACCATAACATCCAGCTAAGGAATCGCTCCAAGTCAAAGGCAGCTGGCAGCAAAGGTTCTTCATGCAACTAAATGTAACTGCCTTGTAGTGTACCTTAATGATCGATTATGCATGGGAATTATTGTTGTGTTGGATTTGCGCTTGACTTGCATGTCTGACCAAATTCCATGCATGCATAACCGCCATCACTCCACTTTCCCCTGTTTTCCCTAAATGGCATCCTCCCAATCGTGGAGTTGACTGCCTTGTTTAGCTATAGTATAAATAATTATTTGATGCTCTTTCTTTAGGAGGTTGTGCAATTTGACAGTGTACTCTCATTCTCCAATTTCAGTAATACAGATACATTACTCTTTTGTATGCATGATTTACAGTTAATAAAATAAATTTATGAGTTTGAGCATTTGATTTCTCATTAGTTTAGAGGATACTTATCCAAGGGGGCCCACTTGGTGAGTAATTTGTCTTCTTAGTTTAGCATTAGTTTAGTATTACTTGTTTTTTAGTACTTAGTTAGAAATCTAGCATTGGTTGTTCCTGTAGCCACTAGAAGCCCATTTTGTTTTTGTTCCTACAGCCAAATCGGATAGAGTAGTTTCCTATTTGTTTCTCATATCTTTATTCATGTTATGAATTTCAGCTTAGCATAGTCATTGATTGATATTCAACATTTGTTTCATTCCTTTTCAAGCAATTTACTTTCATTATTGTGTTTCTTAGTTGTAGAATACAATGGCTACTTTGAGTACCTAGTGCACATAGTGTGTTGGCCCATTTCAAGTTCACATCCTTGGGTTGACAATTTAAATGCACCTTCATGATGATTGAGATAGCTATTCAGGTTAGATGTCCAATCTCTAAGTCATGACTATAAAAGCTTAGTTATTAAAATCATTGTAGGAGGCCAACAGCTCCAAAGTTGGAAATGTGAAAGCTAAGGCAATTTATAATGAGCTTCTTGACAACTCTATTCTTAACCATGTGAATTCTTGTTGGGGTCTAACTCTGGATATTAAAGATTGGGAAAAACATTTAGCTCTGGTTTGGCATAACTCCATGGAGCCTAAAAAGGCTTCCTTCAGGTGGCTTGTTCTTTTGCAGAAAATTCCTATTAAATCTAACTCCAGTGATATTGAATTTTGTAGCATCTGTAGGGTTCAAGAATCTTGTAAACATATCCTTTTTGAATGCTTTTATGCTCAGGAAATTTGGATGTTATTTTTTCACAATATAAATGTTTGGAATAATAATGGTAAAATTCTTTGGAAAGAAATTATGTTTCCTAATTTTAAGATCAGTAAAGATTGTAAATTACTCTAGTTTTGGCTAACCAATGAAATTATGTGGCATATTTGGAAAGTGAGAAATGAAAATAAGTTCATGGGTATGAAGAGTGAACTTACTGAGTTTCACAAAAAACTCGCATTCCTCAATGTTGCTATATAGGTATTGGTTCAAATAGAGATCTCACTAGTAAAATTTTTGCACCTCATAAGGGAAGGAACAACAAATGTTAACAGAGAAGAAGTGAGATGTGGATAGCCACTCCACCTGAACAGAGAAGAATCAGAAATCTTTCGTAGAGCACTGGATGAGGTACAGAGGGAGGTCAATGAAGTAATTAGCCAAGATAGAGCTACAAAAATGGAGCAGCTAGGAGAGAAAGCAATGATTCAACTCAATCAAGACACTATTGATCATGCTGCCCCACAAAATGATGCCCTAACTGAGACCTTTACTGACGAGATACTTTCCAATATACATGCCTAGGAGGTGGAGGATTATTAGTTTCACTACTCCAGATGATAAACTCAAAAAATATTTGATCTAGTTTAATTTTTTGCTATAATATTGAATACTGTATATATCCCATGAGATATAAACAGCTGTAAAGAACCCTATGTTTTGTTGGGTAACCTATTACTAGTGAACTATGTAAATGTTTCTTATACTATATTTAATATAAAATTCAAATGCAAGGTACATATAATTGAAATGGCTATTCATTTGGATTTGAAATAAATATCTATTTAAAATGGATATCATTATAAGAAAATTTTTAAAGGTCCTTTTATAAAATAGACATATATTTTATGTATAATAGATATCCTTCTTTTACAAAAAAATGGATATCATTTTTCCAAAAATAACTATCTATTTAGGATCAATTTTTTGAACCTTAGAAGATGTCCATTTTCTCCAAATCAAATACTTATTTTATGAAAATATTCATCATACATTCTTTTCCTTCAATTTTCCCTTAACTTTTTGTTCTTCCCTTGAGTTTGAAGGAAAATATTTATTAATTATCCAATTGCATCATATCATTCCTCCATAATTGTCATGCATTAAAGAGCACAATAAATATCTTTAAATTTCATTACATAGCAACATTTCTTATGGAATATGTGTTACTTTAACTCATGTTGGCTAGTAGAAGGGAGAGTGAAGGTTAGAATTTAATTTTGATGATAAATTTCAAGTGTCATTTTCACATTCCTTAGGGTTTATATAGATCAATTCCACTACCCATAAAACGTTCTTAAGGGATTAAGTGATGGTCTTGAAGTAAAGAATGAATGTATTGAAGTTAGTGTATAAGGGGGAAAATAGGATGTATAGGAATTAGGTTGTGAGACAAGTCCTACATAAGAGTATGTCACTTGTTAATATGCTATTGCATAATACATTCCCATCAAAATGAACAAAAACTAAATGGGAACTAGAATGAGAATAATAATTTACCATTGCACTATTTAACCCTCTTGTGTAGTTTTCCTTTCGATCATTAATTACCCAAGCATTTTGATCAAGTATTCTCTCTTTCTAAAATTTGTATTTAATTCAAAGGTATGCATCTAGTAAGATCTTTAGCAATCAATTCATCATAATCCTATTAGTTATATGAAATTCAATTATAACCATATATTAGTCAATGCTCAAAATTCTAGATTTATCCATTTAATAGGTTTTATCAATCATTTTGACATTGTTTTATATTCTTTAATAGTGATTAATATCACACACTTTGTAGACGATACTAAGCTACTCGTTATAGTATCAAGATCTAGATTTCAATGTAGGGCTATCATACATCTTGTATCAAATATAATTTAAACCTTGTACTATCAATAAGTATATGTTATTTATTAAAAATAAATTCTTCAATATTATTAGTCCTATAACCCATTCCAATTTATTTGTAGATTTCACTTACTTTGTGTATATTGTAATATGTTAACGCAAATCTTATTAAAGAATCATTAAATACAAAATAATTATACTTTGTATTACATGCAAAATAAAAATAAGCATATTTTAAAATATTTTTTTTCACTAATTCTCAACTCATTATATGGCCTTTATTTCACCTAACCATAAAAGATTTATAATATATTTCATCTCCACTAAAATTTATTTATAAACATAATCTAAAAATAGTTGAAAATTTTCATCTTTCCTACATAACAATATTTGATATAATTATACGTAATAATATTATTCACAAAAAATCCTATAACACAAAAAGCATTAAAAACTTTAAGAATTGAATTTAATCTTGACTAATATATCTTAATATTAAATATATTATTTAAATTCCACATTGAATTAAATCTAGACTGATATATTTATAATGTATTCTATCTCTAGAATCATTAGAAAATTCCCATCTTTCTAACATTACAATGTTTGATATAATTTTACATAATAGTAACCATTCAACTAAATTCATGTATATAATTCTATAACACAAGAGTGCAATAGGAACCTTAAACATTGAAAGATTTTAAGAACATGACCTCAATACATTATAAAAATGGAAGGACTTTATAAGGATCGGCAATGTGCACACTGTCCCAAGTGACATGTAGCATATATAGATCTCTCCCTCCGCCTAAGGAATCGTTAACCATTTTAAGAGTCAAACATCATTCATTGAAATAGTTTGAATTACAAGAAATTCTAGAGCAAAACCTATTATATCTCTTCATATTTATAAAAGTTAAAGATAAGTTATAGAATTGTTACTTTAATATTCCTCCATTACTAAGTTTAAGATAAGTTTATTCTCTTCATATTTATAAAAAATAATGTTTAGATTTGAAATGATTTTTATATCTTTAAAAAATTAAATAATATTATTATATAATAGTATGTAGTATATTTTATCAAATTAAAAGTTTTATAAACATATTATATTTTGTAGTATATAGAATAATTTTTAAAATTAATTTAAAGAGAACCTGTCATGTTTCTCAAATTGGATATGGCTAAGGCTTATGTTCAGGTCAAATGGTTCTTTCTTCGTAAGGTTCATTGTGTCTTTGGGTTTGATGAGAAGTGGATTAATCGGATGATGAGTTGTATCATGTCGGTGTTGTATTTTGTGTTGATTAATGGTGTGTTGCCTTCTTTGTTTGGTGCTTCTAGGGGCCTTAGGCAGGGTGACCCCTTTTCTCCTTATCTCTTCATTATTATGGCTAAAGGTTTGGGAAGACGTCTTAAAGCCCATCTAAGTTGAGGGCTTATTCACAGGTGGTCTTGGGGTGAAGGCTTGCCTCTTCAATTTGTGGATGATATTGCGCTCTTGGGCATTGCTAGAATCGGGGAGGTGAGCAACTTCAAGCATGCTCGACATTTATCTTATTGCTTTGGGATAGAGGATTAATGAAGTGAAATCTTTTATATTTTTCTTTAACACTCCTCTACTTATTCAGTCGAGGATTTCTCACATTCTTAGATTTCATATTGGTAATCTTCCTTTTGCGTATTCGGGTGTTCCCCTCTCCATGTCCCCTTTTCCAAGAGGAACCTAGTAGAATGTTTTGGATAAGTTTAGGGGTTATGTCAATCACTAAACTTGTTGGTGGTTGTCCTTTGCTGGGAGGATTATATCTCTAAAGGTTGTGGTTCAGGCAATTCCTATCTATAGGTGTATGGTTCAAGTTGCTCTTGTTGGATTCATTAGAGAGCTTGATGCACTCTCTAGGCCTAGTTCTTATGGTCTGGTATATTGGATACCAAGAAGTGGAGTTTGATTAAGTGTGACTCTATCTGTAGACCTATTCATCAAGGTGGATTGGGTCTTCGATAGGTGACTATTACTAGCCAGGCTTTGGCTACCAAGCTTTACTAGCGATGGTGTACTAATGAAGATCAATGTTAGGCCAAAATCCATAAATATTTGAGAGATGTTGCAGATAAGGATATTCCTAGATGCTCTTTGAATGGTAAGGGGTCTATGATTTGGGATACACTCAAAAGAGGAGCAAGCTTGATCAAGCAGGGCCTATTCTAGATTTATCACAAGGGCAAGGATGCTCTTTTTTGGCTTGAATCTTGGGATGGTCATCCTCCATTTTTACCACTGATCCTCATTTATAGAATTTGGGCTTGTGATTTTAGGTAGTTGGGTGGTCGAGGGTAAGTGATTTCAAATTTGTTTAGTGATTGGGTCAAGTGGAGGTGCTTAGGTGGAAAGGGTGTCACTTGTGGCCCCCCTAGGGGTTCAAATGTGGATCATGCTAAGATAAATAATATTTTGGCAAAGAGAGTTTGCAACTCTTTGTAGCAAAGGAATGTCTTGGCTTGGGCTCCAAATCCTAAAGGGGTGTACTCGATGGTTGTTGGGCATCATGAATTGGATAGAAGTAAGGGGAGGATGAAGCCCCTTGGTGGAAATGTGTGGAATAAGTTTGCATGGCCTAAGTGCAACTTCTTCCTTTGGTTAGTGGCTCATAGCAAGTGTCTTACTTGGGATAATCTGTTGAAAAAGAGGCGTTTAGGGGCCCTCCATATGTTTCCTATATGGTAGTAGTGAGGAGTCTTCTTCACATCTTTTCTTCTAATGCACATTTTCCAAATATATCTGGCACTTATGGTGGGTGGTGTGGAAACACTTTTGTGTGCATGCCCTTTCCCTTACTAAGTTTTGGAGGACTTTGGGGAGACCCCCTACTCTCTCTTTCCCTCTAGATGGCATGCATTGTTGGGCCTTCATGCATTTTTTGGCAATTTTGGCTGGAGTGGAATTGTAGGATTTTTCAAGATAAAAAGTTGGTGGTTGCACAAGTTTGGCAATAGGTTCTTGGTATACTTCATGAGACAATTTTAGCTAAATGTGAGGCTAGAGCTTCTCTGAATGTTGATGAGGCTGTGGTATTTTTAGGTTTAAGTCTGAATGGTCCTAGCTCAAGGAGGGCTTGTTCCAAAGGGAGGAGGCATCCTAGCAAGAAAGTTTAGAGAAGGTAGATGCTTCCTACCCCCTGTTGGGATTTTGAAAATTAATACTAATAGCTCTTCTAGGGAAAATTCGAGTTATGTTGGTGTCAAAGGTGTAGAGAGAGATAGCTATGGGGTTGCCCTTTTCTTCTCCAAGTATCATGGCATCTAGACTAATAATCGTATGGAGGCTTTGGCTATTCTTGATGCCCTAGAAAAGCCTTGTGCTCTTGGATGGCACAAAATTATTTGTAAATCAAATTCATAGATCATGACTAATTTGATAAATAAGCAAAAATTGATGGGGTGAATTAGCAACTATCTACAACTATGCGGCAGATTCATCAATCGTGCAATTTGCTTGAGATGGTGTCCTTTGTTCATATCCCTATGAAGTGGAATAATATGGTGAATTATCTTTCTTCATAGGGTTTAGAGTTTAGGGGTGATTGGAAGATAGATGATTGGGAGCAACTTCCCAGTGACTGTGCTCATAAACTAAAAAATGCTAATTCACAAGGATACGCATGGTCCATAAATGGGTTTCGATTTTCTTGTTTAGGTGGCTTGATGTCCTTTGGTTTTTGGTGGCTAGATATGCCTTTTTGACTCTAGCTATTTGTATTCTTGTTGTTTCTTATCTTGGATTTTCTTCGATTGAATAAATTTTTACCCTTTTACATTACTATTTTTTTTAAATTAATGATTTTTTTCATTCTTATTTAATATCTTTTATATTGATTTAAAGTAGATTATATGAAAATAAATAACATAAATTGTAAAATAATACTTTAAATTAAACATAGCAATTAGATAATATTTAAGATCAATATATATAAAAGAATAATCAATCATAATTAGAAATATATCATAGGTCAAAGAGAAAAAAAATATAGTAACATCTTTAATTCGTACTTTATTACCTTCTAGTATTTATGAGTGATTATACGAGCAATGTAAAGGCTGATTCATATATAATAAAGGATGTTTTTGTGTTAAAACTTTTTTCCCAAATAAGTCAAATTATAAGTTGATTTACTAGTACACATTAAGTATGGTTGACTTTATGCAATGAATATCCTGTATTCTTCTAATTAAATTCATTCAATAAAAATACAAATCCCCTCATCATTAACAAGGCTACAGAGCAATAAAACTAGAATGCATCCCACTGTCTGGTTACATTGCGTCACGAATTATGTGCATCTTTGTTTCTGAATTGTTGGCGGCAATTCACTTACTAGTAAAAGATAATGTAATAATTTGTTTATAGTAAAATATTTATCTTACAAATCTAAAACAAAGTGATTTCATGCGATTCCACACATCAGGCTAATGTGGCTTGTGTATATTGCCACTAGAATTAAGCTTTCTTTCTATCTACAGATTACTAACTTTTATAAGTGACATTCATATACAAGCAATATCCTATAAATTTTTCAAGAATGCATGCATGGGATTTGAATTCAACCACCTCTCATCACATTACTCCTCCTCGGCAAACCTGAGAACAAGGAACACATAATGTAGAAATTAACATTGGAGCAACGAATCCGTGTCTTCACAAAGTCATGATACAATGAAAATGTCCAATGCTTACCCAAGCTCGGATAGCTTTAAGTGGGCTTCTGCATAATCATCAAAGAAAGCATCTTCATCCTGATACAGACGATACAGCTCATTTCAATCAGAACTTCAAGGATAAGCACTTATTAAAGCAGACGATTACAATGACAAGCACTTGTAAAAGCATATGATCGCTATCATTGACAAACAACTTGAAATGCACAGAAGATTTATTTAGCGCTTTCCCATCATAGGTAACTGATTTTTTTCCTTCAAATATAACGACATTGTGCTAAACTCCAAATACCAAAATCACAAGGTCCAAGATTTTATTTTTTTAGTTTTATTTTTGCTTAGTTTATTATGGGTGTGCTAGGACATACCTCTGCATACTTCTCAACAAAAGAACGGAAGCTAGGATCCTCCAACAGTGCCTTATCAGAAGGCAGCTGAACCAGCCCTTCTTTCTCCCCTGTGAGAAGCTCCCTGTGAATGATTAAAGATAATTATTCAACTTCAATTCTAAATGTATTAAAGCTTTGAGCATAATTGAGGTGGGATATCGTTAGTATATATATCACTGAAACAGCTTACTTAAAATAGGAATTGTCAAACTCGAGGGGATTGGGAGTCCAGGGGCCCTCAAAGCCAGAGCGTTCCTTGTGGCATCGACCCTGAAACAAGTTGTGACCCAAACTCATCCAGCATGAGAATTAAATGCGCAAGAGACAAATGAAAGTGAATTGGAATAATAAATTGCGTTGAAACTTTGAAATACCCACCAAGGTGTGGCCTCCTGAAAGAGACACAATATCCTTGTCACTCAGCCCCATGTGACCAAACACTTCCCTCAAATGGTTAACCCCTGCCAAAGATAAGGGGAAATTAGATATCCTTCCCCATCTTTACCCCTCTTAACTAGGATTTTCCTAATCCATTCAAAAATCAATTTGTTTGTTTGTTTTGGTTTTGGTCTTACCTTGAGTAGCATCAGGCAAACGGCCTTCCTCTGGCGGCTCAGACTTGTCCTGCAACACAAAATTCTCGTCATCAAGTGTGGGGGAAGGGGAGGGGAGGAGAAAGCAGGCAACCCACCGACAAAATATAATGTCATATAAGACAAGGCTAATCAGATTTCAATCCAGCTTATTATCAGGACATCTAAACAAGAACAGATGGTATGAAATATTACTTTATTTTGACTAAAGAGTGGACAATACCAATCCAGCTTAAATTGGTTGAGCAAAATGGAAAACTGAGAGGTTCCTTACACTAAGAACTAATAGTCCTTAAAGGCTTGCTGCAAATAGAAACCACTGGTGCGTTAACAATGGCGTATAGAATTGCACTATTACTGTTCGAGCACAAAATTTTCTTTATTATTATTCGATTAAACAATTTTAAACTTTATTTATAATAAATTCACTATTTTCTCAAAAAAAATCACAAATTATACAGAGGTCGCAGTTCTGAATGTTTTGCATTTTTCTAGATATGAATAGTTAATTAAGCTACCAATCAATAGCATTAAGTGAAAATGAAAAAACACAGTGACGCAAGCAACCTGATTGTTAAGGATGAGAAGCGAAAGAGTAAAAAATAGTGAAACGCTTTAAATCTTAGCAAGATTAGATATGTTTTGTTAGATCGTAGTTAAATCGATGCATATTTTCCTGCAGTTTTACCAAAAAGAAAAAATAACTGTTCTTTTAGCGATTTGAAATATAAATTTTCACCTGTCTTCCAGGATGGAATGGAATGGTCGGTCCTCCAGTGATTTCAACGGCAACAACACCAGCAAGCTACACACAGAAGGAGAATTTTCTATGTTCCGTCAAAAAGAAATCCTTCAAAATACTTGAAACCCTAAATAGTAAGAAGCGTCTCATAAAGGCAAAACGCACCTGGTAGAAATCAGCATAAGAAATCTGTGGAAATTTCTCTTTGATGGGCTCGAGCAGCTCGATGGCGATGTTGAGGCCTTTGTTAGCTCCGTGCGAGAGCTCATCCGGGTGTCTGATTGTTCCGAACGGCCCGCCAGTTTTAGTCTTGACGTCAAAAGTTCCGGCCGAGTGCCATCTGTGCACATCCCCTCATTATTAATGACATCGACGAAAAAGAAAGAATAAAGAATTGAATTTGCTCTCATTTTTCTTCATCACATTAAGATCGATCAGATCGACGAAAATAAAGAATAACAAAAAATTGAATCTACTAACGCAAGGCGGAGCATAATCGGAGCACAGTTCTTCTCTGCGATGAGTCCGCGAAGCTTTCGCTTACATTTGTCGATGGCTTTCTGGTATTCTTCACTTACAGGAGGGTACTTCTTCGTCATGGTCGTCGGGTTTCGAACTCAGAACCGCAGGATCACAAATTTAGCAAGATCAGTTTTGAGAAATTGAGAAATCGCAGATGTTCTTGCTGAGCTGAAGTATTGTAGAGTGCGAGCAGAACATTCTAGTGAGTGATTTGTCGGCGTTGGATCTTTCTCTATCTAACGGCGAATGGAAGGTGGGTTGGTGAAAAGTGGTAAAGGGAGAATATGGGGTATTGGAAAGAGATACGTTTACTGGTAGGGACGGGCATGGCCGGCAGCAGCCATTTTCCCTCTTTGTTTTATCCTTTGAACAATGGTGATTCCAGATTACTTAATTTCCATTTCCAGAGAATTGTATGCCACGTCACTTTGTTTCCATCCACCAGTTTCATCTCTTTCTCTAGAAACCAGTTTTATTCCATTTAAGGGAAAGTCTGATAGAGAAAGCATTTATGTGGGGTACTTGAGAGAGGATGTGTGGTGTATTTTAAAATAAATAAATCGGGCTGCCTTTTCTTGATATTTATATTTTAAGAGTTATTTTATAAAATTATAAATATAATATTTTACATTGTAATTTTTGAAGAATATTTTATGTGTTATATAATAATTTTTGGTTATCATTTTTTTAATCTTGTTTTTTTTATGACAACCAAAATCATATTATTTAGACATTCACATTCTTTTGTTCAAGTTATATCATGTTTTTCTACAATCTTTGTTTGTAGGTATGAACCTCTATATAAAATCATATTTTTTAATTGTTTTGAATTTCTACAAAAGAGAGTACTTTAGACATTTTGAAATGTCTATTTGGCTTGAGGGAGAGAAGTAATTGGGCCTTGTTTTAATGTACCTTATTATAAAATTTGAACCAAGACTTCTAGAAGCATGGGTGGTAGTTCAAGTGCGACAAGGCTTCCAATTTTCTAAAGTGGAGACTTGGGATTATACATAATTTTAAAATATTGAATTAGGAAAATACAATAAATTGAAAAAACATTGTAATAAAAAATAATCTATAGAAATTTTGAATATGTCCATACTAGATACAAATGAGCTTGAAAATAATATTTTATTATTCCTACACTGTGATAAAATATAGTATTGGACAACCATCTAGAGTGTTAGCAAGCCAAAGCTACACCACTCCCATTAGATTGAAAATATAAAAGGGCGGCCTAATGGAGGCCAATGGTGAAAACTCACAAAGGTGTTGAATATTGGCAATAAGATAACACATCTCCAAACAATACAAAATCAATCAAAGTCACCACAAGCTAATGGATTAGCAATGTGATGCCTACATATGACTTGTGGTAACTACAAAGAGACATACCTATGAAGGAATGTGAATAAGGATGCCTCCACATATGTAAGGATAAGAATATATGTACCACATAAGGATATGTAATAGATAGAATATATGATGAAGATAGGGTAAAAGTACAAACTTGTGCCACACTTTTGGCCAACTAGATTGTTCCTATTAAACTATTTTGAACTAGAAAAAATTTGGTTGAAACTAGGAGGTGATGAAATGATACTGACATGGCATAGGGTTATCTGTCAAAAAGGTTTCGACTGAAATCTATACGATTGAATATGGTTCAATCAAAATTGGTAAATACAAAATTTTTAAAAATTGGACGCAACCATTTTTGTCGGAGTTGGGTGTGTTCGACTGACCAATCCTCCTCACTGTTTACCTAAATGACCTACAGGTAGGCTTCTTTTGGTTTCTTGCTTATTTTATCTCTATAAATTTATTTTACCTGCAACAGCTATCATAGAATTTAAGCCCTCAAACCCCTAAATTGCAATGCCAAGTCAAAATCCTAAATTTTAATGCCCTTAAAACCATAATAACTATTAACTATATTTACCCACATGAATCAAGGATATACTTAATGAAAAAATTCTTCTATTTCATACTTCTGATATTCTACCTTACTTTTAAAAAATGGAGGTTAGAAACCATACACTTTCTTAACATAAATTGTGTCTTTTCTAAATATTAGATAGTATTCACAAATATGGTTGTTGGGTGGTTGAGGTATTAGGTGTTAGTTAATTGTTCAGTAGCAGATATTGTTACTAGATATTTTTAGTTAGTTGTTGTTCTTATGCAGACAATGTTTATTGTTCAATCATGATTTCATGAATAAGATATTCTAGCAGAATCTTATGTGATATTTTGAAGTTGTGCAATGAGTGGTTTTGATTTATTATGATTGCATTAATCTAAGAAACTAGATTTGAGTTAGATCAGTGAATTCAATCACTTGAGAAAGGGTCACTCAAGGTAATTGTCCCTCACTTCATTTTATGTAGAGTTACTATTGTTGTAGCAATTATTTCATGAATGCATGTTAATTAGATTCCTTGAGTTTCCATGAACAATTTTTGTTTTATATTTTTTCCTTAGTTTACTTAAGCTTGTTGTACTCTCGAGTGTAGGTTTAGTCATTAGTATCAGTTAAATTCCACCATTCATTTCCTGACAATAAATTAGTTAGTCTTATATTGTAGGTACTCATAGCAATAGTGCTAGCCTTACTTCCTTTATTGTTATGCATTTTTATGAATTCTCAACAAGTGTAACACCTATACTAGAGGATGATTTAAGTAGTCTTAAGTCTTTGAAAGCACATACAGTGTCAATACCATCACAAGTTTACTAGCCTTGGTTGATAATTCAATGGTCTTTCCAAAGGTTCAAGTGGACTATTCAGTTAGGTTTTCCCTCTAAATTTTGTGATTTCCACCAAGTTTACTAGACATTAGTAGGGACTCTACAACTTTCATAGGTTTTTTATATGATTGTAGGTGTAGATAAAATTCAACATGATTTCAACAACAAATAATTTCATGTACTTTATTTATACATACAAATATGATCATGGTCTCTCAAGCATCCAATATTCAATCACACATTTCTTTACATCTTCTAAAATTCTATCTTTTTGGGGAACCCTTCCAAATATTTGCCCACTTATTCTCAATACTTTCATCTAATCTATTTCTCTTCATAATGTATCTTTGAACGATTCTCCGAGATACATTTAGTAACTGAAAATTTCTTGAAATTGTCTTCTATTTGATAATTTCTTCCTTGAAGTTATAGCCATCAATGTTCTACATGCAATTCACTTAAATCAGTAGCTCAAATCTTGCTTTCAATACAATTCAATGCTTCTTGCAGGTTTTTAACATTTTTTTTTTAATGAATCTAATGACTTTTTCCTAGTATCAAACCCTAACAACTCCAAAATAGGGGTCATTTTTTTTTGCCTAAAAAACTTTGCACATAATTGTACTCTTCCAATTAGATATTTTTCTTCAAAAAAATCATCCCATGTTCTTTTAGAGTGTGATTTTATTATGTTTCTAGATAACATATCTTTAGGTGAAATATGATTGAAAAGAGATTCCTCATCCATCTCCACCAGATTTTCCATACCATAGAAAATATTTTTATCACTTCCTTCAATTTGTTCTTGTATCTCTACATTAACTTGGTTGTCAATAATTTCAATGGGTTGTTCTTGAGTAGATATTCCTTCATCCATTTTTTTGGTCTATCTTTTTTTATCATACAACCTTGATCTAGTCTTTTATTCTCCATCACAAATTACTCAAGTTTGAATTCACTTGCATACAAATGTACACATACATATACTTTAACCTCAATTCTATTTTTGATATATAGAGATATCTAGATTCAAAAAACCATTCTTTAGAAAACAACTATGGAGAGAAAAGGAGATGAAGAGAGAGAGAGAGAGAGATACACGATCTAACACTACATGAATGATATAAGGAGAGAGAGAGAGAGGGTAGCACTATGGTAATTCCCCAAGATAGAACCTAAGAGAGATCTAGGTATCTAGGGAGGAGAGAGAGAGAGAGAGAGAGAGAGAGAGAGAGAGAGAGAGAGAGAGAGAGAGAGAGAGAGATGTATGATGGAAAGAGAGAGGGAGAGATGAGAGGGGTATATAAGGAAAGAGAGAGAGAGAGAGAGAGAGAGAGAGAGAGAGTAGTGTGCTATGATAGGAGAAAGGGAGAGATGAAACCAACTCATAGAACTAGATAATTTTTTGTAATGTATAAGATAATAATAATAAAATGAAAGTGAAAGCTCGATAAGTATGTAAGGAGATATATAGAGAGAACTTAGACCTAATGATACAAAGCTCTTAACTTGTACTATGGTAGAAGAAGAGAGGGAGAGATGAAACCAACTCATGTAGTTAGATAATTTCTTAATGTACGATATATAAGACTAATAAAATGAAAGAGAGAGAGAGAGAGAGTATCTAAGCAGAGATAGAGAGAGTAGGTATATAAGAAGAGAAAGAGAGGGTAGCACTACACATGTATGATAGAAGAAGAGAGGGATAGATGAAACCAACTCATAATTCTAATTTCTTAATGTACAAGATAATAATAACTTAAAATGAGAGAGAGAGAGAGAGAGAAGTATCTAAGAAGAGATAGAGAGAGAGTATTGTAACATGGGAAATTTAGGTGACCCTAAAGTTAAATGTGTAAACCTTAGGATGGACATGTCTCCCTTTTTCAAAGTTGCATTAAGAATGCAGATCATCAAGGTGAGTCAATCATACCTAGATCTACATCCTTAAGGCCTTCAAACTGGATTGAGAATAATCTACTATGATTGACCTAATTGAACTATATGCCCTAATTCATAAAATTCAATATTCTAGAAATGCACAGATTGAAACAACTTGCAGGAAAATCTAGGGAGTGTAGAGGACTATGTACCTATTACCAAAAGTTGGATCTAAGTGTTGAAGCAAAATAGGGTTTCCCAAGGGTGAATGGGTCTTTGTATGACACTTTTGCTCTATTTTTTGGGTCCTTTGATGATAAATCTAAGCTGATGATTTTTCGTTGCAGAATTGTTGAAATGATGTCGGATAAATCTATAATTGAGTTATCATGGCTTGACAAGATGTAGGGTTTCAATTGCAACAATGGAAAATTTGTCTTCACACTTCCTTCAATCGTCTTCGACCTGAGATTTGCACATTCACATAGAGAGGAAATGTTGTGCTATTCTAGGGGTTTTGGACACCCATAATACTAAGAGGGGGTGAATCAACATTCTCTTAAACCATTCAAAAATTAAACATCCAATCACCAACGCATATTCAATTGTAATAAAGAAATAAATCATTAAATATTCACAACATCACATAACATATGAACACCAAAAATTTTATGTGGAAAACCCAAAATGGGAAAAACCACGATGAGGGTTAGCTCATAATATATTATAACTAGTTATAGTATATGTGTACCTTGGAATTTTACCCTATTCTAATGTGCAAAATAACTAAAAATGCAAGTGGAAAAATACTAAGAACACCTCAATGATTAGCCTAAAGAGTGATAAAACAAGAAGGAAAATAGATGAAATGAGATGCAAATGATTATAACTTCCTTGTTGTTGAAGACTCCTTGGTTGGCCCTTGATTTAGATGACTTTGTGTGCTCCTTAGATGGCTTCTTGAGTGACTAGATGCAAGATCAACTTATGCAAAATGATCAAAGTGGATGGCTAAATGATCTTGAATGCTTGAGAATGCAAATTGACAACATAAGGTTGCTCAAAATGAAAGTGTTGAAAATGCCCTTGAGGAGGGGGTATTTATAGAAGAATTTGAATTCTCTAGAGAATTCAATGGTTGAGATTCATCCAACAAGGTCAAGATGAAGAGCTATGGTGAGTTGAGAACTCACAAGCCCTCACATCTTGACATGTGGATGGTGAAGTGGCTAAGGGGAGATGAGGTGTAAATGAGGTGGAAGAGAAGTACATGATGTGGAGGAAGTACAAGTACCTTGCAAGTACATTGGGAGATGGGAAGAATCTTGGGTGAATAAAAGTGAATTTTAAATTCATAATGATTGGAAGAATCTAGTGGATAAGACAATGTTCCCAAAAGGTGGGAGTTTGTCACATGTGACTTGATGTGACAAGTCAAAGATTCTAGAAGATGCATGGGAAAGGGGATTCTAGGAGGAATAAAAAGAATTAAAAATTCGGGGATGGAGAGAGTTGACCAAGATACTGATTAAGATTAATTAATCAGTAATTAGAAGATAAATGAGGATTAGAAGCCAACTTGCAAAAGTTGGAGGATGTGACACATCCTAATCAAGGATTAGGTATGTGCACATCCCTAATGAAGAAATTAGGAGATGGATTAGGATTAGATGAAAATGACATGTGAGGAATTAATTTATTTGATGAAAGGAGGATTAAAAGAGTAAAGTATTTAATTATTAATTAAATACCTTAGGGATTCGACAGAATTAAGGGTATTAATTAAATAATAGCAATATTACTTAATTAACTCAAATAAGAGAATGTTTAGATGAAAAGTGATAATTTTGGATAAACTAAGTGTTCAAATTTGGATGTCTACAGTATATTTACAAAATTGTTCATTACAAGTGGACTCACTATCCATAGAGAAAAAGATAGAAGAGATATGGTGGCTCACAGCCTATTTTGAACTGTTACAATTGCATCTTTCATATGCATGAAATACAATTCCAATGAAGCTCAATAAACTAATTTTACACACTTCATCTGAATCAAATCTAACACAATACTTTGTTTTGCATTCATACAACTTTGATCTTTAACTCAACATTCACAACTTAAATTTGCACTGCTTTGATAATATTCACATGTAAAATTTTCACATCACACATCATATGTTCATTCCATACATCAAAACACCGAAAGGATCTAACATATATATCTACTTCAACTCTAACATCAATTAGGTTGGCCTAATTAGATGTAACACTCAAAATATAGCTTGTCAGCTCCAAAACTTTCATTTATATCTCGTGCTAAGATTCAATCTTCAAAATAACTTAAACTAGGTCATTATGGACCTATAATAGATCCCACATAAGACTATAACACTTATTTATCCTTCACATACCTTCAAACTTGTTAGGTTAGAACGATATTGTTGGTATGTGGCGACTAATCATGCTATATTGTACACTCTTCATGTATCCTCGTTGGGATCCGGGGCCAGGTCGAGCCCCAAGCTGGGGTTCAGGAGCAATTACCCCTGAAAAGTAGGGGAGCAACCCCCAAGAAAAAAAATTGCAATTTTTTTTGCATCATCACCGAAAAAGAAAAAAATAAATTTGTAAAACTCTAATTCTTGAAGCTTCTAAAAGCTTGTTATAAGTGGTTTGGATAGGGGTTGCAGTAGGGAATTATTAGTGAGATTGTAATATGTTTTACACTAGATAATAAAATGATTGGATGGCTATGGTTTTGCGGATGTAGCCCGGATTGGGTGAACCACATTAAATTCTTTGTGTTGTCTTGTTTCTGCTATATTTTTTTATGTTTTATTGATCAAATTTGCATTCAACTGTTAGATATCTACTTTCTAACCCTAGCAAGTGGCATTAGAGTGGGTTTCTTTTCATTTATCCTCTGCAAGGTCTCACAGTTGAGTGGGAGTCTCACGATTAAGTGGGAGCAATGGCGAACGAGGGTAAATTGAAGGTAGATAAATTCAATGGGAAGAACTATCAGTTATGGAAGATGCAGATGGAGGATTATCTCTATCAAAATGATTTATGGAGGCCATTGGAAGGAATAGCCAAGAAACCAACAACAATGAGTGATGAGGAATGGAATCTTCTAGATATAAAGGCACTACAAGCCATTCATTTATGCCTGGCACAATTAGTGACTTTCAATATGACAACAAAAGAACCTCAAGAGTTGATGGAAACCCTGGAAAAGTTATATGAAAAGCCTTCGGCTTCGAATAAGGTATTTCTTATGAAGCATTTATTTAATATGAAAATGGTACAAGGTGGGTCAGTTGTTGATCATTTAAAAATGAGTTTAATACGGTTACCAGTCAATTAATTTATGTAAATGTAAATTTTTATGAAGAAGTTAGGGCTCTTTTGATTATTTTTTCTTTGCTAGAAAGTTGGAATAGTTTGGTAATGGTTGTTAGCAATTTTTTTCTGGTTCGAATACATTGAAATTTGATGGTGTTGTTGGTGTTATTTTGAGTGAGGAAATTCGTAGGAAAAGTTCAGGTGGAACATCCACATTAGGTAGTTTTTTGAATGCAGAAAGCAAGGGCAAAACAAAGGAGAGAGGAAAAAATTCTAGAAGTCATGGGAAGTCACAAGGAAAATCAAAGGACAAAAGGTCCCAGTCTAGAGACAAGAGGGATTGTCAATACTATGGTAAGTCAAGTCATTTAAAGAAAGATTGTTGGTCTCAAAAAAAATAAAGAAGACAAAAAGGAAGGCAATAAAAAGGCAAATGTGGTAAGTAATAAATTTGATGAGGATGTTTTGATTCTTTCCCTTGATAATGTTGATGATTCTTGGGTGTTATATTCAAGGGCTTCATTTCATGTGATGCCCCATGGAAGTTATTTTCTTGATTATGTCCAAGGGGATTTTGGGTTGGTTTATTTGGGAGATAACAAACCCTATCAGATTGTTGGAAAGGGAAAAATCAAGATTAAGTTGAAGAATGGGAATCATTGGCTACTAAATGAGGTAAAGCATGTTCCAAAGTTAAAAGAAATTTAATTTCAGCAAGGCAACTAGATGATGAAGGTTGTGTTGTTACACTTAGTGATAAAAATTGGAAGGTTACAAAAGGTGCCTTAGTGGCAAAAAAAGGTGTGAAAGTAGGTGTGCGTGTGTTGAATGTGTAGAGTGAGTTATTCTAATGTCAACACAAACCTTAATGAGATGGTTTACATTCAAAGTTTGAAGCAAGTAAAACTAATATATTCGTAATACAATCAAACCTTTCAAATACATATCATTGTCCTCTATTTCTAGGGATTTATTAAACTGTTTGGCCCTCAGATTTCTATGGGCACAAAGGTTGTTAAAATGACTACCTAGAAAACAAGATTTGATGCTTAATATGCAAGCTAAGATGATTTTTATGTGCAAATGTGTGGTGGAAGGATTAGTGGTATGCAAATGTGTGATGGAATGATTAGTGGCATGCTCCTAAATGAAAGAAAACAATGGAAAGGATAATGGATGCAATGATAAATGAAGGATTATGTTGATGATAGATGAACAAGTGTAGATGAGTGAGATGATATGCAACTATAGTGAACTACCCATGATTATGCATATGCTCAAATGCAACAAAAAATCAAACTAACCTAAAATGTAACTATGATGCAATGGAGATGATAAAATGTAACTATGAAGCAATTAGTTAATCTAAGATGAGAATGCAAAGTAACACATGATATGAAAGCTAAGTATAAGACTCCATGAAAGCTCCAAGCTCCTACAAGAAACTTGCATGTTAACAATACTCAAAGTGTGGATGAAAAATGGCATTATAACACTATTCCAATTTGTATTTCAAAATAGCATTATAACATTACTCAAAAGTTGGATGATAATGCAAAGGATAAGGGGTGTATTTATAGAGTTTCTCAAGCATTTTGTGAGGTGGCACCTATCAACGGTTCAGATTTAAAGGAGACAAGATAGACGGTGGAGATGAAAGGAATCGGGATGTTGTCCCCTTGACCAAGGATAGCATGCAATGTGTGTGAAGAGAATCCCTTGACCAATTGGAAGCATGCCAAATGTATGGGATTCCAAGTCTGTGAAACAAAGACCCATGTGCTCCAAATTTGTTGGAAGTGTGGGGGAATAAAGCCATGTGCTTTTTTCTTATTGGTAAAAGTGTGTGAGGATAATTCTAATTAATAATTAGGCTTATTTATTTTCATGTGACCTTTATGAGGTGGCACACAAAAAGTTGTAGAAATGTGCTCTAATTCTTAATCAGGATCAGGGAAGATTAATTAAATAAACACATTTAGGGTTTTTTGTTTATTTAATTTAGAAGAATGTGAATTAGGAGAATTAAAAAGAAAGTGGACAATATAAATAAAGTAAGACCTTATTTATATGTAGTTGAAATATTAATCAAATAGGTTGTATTTAATTAATTGAATATGATGACCATTTTTAGGTGTATACAGTAGGCACCTTATATCTTTGTACAGGTCATACTATCCCTTCTACTTTAGCTATTGCAAATAAAAATCAATGTTCAGCAACAGTTGCTACAATTCAACGGGCAGAAAATTAGACAATTGTTATGGATTCTGAATCAGCACTGTAGCATAATAGACTTGAGAATATGAGTGCAAAAGGTATGAAATTACTTCATTCAAAGAATGTTTTACCAGGTCTAAAATGTGTTAATATGGATTTCTGTGAAATTTGTGTGTATGGCAAACAAAAGAGAGTTAGTTTTCTCAAGGATGAGAAGCAAAAGAAAGATGAAAAATTGGAGCTTGTGCATATGGATGTATGGGGGCTAGCTCAAGTATCTTCTCTCAATGGTTCTTGGTACTATGTCACTTGTATTGATGATGCAACAAGGAAGGTATGGATTTATTTCCTTAGGAAAAAATCTGATGTATTTGAAACTGTTGGTGTGAATAATTGTCTTGTACCTAGCTAATTCATTCACTAGGTAAATTAGGGGACATATTCACATGATTAAGTTTACTTAGGTAAAAGATTCCTTCTAGAAGTCTTAGTTGGCTTTTCTAGAACTTATCTTATCTAACTAGGATGCATCATTTCCTAGGTGATTAGGTTATTGGTTGTCTCATGTCATAGGATCATGACATTTGTCAACATCATATTCATTCCTATCTCTCAACCTTGCCCATATAAGCAAGGCATCTCATGTACATTTGTATTCAAGCAATCAATCAATCTTGCATTGTGAAGCAAGCTTTCTTGCCATTCTCTCTCTTGTGGAAGTGGTTTTGGTCGCAACTGATCTTGGGGGTGTTGGGGAGTCACCATCAACTCCTACAGAAACTTTTAAGAAATAGAGAAGCTTGGTTGAGAATTGGACAAGTAAAAAGTTAAAATGTCTTAGATCTGATAATGGTGGTGAGTATTATAGCAAAAAAATTGAATATTATTGTTCCTCAAATGGTATTTGTAGGTAGAAAATGGGTCCAAGGACTCCACAAGAAAATGGAGTGGTTGAGCGCATGAACAAAACAATAATGGAGCATGCACAAACTATGAGATTGCATGTTGAGCTACCTTTAAACATGTGGGAAGAGGTTGTAAACACTATTTTTTATTTAATCAATAAAGGTCCCTCTAATCCTTTGGGTTGTGGTATTCCAGAGGAAGCATGGATAGGTAAGAAGGTGAGTTACTCTTTTATGAAGACCTTCGGTTGTGAAGCATTTCCACATGTAGATTCTGAAAATAAAACCAAGCTTGATGCAAAATCAAAGAAATGTATATTTGTTGGATATGTCATTGATGAATTTGGTTAATAGGCTTTGGGATTTTGAAAATAAAAAAATTGTGAGAAGTAGGGATGTCATATTCAATGAGAAAGTGTTGTACAAAGATCGGTTGTAGTGACATGAGAAGAAAGAAAATGATTATATAGTGTTGGATGATACAACAAACAACAATGTTTCAATGGTTCATCATCCTTTGCAACAACAACAACAACAAATACCACAAACTCCAGTGAATGTTAGACAATCTTCAAGGATAAGTAGACATCCAAAAAGATTTTCTCCCTCTTTGTATTCTATTTTATTAACTGATGTTGGTGAACCAAAATGTCATGATGAAGCTATGTAGGTGGATACCAAGGCTCATTGGGAGCATGGAATGGAAGAAAAAATGGACTCCTTTCTGAAAAATCAAACTTGGGAATTATGCAAGTTGTTTGCAGGTAAAAAGGCTTTAACAAACAAATAGGTTTATAGGTTGAAAGAGGAGGATGGAGGTAAGAAAAGATTTAAAGTCAAATTAGTTGGAAAGGGATTTGCATAGAAAAAGGGTATTGATTTTGATGAAATCTTTTCTCCAATTGTTAAAATGACTTCTATTTGTATTGTTTTAAGTATTGTGGCTACTGAATATTTGCATTTAGAACAACTTGATGTTACAACAGCCTTTCTCCATGGTGATTTGGAAGAGGAAATATACATGGAATAACCACAAAGATTTGAGGTCAAAGGTCAAGAGAAATTGGTGTGCAGATTGAAGAAAAGTTTATATTGCTTGAAGCAAGCACCTCGACAATGGTATATTAAATTTGATAGATTTATGGCTGAGCATGGCTACGGTCGATGTAATTCAAACCATTGTTTTTATTTTAAGAGGTTGGAGATGATGATAGCTACATTATTTTATGTTTATTTGTTGATGATATGCTTGTAGCGAGGTCTAACATGGATCACATAAAGGAGTTAAAACAATAATTATCAAATTCATTTGCTATGAAGGATTTGGGGGTAGCAAAACAAATCCTTGGTATGAATATTACAAGAGATAGGAAAAATAGAAAATTGTTTCTATCTTAGGTTGATTATGTTGAAAAGGTGTTACAAAGATTTCATATGGAGAATGCAAAAGCTTTCAGCACACCTTTTCCCAATCATGTCAAATTAACTCAGGATATGTGTCCAAAGAAACAAGAGGAGGAAGAAAAAATGTCCAAGGTACCATATGTTTCAGCTATAGGCAGTTTAATGCACGTTATGGTATGCACAAGACCAGATATTGTACATGTTGTAGTATTTTTTAGTAGGTATATGATTCATCCCGGTGTTGAGCATTGGAATGCAGTAAAATGGATTCTCAGGTACTTGAGAGGTACATCCAATAAATGTTTATATTTTGGGGGCTCTAATACTAATTTACTTAGATTTGGCAGGGGATATAGATACCAGGTGGAGTACCACAGGCTATGTATTTACAATTGGTGGGACAAGAGTGAGTTGGATTTCTCGATTGCAAAAGGTGGTTGCTTTATCCACCACGGAGGCAGAGTATGTTGTTGCAACAAAGGCGGAAAAGGAGATGATATGGTTACAACTTTTCATGGAAGTGTTGGGAAAACAACAAGCTAAAAATTATTGTTTATAGATAGCCAGAGTGTTATACATCTTGCAAAGAATTTTTCCTTGCACTCTAAAACCAAACACATACAATTGAGATATCATTTCATAGTCTTGGAGGATGGATAGGTAAAGTTGGAAAAGATACATACAGATGCCAATCCAATAGATATGTTTATGAAGGTAGTGACAAGGGAGAAGTTGAGCTCCTCTTCAGCTTTAGTTGGCCTTCAAGGTTGAATTCAAGTATAATAGAGCAGCAGGGTCCAAGGTGCTTATTTCCAGTGGGAGCTACAAGTGCAGCAGTGTCGTCCAGGATTAGTCTCCAAGTCAGAGATTATTGGTATGTGGCGACTAATCATGTTATAATGTACACTCTTCATGTATCCTCGTTGGGTTATGGGGCTGGGTCGAGACCTGAACAAGGGCTTGAGGGTGGAAACCCCTGAAAAGAAGGGGTTCGGAGGCAGCATCCCTTAAGAAAAAAAATCCTATTTTTTTCGAGTCATCACTGAAAAAGAAAAAAACTAACTTTGTAAAAACCTAATTTTGGAAGCTTCTAAAAGCTTGTTATAAGCAGTTTGGATGGGGGTTGTAGTAGGGAATTATTAGCAAGATTGTAATATGTTTTACACTAGATAATAAAATGATTGGATGGTTGTGGTTTTGTGGATGTAGCCCAGATTGGGTGAACCACGTTAAATTCTTTGTGTTGTTTTGTTTTTGCTATAATTTTTTGTGTTTTATTTCTCAGTTTTATTGATCAAATTTGCATTTAACCATTAGATATTTTATTTCTAACCCTAATAGACATAAGACCTAATAGAAAAATCCTTCAACTATGTATCCACATCTCGACATGTGGACCTCAAAACTTAATGCCAACTTGAATTCATACTCTACTATCATCTGGAAACATTTCCTCAAGTATAAAGCCAAAAAATCATTTGTAGAGAAGTGCAAAATTTCCCACACACATGCACTGCATAGAGAATAACTGTAATTTGCTATGTCGAGTGTTACTCATAACTTTCAATCCATTTGTCAAAATACGATGAAATATTGGAATTAGATATATCTAACATCTAGTAAAATAATGTTAGAAGCACAGAGTGAAAACTTTATTTGTGGAGTGGTGCAGACCCAAAAATAGATGCACTGTTACCCTAAATTAGTCGAATTGGCACTTAGTCAATTTCCAACACAACTTAATTTTTTGGATCAAACCATCTTGAAAAGATGTCTTCCTCAACAACTCAAAAACCTATTCGAACTAATCAAAATGGTCTGCAACTAAAAATCTTCATATAAGTTATAATGTTGGCATCAATGACAACATTGCAACACTTCGTTATGTAGCTTTACTTGTTCCTCATGCTCATTTTCCAACTTCCAACAATCTCCCCTTTTGTCATTGATGGCAACATGCCAAAAAAATTCTTCCAAACATTCTCTAACATTCTCCCCCTTTGACATCAAGGGAAAAGGGCCCCTATACAATAGTTATGAATTTCATTAGAACTCCTCCTGAGAAATATGTGCATATATATACAAATTGAAAAGGATGGATTGACTCCCCCTGAGTCTTGTGCCAAAGAAAAAACCAAAAATTATATTGGAAACAACACTACATAGTCTGCATATATACAAATAATTTGAACTAAAATACTAAAATTTATAACAAGAAATGAGAAATTATGTCAATTGGAGGTGGTTAATGCCTACAAATTTTGTAAATAGGCCTACCATGTTGGCCTACCTTCTTCCTAGTCTTTCTTGGTTGTCACAAGTAATCTACATTGTGTTTCAAATTCCATAAGCAACTCTTCTCCCTCTTCTGAAGTGTTAGGTATCGAATTCATCTTCTTGGCTTTGTCCACACTCAAATGAGATTTTGAAACAAGTAGGAGTTTGGGATTGACAAGATCCCTTATTTCCCCAAACTCCAGGATGATGTTCTCTCTATGGGCTTACAGTTGAAAGAATTCCTTATGTATGTCTTCTATTATATTCCTTTTTTCTCTAGTTAAGTCAGCCGTAGGATCATAGGCACTTGAGGAAATATTAATTTGAGACTCAATAGAGTCCATCTCCTTCTTTATGCTCTATGTGGCTATAGGCCACTTCATGCCATATTGATATAGAGTCGTTGCCTCATCCACACACCCTTGTGCATCCTTCAATAGTTCTAAAAACTTTTTATGTACAATGGCACATTTCTTAGTTATTTCTAACATTTTATTATCATTGATTCTCTTTTCCACTTCTTTCTCTACTTCTTTCAGTATGGATTTATAACCCTTAAAAGAATCAATCAGCAGTTTTATACTTTTCATACCAACTAGTGATATGTCAATATTTGCATCGGGTACAATTTCTTGAAGTTCCTTTACTACTTCTTCCAACAGTTCACCACTCTTCTGGTGTGTCTCAATGATCTCCTTTCTTGTGAATGCATGAAATAGATCTCCCAGTTACATCTTGTGAAGGGGAGATATCTTATCCAAATCTACACTATCTTGTTGCATCAACAATTGCAATAGTTGTGATGGTACAACAGGTTGGAACTTGGGTTGCATACTCATATTTTTCAGGGAATCTTTGGAGGAGCTAGAGGAATCACTAGAAACCTTTGTTGTCTCCACAACCTTTCCCTTTGGATCCTTTTCTTCACCTTTTTCAAAGTCTATTGATTCTTGTTTTTCTATTTTTGCATCTCTGAATGCATCCTTATTGTTTTCTTCACCTTCCTTTTCATGTTCTTTTTCTGCATCAACATTTTCTTCATTATCATCTTTATTTATATCTTCTTCCTTTGCAAGATTTTTTGTGATGACTGGAGGAGTAACTTCTTATACTCAAGGAGGAGTGATGTTTTCCTTTGCAATGTCATCTCCGATCACTACATCCTCAGCATTTCTTTCTATCATATCCTCCACTTTCGGAGGAGTGTTGCCAGTGCAACTTCTTCATTGTGTCATGCCCATGTTGAGCGTCATCTATCTGCACATCTTCTTCAATGTCTTTTTCCAAAGCAACAGTTTCAGCATTCACTTCTTTCTTATCTTCTGGTATCATTCCCAAATTTTGTGCAATCTACTCAGCTTTTTCATGGCTTTTATTCCTAAGTCTTTCAAGATCACTTTGATCTTTTCCCATAAGGGTAGTCACCCTTTACTTTGTCCTTAGATCCTTGTTGAATACTTGGCCAATGTGGCCCTGTCATCCTCAAAGAGAGGGGCACTTATTCTTTCCAATGCTTCTTCCTTAAGCCTTGCTTCTTTTTCTACAACTTTTTTTCTTCTTTCTACAAAATGTTCCATAAGTCTGCAGGAATATGTTTCTTGATATTCCTCACATCAACCTAAAGCACAACAATATAGTTGATAATGGATTCAATAATGGTGGAATTATCCACCTCATCTGCATCTTTGTAAAGAGTTGTGGTCTCTCCTAGCATCTCATTCTGTAAAATACTATTGAACAATGCCTCTAATTTCATAGGTGAGCGAGGCCTTATTGATTCTATTTGTTCTTTTTCTTTGCTTTCACCTGGGGTCTTCTTCTCTTTACTTGTTTATTTTCCTTTCTTCTTCATTGGAGAATCCTTCTTGGCTTCCTTCTTCATTTCCCTCATGTGTATCATGAATGCTTCCTTTTATTTTTCTATCTCCTCTTCGTTGTCTATGTCAATTATATTAAATCTTCTTTTTACACTAGCTTCACATTGTGAAGCATCATTTATTCTCCTGCAAACCAACTATGGTCCTATTACATTGATGACTATACCCTTATCTCTCATTGCCTATTTCTTTACTCTTCTTCTAGTAGGGGCGACATGTTGAACACATAGAATACTAAGAGGGGGTGAATCAATATTCTACTAAACCAATTGATTTCCAACCATGCAATTGTTACAATTTATCTTGCTACAAAAATAAGTAAGAACATGGAAATGAACATAACATCACACAACATATAGACACTAGGATTTTTACATGGAAAACCCAAAGTGGGAAAAACCACAGTGAGTATTAGCTCACAATGTATTATAACCAATTATAAAATATTACATGGCACACTGCTAGGACACACTGTCCTTGAAAGGTTCACAACTAAAGTACAAAAGTTATGGCTTATCGCTAGAATACAAAAATATATGGCTCATTGCCAAAGATGTGAACTAAAAGGAATGCACCTTCTGAGTGTTGATTACAGTTCCAATTAAGCTCAAGAAAAATTTATGCACCAATTTGCAGATACAACTATCAACAACTATCACCTATTTCACAATATCACACTATCACATATATTCACACTTTCATACCTTCTTTATCTCACTATATCACACACCCTTGGTGCATCTATGTCTATCTCAAATATATATGCCTAATACAAAGATATTTCATATACACACAGTTCATACATCAATTAGGTCAACCTAATTGGATGTAAGTATACGTAACTCAAAATATTTTTTCAGCCATAAAACAAAACTTCTTTGACACTCAAAATAAAGAATGCAAGACATGGTTTAGGTTGGCCTAGACCTAAAGAATAAGCCTTCATGAAACATGAACTTTATGAAAAAGTCAGCCAAAAGAGAAACATACCAAAACTGTAAGCCAAACATTCAAAACTTTCAACCTGCTCAACTAAAATTGTTGATTCCCCAATCACAACTACATCTAAGACTCTTGAAAAACATATCAAAATTATATGAGTTGCCATACACTTCAAAGTGATTCCAGACCAGATTACTAGATCAATATAGCACAAACATAGTTTATCAAATGGATAGATAATCACTTATAAAACAATGCTGGCATCAATGACAACAAAGACAAGAAATTGAAGGACTCCTTCATTCTTCCAACAATATCCCCCTTTTTCATTGATGGTAACATGTGCCAAAAGTGAAATTTACTTCAAAACCAAAATTGCTCAATTCTTCATACATCTCCCCTATCAAAAACATAAGACTGAAACCAAAACAATATTTACACTGAACCTTTTACCTTCTCCAACTTCTCCCCCTTTGATATCAAGGACAAAGGATAGGAAAATGGACATACTCGAGCTAGGGGAACCTTGTAATTCTTTAAGAATTGCTTCCCATGCTATCTTACCATCATCCCAAATCCTTTTAGCTTTGGTAAGAGACTTATGCAAAGATTCTAGTTCCACTAAGTAACCTTCACCTTCTTTTGGAGTGGAAGGAATAATGTTCATCTTCTCTAGACTTTCTACATCCACCAAGGCACTTGATATGGAGATGTGTGGACATTACCAGTTCTCCAAGTTTTCTAAAGCATCTTATTGCATCTTCTTTTTACCTTTATAGAATGAAGAACTAGATTTGAAGTTCTACAATTGAAGTCCAACCAATTTAATTTCTATCATCTGCAACTTTATAAAATCCAGAGGCATTTGCAAGATGAGACTCAATTGAATTCATTAAGTCCTTGATACCTTGAGTGGCATCTAACCACTACATGTAATAAGAAAATATTAACTGGGCTTCCTCATCACAACCTTTCACCTCTTTTAAACTTTGCAACACTTTTTCATGTGCAATTGCACTTTATCTTGCAGAATCGATAGTCTTTTCTCTAGAAGACTTGTCTCCACCTCTTTCATAGTCTATACTTAAGATTGGTTGCATATTCCTTAACTGAATCAACTACACACTTGATATTATCAATTGGTGCTAAGGAATCATCTGTGATAACACCAGGGGCTATTTCCTGCAAAGTTTTAATGGCTTCATTTATCATATCATTCCCTTTCTGATAGGCTTCAACAATTTCTTGAGAAATAGAGTTGAGAAAAAATGTCACTAATATTTATTCTCTCACTCGGAGCAATCTTAGACAGATTTACATATCCTGGATGTGATGGTAGCTTGACTAGCTAAGGTGGCAATATTGGTTGTAGTCTTGGTTTCCTTGTCAGTAACCCTTTTAGAGTGCTTCTAGATGATTCTTTGGTTGGCTTTGGTGGCTCAATAGCTTTGGGATTCTCTTCTTCATTTCTCTCAATCAAGGTGACTTTCTTTACTTCCTCTTCCTTCTTTTTTTCTTATTTCTCCTCTTCCTTTTCTTCTTCTTTTTCTTTTTCTTCTTTTGAGGATTTTCCAGAAGGTTTATCTTTGTTTTCTTTCTCCTTTTTATCTTCATCATCCTTATCACCATTTCCCTTTTTATCCTTGATCCCTTCTCCTTTATCTTTACTTTTCTCACCATTATTTCTAGTAGGTTCATGATGTATTCAAAGGGAAAGGAGTCTTTGAAACCTCATGAATCTCACCAACACATTCTAAGATTGGATGATCCACTGCTTATATATCGGTAACATGCTTCTATTCCTAAGCAATGTGGGACGAAGAACTAGTTCTTGTCCCATAATTTCTTGCCAAGATTTTGATTATGTCCTGAGTTTCCTGTCTTACTTTTTCCACACTCTCTAATTCCTTATTCATAAGCATGTTTACTCTTTGTTTGAATCTAAATAGAGTAGAACATTCACTTAACAAATTAGCAGCCTCTTCTTGAGATAAGGAGGATCCATAAGAAACCAAGGCCTCATTTTCATCTTGTCTTCAACATTTATAGCCTATTGCCTTCTTTGTACTAACACTTTCTAGACATTATCAATCACTTTCTTCTATATTTTCTCCATACTCACATTACAAATAACAATGTAATGAATAAAATAATTAATAACAATTTATTTGTCTTCATCATACTATTGGGTAGTTGGCATAAGATCTTCAGCATCCATCATATTATTTACTAAGGCACCTAAATTTAAAGATGGTCAATCACTTGCTGGATCACACATGCCTTCTTCATTCATCTTTTCATACACATGAACTCTAAAAAGGTCTTCTTCTTCCTTTGTCTCTTCATCTATGGAAATATTGACTCTAGTTTTTGTTTCTACATTCCTATCAGAAGTACTCCCTCTTATGTTCCTTTTCAACTGATGCTCTTCTAGTATGCCAAGATCAATTTCCTCTTATATAGCATCACTTAAACTTTTGTTCATGTTTTCCTTTTACTTTAATCTTCTTCTTCTAGGAGTAACAGATGGTGCAACTAGGGGTGTGATCTTCCTTTTAGAAGCACAAGTATTGTGTCTAGTGGAAACAAGTACATTAGCTGATGCCAAAGTATTGTGTTCTTTCTTCTTTCCTTTCTCAATTTCAGCAACACTGGAGATAGATGTGGTAGCAGAGGATATTCTTTTAGATTTCCTAGGTCTAGAAGATAATTCATCTACCTTGGACTTCCTTTCATCAAGAGCTTCCTTCAATTCATCAATATATTCTTTAGAAAATGGCCCTTTGAAGAATGCCTCAACATTCTTTTTCATTTTTTTTTCTCTATGAGGTAAAAAAGTCTCTAAATGCACTTCCTTAGCTTTTTCCTCATAAGTTCCATGTTGGGGCAGAGAGGGGTCCCTTGGACTACTTAGCAACATTTCAATAAACCTCTCAGCAAGTTGTTCATCTATCTCATATCCCAATGGTTCTATCTAGAGAGCTCTAGGTTCAACTGCTTCTATGACGCATTCATCAGTACTCACAAGAAAGGTTATGTCCTTCGCATACTTTTTCACCAGGATTTTGGGAACCTTTTCTCTTTCATGCATATCATTCTAAAAAACTACAAAGAATGTAGTAAATGCATTATTTTGTGTTCTAAAGTCTCCAAGAATGTACAGGTGCTCAAAAATCTGATGAGCAACTATCCTGTTGCATTCCCATATGATGTTCTTCCTTCCTGGTAACTCCCTTAAAAAGTAAAATAGTAGGAAAACTAACAATGTCCCAAACTTAAAGGAGTGTTTCTTTGTCTTGATTAGGCTCGGATTCTCCAGAAGTTGTCAGATCAACTCACACAAATCATAGTCTCTTCCATTCACTACAATTTTGTATGCAGTATGAATTGCTATGGTAGAGACATATTTTCCTTGATTGGTAAAATATTTTTTCTATCCAATCATGATAGCAGCATACTTCACAGCTGGGTTTTTGATAGGGCTAGTAGTCAAATCTCTCTCATCAAATGTGGCTCTCATTAGCTTCATAACTACATCATTTTTCACAACTTTTAGCACTAGAAAAGGTCCAATGGCACAAAGACAAATTACAGCCTGAGTCACTTCCTTGGTGATTAACCTTGCTATGCTTGTCCACATAAATTTATCATGCACCCTACTTAGAGCCATCCTAAAAAATTTAAAGTCCATTTCATTTGAAAAGTTAGGGAACCAATTCCACACATCTAGCTTCTTCCATACTAGGTTTTCATTTTTTGGTTTCACAGAATGATCATATCCTATCAATTCTTTCATCCATAAATCCCCAAGTTCTTGGTGGTTGAATTATTCCAACTTTCCATGAATGTATGTCCTAGTGTCTTGAATGGGTAAAACATTAACTAGAATGTGCTAGAACGCACCCAAGGGGTCCATTTCAAAGAATTTCATTGAATACCTTCTAAATTTGGGTTGGGGTATCTTGTAAACTTCCACAACAGTAGGAGTAGCCATTTTGTTTCCTTAAATTACTTGTAAAGTAGCTTCAAATTAAAACCCACAAAGTTTAGATAACAGCGAAATACCTTTTCCTGCTATGTCGAGAACTAGAATTTGATGTTAATTTCTCTGCATCGCTTTTCAACTTTCTTCAGCTTGCTCTACTTCTTCCAATTTTCAAATGTGACTTAATTCTATTTTAGTTCCTTACTTTATGACTTACCAATTTTTCCCTCATTTTGCATTAAATGCACTCCAACTTAAAAAGTTGATGAACATCTTGTAAAGTATACTATAAACCCTAAAATGCTCTGCAATTCATCGGACTTGCATGTTTTCTACCAAAAACTTCTTGAACATCTCCAAAAAGGCATCATACACCATATTTCATCATGTCATTGCTTGACACATCTTGTGTTGGCAGTTTGTTAGATTTCTTAGTTACTGCTCCTAAAACCATTGTTGGGTTTAGTTTTTAGAAGAGGTATTTGCACTAGGTGTCAGTACAGATGCATTTGGATCATCCTAATTCTCAATTTCTTCCTTTTTCTTCCAAATATTTTCCATTTCTTTTCTTACTTCAATAGGATCCACTTTTTTCATAGGTTTTTTCTTTTGTTACAGATTAGCTTTCTTCTCAATTTTGCTTCTGCAGAATTTTGAAATGTGTCTTGGTTTATTGCAAGTGTAGCACACAACTTGTTTTTGACCAAACTAATTTTTATTTATCCTTGATCTACACTAATTAGCTTTATGTCCAAAAGCATATCATATATAGCAATAGCTTTGAAAATATTGAGGCATTCTACCAATATTGAATTTGTTCATCATTGTTTGACTTCTACACTTTGTAGCTCTATGCCTAAACTTATTGCAAGAAAAACATTGTCCAATAAAGAATCCAACATCTTGATTCATTCTATTTCTACATTCAATTTCCTTATGACCAAATTTATTACATGAGAAACAAATGCCATTGAAATATGGGTACCTCTGAGGATTAGGTTGTTGAATATGAATCCTTCTAGTATAGCTTATGTGATTCTTGATCTTCCTTCCATTGCTTTGATTCTTCCTTTGATTGTTCACTTTGTTCGGAACCTCATTTTCTTTAGAACTTTTTCCTTCTTCAAGTCCTAGATCACCTTTATCCTTAGTTGGTTTCTGAAATGAAATCAACTCATCAAGCTTTGTAATACTTGTCTTAATTTTTTCTTCATGGGCTCTTGCCTTCACTAAGTCAAATCTTACTATCACCACTTCTTGTTCAAGCTTTGTGCATTTATCAATTTTGCTCTGGATTTTAGCTTTTTGACATTCTCCAATTCTTTTCTTTTCTTCCACTTGTAGCTTTAGTCCAATGATGTCTTCAATTTCCTTCTTCAACTGATCATTGACTTCTCTATGCCTTTCTTTAAATTTTTTGATTTGTTCTCTTAGTTTTTTGATGCATTCATTTGCTTCTTTCAGGTTTTTCTTTAGAGAATCTTTCTCATGTTCACTTTTTTCCAGATCTTTAAGAGCAACATGAAGTTATTCAATTGTAGATATCTCTTTCAAAGGAATAGGATACTTTTTATCAACCATGTGTTCAAACTTCAAAATCTTTCTCAATTTTCTAAGCTTCTCAAAAGGAACTGAGCTCTGATACAAATTGTTGAACACATAGAATACTAAGAAGGGGGGTGAATTAGTATTCTACTAAACCAATTGATTTCCAACCATGAAATTGTTACAATATATCTTGTTGGAGTAGTAAGTAAGAACATGGAAATGAACATAACATCACACAACACATAGACACCAAGATTTTTATGTAGAAAACCCAAAGTGGGAAAAAATACGATGAGGATTAGCTCACGATATATTATAACCGGTTACAAAATATTACATGGCACACTGCCAGGACACACTATCCTTAAAAGGCTCATAGTCGAAGTACAAAAGTTATGGCTTACTGCTAGAATACAAAAATATATGGCTCACTGCCAGAGATGTGAATTGAAAGGAATGCACCTTCTAAGTGTTGAGTATAGTTCCAATTAAGCTCAAGAAAAATTTATGCATCAGTTTGCAAATACAACTATCAACAACTATCACCTGGTTCACAATATCACATTATCACATATATTCATACTTTCATACCTTCTCTATCTCACTATGTCACACACCCTTGGTGCATATGTGTATATCTCAAATATATATTCTTAATACAAAGATATTTCATATACACACAGCTCATACATCAATCAGGTTAGCTTAATTAGATGTAAGTATACATAACTCAAAATATCTTGTTGGCCACAAAACAAAACTTCTTTGGTACTCAAAATCAAGAATGCAAGACACAATTTAGGTTGGCCTGGACCTAAAGAATAAGCCTTCATGAAACATGAACTTTATAAACAAGTCAGACAATAGAGAAACATACCAAAACTATAAGCCAAAATTTTGTCATTCAAAACTTTCAACCTGTTCAACTAAAATTGTTGATTCCTCAATCACAACTACATCTAAGACTCTTGAAAAACATATCAAAAATTGTATGAGTTGGCATACACTTCAAAGTGATTCTGGACGAGATTACCAGATCAATATAACACAAACATAGTTTACCAGATGGGTATATAATCAGTTATAAAAGAATGTTAGCATCAATGACAACAAAGACAACAAACCGAAGGTCTCCTTCATTCTTCCAACACAGCAGGTGATGTAGTTATAGCAACTTTCTTCTTCTCAACTTTTGTGGTTTTCACAACTAGAGGGGATTTCTCCCTTACCAGAGGATTGGCAGTTGTCTTCCTCTTTTCACCAATAGATGGTAGTCCTGGAGACTTCTAGATAGGAGTGGTAGCTATCCTACTAGATATTCTTGTGCTTCTAGATCCTCCTACAACACTTGATTCTTAGCTTTCTCTTCTCTTAGATGCTACATTTATTCCTTTGATACACCTATTTCCTTTTAATCTATTCCACTATTTTCCTAACCTTTTTTTGAATTATTGGTTTCTTTTATTCCATGTGCACCTCCATGTATTTCTCCTCATATGTGTCATATCTTTCATTTGATGTGTCCTTAAGACTCTTCAACAAAACATCAGCAAAACCAACAAGATACACCTCTATAACCTCATATCCTAATTCAAGAACCCATACAGTTCTTGGTTCCACTACCTCCATGATTCATCCATCTATAAACACCAAAAATATGATGTCATTCTTGTATTTTTCAACTATTTTCCTTGGGATTATTTCTTTCACACATTCTCCTTTGAAATATTGTAAAGAAAGCAACAAGAGAATCATCTTGTGCTTTAACATCTCCAAGACTTCTCATGAAATCTATAATGTGATGGGAAACCGGTCTTCCTTTTATTCAGGTTACACTTCCAATTCTAAGAATCTCCTTCAAGAAATAAAATAGCAAACACATAAGCAAAGTGACATACTTAAATGCATACTTCTTCTCCTTTATTTGCTTCAAGTTCTCCATCAATTGTTGCCTAGGAAACTCATAAAGATTATAATCTGCACTCTTTTCAACTATTTCATATGCCACATTAATTATTGTGGTAGATACTGAGTTTTCCCTATTGGTAAAATAGATCTTGTATCCAATAACCATCATATCATACCTAACAGTAGGATTTTTTATAGTACTAACGGTTAGGGCTCTCTTGTCATAAGTAGCGCCAGTAAGTTCCATAACCACTTCATTTTTGACAAATTTTAAAATAGGAACAGGTCTGGTGGAGCATAGACCAATAACCTCTCTTATTACTTCCTTTGTTATCATGTTGGGCATATTAGTCCAAAAAAATTGATCATGAATTCTACTTAGGGCTATTCTAACCCAATTTTTCTCCTATCAAAAGTTTAGAAACCATTGCCATATATCTAGTTTCTTAGCAACTAGGTTTTTATATTATGGTTTTAGGGAAAAATATTCTCCAATTAGCTCATTTTCCCACAAATATCGCAACTTAATGTGAGGGTATTCATCCATTTTCCCATGAATATAGATCCTAATATCCTCATTTGACAAAACCCCATATGGAATATGAGAAAATGCACCCAATGAATCATCTTCTATGGATTTTGTGAGATATTTCTTGAATTTAGGTTGTGGTTTCTTTGTTACCTCTACAACCATTGGTGTAGCCATTGCAAAATAGATTCAAACTACTTTTCAAACAAATTTCTTCAAAAATTAGGGTAAAAAAATTTGCAAATACCTTTTTCTTCACTCATCAAACTAGGGTTTTGATGCACTGAATCTCAATTCACCTTGAACACTTTGAATTCTTTCCTCATTGCTCTACTCCTTCTCGAATGCCTTTGCGAAATGAATTTTCCTTATTGAAATCACTTATAATCCCTTCATTTGACCTAATTTTTTATTGATTTCTTTAAATAATAAAGTTATCCACCCTTTATTTGTGTGCACAGTCAACTTCTAAAGCTCCACAAACTTTTGCATTATCATATTTTCTTCTGCAATCTTCACTAATAGATCAAGCATATTTTTCATCATTAATCTTCATGTTGAGGCATCAAAAGCTCTTCTCTAGTGGGGGAAAAAATATTTTCATTAAAGCTCCCCCTAAGCCATAACTCTTAGCTTAGTTTCTAGAGGAAACATATGCACCAAAGGATGGTACAAGTTTTTCCTTGACTTCTATCTCTTCCTTCTTTCTCCTGATCTTTTCCATTTCCTTCTTTGTTTCTACCAGATCCACTTTTTTTTACTCTTATCGGATTATCTTTCCTTGTATTTTTTCTTATGCAAAACTTAGCAATATGTCCAAGTCTACTACAATTGTAGCATGTGACATTCTTTTGAATATTATTCCTTCCATTCACTCTAGATCTACATTGATTAGCTTTGTGTCCAAATCTATGGCATCTATAGCAATAGCCATTGAAAAATTGAATCATTCTACCATTGTTATAGTCATTCATCATTTTATTTTTGCATTCACTAGCTTTATGACCAAATCTATTGCATGTAAAACATTGACTAGAAAAGGATGGGACATTCTGATTCATTTTGCTTCTACATTCCATTTACTTATGTCCAAATTTATTGCAAGAATAACAAAAACCATTGGAAGATGGGTACTTTGGTGCATTTGATTGTCTTATTGGTGGTTTTCTGGCTTCATTTCTTTGATTCAAGATCTTTCCATTTTTCTTCTCATCTTCAATCTTCTTTTTAGTATTTGATGTCTGATCTAAATTTGAACTTTCTCCTATCTCAAACACTAATCCACCTTTGTATTTAGAGCCTTTCTGATTTGTAATCATCTCATCAAGCTTTGTAACACTCATTTTAATTTTTTCTTCATAACTTCTTGCTTTCTCCAAATCTGATCTTAGATTTACCACTTCTTGTTCAAGCCTTGTACATTCCTCTAATTTACATTTCGCCATTGCACTTGAACATTCTTCAATTATTTTCTTTTCTTCAACTTTCACTTTCAAACCAGTGATGGATTCATTTGCTCGCTTCAATTTCTCACTGACTTCCTTATGCCTTTCTTTGAACTTCTTGATTTTCTCTCTCAATTTTTTGATGCATTCATTTGCTTCTTTGATATTTTCTTTCAGATCTCTATTTTCATATTTTGTCTTTTCAAGATATTGAAGGGAAACTTTGAGTTCTCCATATTTTTCAAGCATGCAATCTTCTTCTATGATTCCAACTATTGGAATCTCTTCCAAAGGAATAGGAAATTTTCTATTAGCCATGTTTTCAACCTCCAAGACCTTCCCAAAGCGGTTAAGCTCCTTCTAAGGAACCAATCTCTAATACCAATTGTTGAACACCAAGAATACTAAGAGGGGGGTGAATCAGTATTCTCTTAAACCATTCAAACATTAAACATCCAATCACCAACACATATTCAATTGTAATAAAGAAAGAAAACATGTAATATTCACATCATATAACACATGAACACTAAGATTATAACATGAAAAATCCAAAATGGGAAAAACCATGGTGACAGTTAGCTCACAATATATTATAACTAGTTATATTATATTTACAGAAGTGCTCACCACAGGTAGACTCACTTTCCATAGAGAAAAAGATAGAAGAGAGATGGTGACTCATAGCCTATTTTTAATTGTTACAAGTGCATCTTTCATATGCATGAAATACAGATCCAATGAAGGTCAATAAAATAATTTTACACACTTCATCTAAATAAGATCTAACGTGTTGCTTTGTTCTGCATTTGCACAACCTTGATCTTCAACTCAATATTCACAACTTAAATTCACATTGCTTTGATAATATTCACATGTAGAATTTTTGTATCACTCATCATAAGTTCATTTCATGCTTCAAAACACTGAAAGGATCTAACATATATATCCGCTTCAACTCTAATATCAATCAGGTTAGTCTAATTAGATGTAACACTCAAAATATAGCTTGTTAGCTACAAAAATTTCATACATATCTCACACTAATATTAAATCTTCAAAATAACTTAAAATAGGTCAGTACGGACCTATAATAGATCCCACATAAGACTACAACACTTATTTATCCTTTGCATACCTTCAAACTTGTTAGGTCGGCACGACATAAGACCTAATAGGAAAAAAATTTAACTATGTATCCACATCTTGACACATGGACCTCAAAACTCAATGCCAACTTGAATTCATACTCTTCTGCCATCTGGAAACTTATCGTCAAAAGTGAAAAGCCAAAAACTCATTTACAAAGAAGTGTGGAATCTCCCACACACATGCACTACATAGAGAATAACTATAATTTGCTATGTTGAACTTCGTTACTCATAACTTTCAATCCACTTGTCAAAACATGATGAAATCTTGGAATTAGATACATCTAACATCCAATAAAATAATGTTAGAAGTGCATAGTGAAACCTTTATTTGCAGAGTGGTGCAAACCCAAAAAATGATGCACTATTACCTTGAATTAGTTGAATTGACACTTAGTCAATTTCCAATACAACTTAATTTTTTGGATCAAACCATCTTTCAAAGATGTCTTCCTCAACAACTCAAAAACTTTTCAAAACTAATCAAAATGGTCTACAACTAAAAATATTCATGTAAGTTAGAATTTTGACATCAATGGCAACACAACAACACTTCATTATGTACCTTTTCTTGTTCCTCATGCTCATGTTTCCAACTTCCAAAAATGTCCTCAAACTTCCAACAAGGGGCTTGCTTTGGTCAAACCTCATGTTAGTGTTTCCACTTCCATAATGGTAATGCTAATGATAAAATGACAATAGATAGGAAGGAATGATGAAATCATAAAGTGTTGCTACTTGTTGAAGTTGGGAAAAAATTAACTCCACAGCTCCCAAGGATCACCTACGATAAAACACCTATCACAGAAAAAGAGAATAAAAAATCTATGGAGGATAAGAGCTATTGATCCAAAAAATCATGAATCATTGATTAATGTGCATCTTCTAATGATTATATAATAGAGAATCCTTATAAAAGGATAATTATCTAGAAACCATAGGTGAGGATAAAACAAGATCATGACATGTGTCCTCATCCTATGACATGAGACATAAAAGAACATGACCTAAGTAAGCTTAAGTAATTAGAGGAATAAGGGGCCTAATAATTAAATAAATAATTAATTAGGAAATACCTTTTACTCTAACACCCCCCTTAAGTGAAACTTAGAGAGAAGATCAAACCTCTAAAGATGAATGCATGATGGGTCCCAACAAACAAGGCCTGAGGTACCCATGTACAAACAAAAGATCTCTCAAAACCAGAGAAAAAGGAGAAAAACCTAGTGGGAGAAAACTCCTCTCCAAAAGAGAGAAATACAAGTGAAGGACTGAAGAAGCCTCCAATAAGAGAGAAGGATTGATAATCCTCCAAAAACAAAGTAAAGGATGAAGAATCCTCCAACCAAGAATTTTCCTAAAAGATAGGAACAAAGGATGAATATGAAGAACACCACAGAAGCGTGAAGAATCTACAAACACTACTGAAGAATGACTACTATAGTGCTAAAATAATAACCTCTGCTAAAATAGATGATGATCAGGATAAAGAAGACAAGAATCTACATGATTTCCCCCAATGACACTACTCAAATCAGATGACGAACAAAGGAAAACACCTAGAAATTGAAGATACAGATGCACATGTACAAATATTTTAAAGAAATTGATCAACTAAAGATGGAAGGTCACCTCCACAATATATGAATACAAGAGTATCTATATGGTAAATGCCCCATCTCACAAAAATGCATGGGTAAACATCTATTGCATCCACCTAATACATAAGAACAAAAATTGAATACATAGCTCACTCTGAAACAGAACCAAGGAAGCATTAGCACCAACAATATAATACACCCACATAATTCTAACAAGGGAGAGCCATGACAGGTACACTTAAACTATGTGAAACCAAGAAGTACATGTAGGAGAAACAACTTGCAAATAAAAGGGTGTGCAAACTAAGGCACAAACGCATGAGGAAAGAATCATTGGGGTTTACTATTGTCGTGGAAGGGAGAATCACTTTACAAAGGTGTGATGGAAAACCAAAGGCAAAAACGGACCCCCTATGGCACTTTATATCATAGTGTGAATAAAAAAGGCACAATAGGATGTGCAAAATCCCCAAAAAGTATACATCAAAATGGCACTTTATCTCAATGCATCTAAAAAAGAGAATGTGCATGAAAAATATTTCTAAAGTGACCAAATAGGATAGAATACTAGAAATACATAAAGAAAAGCCAAAATAAATTCATCCCATGCAAACAAAAAGTTCCCAAGAGCTAAAGTATTCAAGTAATTCACCAGTGTGTAAAAACACAAAAAAATGAATAAAATGTACCTAAACAAAAATCTAGAAAAATGACATGGATGGATGTGAAGAGATTTGAAAGACCATCCCAATGTTCTTGGAATCATGAAAAAATGGAGAAACAAGTAAAAATTTATGAGCTTGAGACTGATAACAACACCTCTGACTTCAACAAGTTGTAGAATGCACCAACAACAAAAAATGGTAATGAGACCCATACTACTAGAAAGTTGGTGGAACCAACTTTCCAACAATATCTTGTTCACCAAAAATCAACATCATGCGCCCATGTTATGGCCAAAATAAAAAATACCTTCTTTAGGGCACAAAGAGGGTTCAAACTCCACATCTCCAAACACTCATTCAATTTCTCAGTGGGTTCTCAATGCAATTAACTTCTAATTAATTTCCTACTCATAACTCATAATTATATTTTTAATTTAGTAAAAATTATGTTTATAAATTCAAATTTATAATATATATATCATCTAACATCATAGACTATTGAAAACTTAAAAATCAACTCCACAGATCCCAAGGATCACCTGCAATCAAACACCTATCACAATGTGGTGTAGGAAAATGTAACCCCTTGCATTTTCTCACTTGTTTGGGCCCTCCTTATTTTAAATTGGACTTAATAATGGCTTAATTTAGTGTTGTTAAATGTACCTTGTTACATTTGCACACTTATTTGGGCCCTCTTAATTAATTGAGCCTAATTATGCCTTAATTGGCCCTTTAATTCATTTACAAGCCTATTAAATTACATTTTTTGAAGGGGAAACCTGACAATAATTAATGCCTAAACATAACACTTCACATTGAGAAATGTGTGTCCTAGGTTTATGGACCTAGGAATGGGTCCTCCCTAAACCTTAGGACCTAAATTTAAATTATGTTTTTGGTGGTATTTTAATGCTTTCAAATCCATAATTCAATTTTAGCTTGTGATATTTGAATTTCGGGAAATTAAGGATACATACCTATAAATACAAGGTTATTTCACTATGTTTCACCTAGAGTTTTTCATGCAAGTTTACAAGAGCTAAAGTTTATGATCAAGGGAATTCAAGAGAAGATATATCAAATTTTTATTATAGCAATCAAGATCCATTCATTATATCAAATTCTTCTTGCATCATGCATGTTTTTCGAGCTAACATTGTGATGTAGGTTTCATGATCAAATCAAGCATTTAAAGTATCACTTCAAGCAAGATTCAAGTATCAAGATCCACATCCAATTCAACCATCTTAGGCAAGTTGTAGACCTCCTAAGATCTTCATTATCAAGGTTTCATTCAAGGTTTTGTTGAGTAGTAACATAGCTTTGTTCATTCTTCATTTTCTCTTTCATGTTTCATTTCAATTCAAGGTTTGATGACCAAAATGGAGTTTGACCAAATCAAACCCCTATTCACCCAAAAAAAACATTGTTCTCTCTTGTATGTGTGATTTTAGATTTAGGTTGAAGAAGACTTGAAGACCTTTTGAAGTGCAAGATTTATAAAGTTGTCAAGATTACAAAAGTTTTCAAAATTATCGTCATCTCACAAAAACTAAGATCCCGAAGTCATTTTCAAAATTTTAACTATGAAACCTAGGCAAATTGGAAGATTCAGATCTGCATTATAGACTCCTTAAAGTTACATAAAAACCTTGCACTTGGACCCATTCGCCCATGGGAGAATGAGTCTCAAATTAACTTCTGAAAAGAACTTTTGGTGATTGGTACAGAAGTCTATGCCCTTCTCAGATCTAGAATCTATTTTTTGGTTCTACATATTGTTGTTTCAAGTGTTAGATTTCATTTTGGTGTTGATTTTCTATTTTTAGTTTTTCTCCCCAAAGTGATGTTTAACCTTGACCCCCGTCCTTTAGTCATAAGGAAATCTATAGATTCTCACTTTGACTTGATTCACCTAAGGATTGATAATCAATTCATTGTGAGGATCTCATTTCCTAATGAAATAAAGGTAAATAGGTCTATCTATTATCATTATGGTAAACCCACCCCTTTTCAAAGAACCTATTTTTCTTTGTTTCATTCTAGTGAACCCGACTTTTGAGAATCACACCTTGTTGATTTTGGAGTCCTTTTTCATCCCTAGATCTAGGTTTTTCATTCTTTTGCATTGCATTGCTTTGATTTGCATCTCATTTAGGGTTGTTCATTTGCATTAGTTTGCATCTTGTTTAGGGTTTTAGGTTTTCATTTTTGCACCCTTTAAAATCTAGAAAATTCAAAAATGTTAGAAATTTTGTATAGTGTTTATGTAGAATTGCATCATCATTCATTTACATTAAAAAATTGAATCAAAATTGCATCTCAAATTAGGTCTTTTTTCTTGGAATTTAGTATTATTTTGCACTTGCATTTTGACCTCATTTCACATAAATTTGAAATTGTAACTCACTGTTTGAAACCAAAATCTAAAAACCATAAAAATCATCTCAAAAACTTGAAAATTAATTTTTTTAAACCTTGAATTGAGACCCATTCTCCCAAGGGAAAATGAGTCCCCCATCAGGGCTTTTCCTGAATTTCTGAGCATTAAAATCATTGTTTCTACATTCTTTGTTTCTATATTCAGTCTATTGTTTCAATTTCCTACATTTTTGTTATTTGAAATTGTTCATATTAAGCATAATTTTTCAAAATTGATGTATTGTTTGAATTCAAATTTTCATATTAAATAATTCATGTTTAGGTTTTTACATAGCATAATTAGAAAATTATCTTGTTTGAAATCTGAAAATTGCTTATTGTATTACACTTTACATTCTAGGGTATTTGTTTGCATTTCACCTCTTACCCATTTTGGGTGCACCTTGGGTTTGTGAAACTTGTATGAACTTCACAACTTGGTGTCCTATTTCCAATACTGTCATGAGACATAGTTCAACACTCATTTCATCCCATGATACATCACTCGTCGTAAATCTTGGGTTTTCTAACTCTTTCACTCATAGTGTTGACACTAGTCGACCCACTATGGATCATGCCCTTAACACTTCACTTCCCATGACTTCCCTACCTACACCTAATGTGACTAATGCTAACACAATGATTAGTAATGTACCTCATGAAAACATTAGAAGAATGGATGAAGAAATTGATAAATTGTAAGATTTTGTGAGTGCTAACTACAATGCTCCTAATGTGGTCCCTATGATAGATAACATGAGAAGAATAATTTAAAATGAACAAGGAATATATATTTTTCATGTCTTAGATCATGTCATTAATAAACATGTCCCAACCATAAGTAGTTGTGCTCAAACTTTGGGGTATACTCAAATTCAAGGTGGAAATCCAAGTCCTCCTTCCATAACCTTAACCTCTATTCTAACATACACTAATTCAAATGTTACAACAACCATACAACCTACTTGCAATATTAACACTTCCTTAGGTATTTCCACTAGGATTCCCTTTAGCTTTGTGCATTCAAATCTCATATCTCCTAATCCATCTCCTCTCACAAAATTACAAGTCACTTGCCCTCTGAATACATATACATCCCCACATTATACACCTCCATCTCACAACATTCAAAATGATCTTGTCCTTAATGTGCACTCTTGCAAAATGTTGCATCCCTCCAACAACAAATTGCTACATTAAGTCAAAAGAAACTCCTTTCCCTTGGAGATATTAAGAACACAAATGCCACAAGGTATCAAGATTCCTAGATTTGAGAAATATGGTGGGAAAGGAGATCATGTTAGCCATGTTTCCATATACACAACCCTATGTAGTGACTTCATTTTGGAGGGTATATTCTTAGCTAAACTCTTCCTTAGATCCTTGAAGGATACTACCTTGGAATGGTTTTTCTCCTTACCGAATAATTCAATACGTTCATTTAATGAACTTATTGATGCCTTCTACAATTACTTCCAAATACATATGGGTCCTAAGATGACCTTGGTTGATTTAATGACATGCAAACAAAAGGATGATGAAAATTTCACTAGTTTCATAGCACGATACTAATTGCTCTATCACAAATAAACATTAATATTCTTGATGATGACCTTTAAAGAATGTTTATTTCCAATTTTCAAAATAAAATCCAAACTAAGCTTGAGATGCTTAATTTCTCCTTCTTCACACAATTGTGTACTGCCCTCCATGATTATCAAAATTCACTTAGTAGTCATGAAGTAAAAACTCCCTCTAGCCATCTTGAAAATTTTGAATCCACATCTTATAACAACTATCAACCATTCAAGAAACAAAATAAGGGATTTTTACAACTTAATCCCCCTCAACCAACCCAACATGTTGATAACCAAGTGGCTGCTATAAAGATGACAAATCTGTACACATTTATTGATAGAAATAGATAATTCACACCTCTACCTAACACCCTTCATAATATCATGTTGCAACTCTTAAATAAGAACTTAATTTCCTTACCTCATATTAGAGCTCATGATCCTACTAATCATTTACCTCCTAACTACAAAATGCCTATTACCATTTTCATCAAAAAAATGGACATGATACAGAATATTGCAAGCGTCTTAAACATCTTGTGCAAGAACTCATTAATTCTAATCATATTCAAATTGGAGGTATTAATGATCAAGGTAATAAGTTTGTAGCCCCTCCTAATCAAAATTTGTAAATCTTTACAATTCCTATGCCAAATCATAACATTTCCTTTATCAAAGCTAGTGAAATAAAGAATGATGTGATGAATATTGACGTGAATGATGAAAACACAAAGAAATTAGACAATATGGTTGGACTCATTGAAGTTCAACCTCGTAAGGGCCTAACTAAGATGTCACTTGACATTGATTTCTTACAACGTGACATAATTAAACATGCACCCGATAGTCCTCTTTACATAACTGGAAGAATCAATTTGTGTCACCAAAAAGTGTATACCTTGCTTGATATGGGAATAATTGATGAAAATTTGGATTTATTGAGGCGTTGATTTAGTGTTGTGAGGCGTTTTACACATCCACATTAGGTCTTGGGCCCTTGCAAATTGAATAAAATACATTTATTGATGTCTTGTAAAGGTGTTGTAAGACATCTTCACACTTTTCTAAGACCATAATATCATAATTCAACTAAAAAACCTTACCAAGACCTATTTCAAAGTGTTGTAAAGTCTTGTAACAAACTTTCACACTCTCTTAGGCTTGTCATCAATATTTACACCTTTCTTATGCTTTAAATGGCCCCTTTATACACTTACAAGCCTTACTTAAGTTTCTTGTTGAAGAAGAGCCCGATAAAAATTATTTAAATTATCACAATTCTCGAAATCCACTTAAAATTTCCCAAGTGTACTAAGTCACCATTGGTGGCGACTTAGTCCCATTTGGCTCAAAAGTCAAAATAAATTTAAATTTCTTTCAAGTTTTTATTTAGTAAGACCTAAGGTCGGCCTATGATGAGGTATTTTTGGGAATTAGGGCATAATTTTGTATAAATATAGGGTTTTCCCTCTCATTTGACCTAATTCATTCACTCATCTTTCTTTCATCATTCATCTTCATTATTCTTCTCAAGCAAGCTAGGGTTTCATCATTCCAAGACATCAAGATAGCTTCCTAAGACTTTCAAGGGTAGATTCTTCAACTATTGCTACAAAAAATCAAGATCAATCATCATGTAAAGGTACTAACTCCATTTTTTCATGATTCATTACTTTGTTTATTCATTTTGGTTTAATTGCCTAAAGGGATTTGACCAAGGTAAACCCCATGCCCTAACATTCAACATTTCTTTCTCTTTCATTGTGTGTTTGTAGACTTAGGCACCTTGAGGGTTTGAAAATAATTTATTAATGGTTGAATACTCATTGAAGACATCTCCTTGTTGACCAAGCCAAAATATCAACAAAAAGTCACTTTCAGGCCCAAAAATCAGAGTTTCAGAAGCGGACACCTGTTAAGAACCAAAGTGCAAACCAAGGGCTTTCATTTCCACTTTTGAATTTTTAGAAATTTAGAAGTGGAAGTGGACTAAGTCACCAAAAATGGCGACTTAGTCCCAATAAACCTATTTTTCAAAGGTTTTTGCAAATTTGGATACCTATTTAGCTGAAACGGGTATCTGAGCAATTTTTCCAGAACTAGGACTAAGTCGCCCAGATTGGCACAAGTGTCCCAGTCAGATTCTACATCAATTTTATCAAGATTCTAGACCCTCATTCCATCCTCTAAGTGCACACATTCAATTTTACAGCATTTTATTTTGCTCCATGGTCATTTCTAGGTCATTTAGTTCATGTTTGCATATTACAATGTGTTTTCCAACAAGTTGTATTTCAATAGTTTTGTATTAAAAATTAATAGCATTCATTAGTTTATTTCATTTATATCATCTCATTTAAGCACATTACATCCCTCTTGAAATTAATCTTGAGTTTAGAAATTTCCCATTTTGGCCCATCTCTCTCCTTTTAGCTGAAAAACCCTAGAAGTGTTAGAGAGCATTAGGGTGCCAAAATCTTTGTCCACACAATGACAAGCCTACTAATGGGATATTAATTGATCTTTTTTGTGTAGATAATGTGATCACTAAATAATTCTTATTTGTGCATGAGCTTTACCAAGATACTTATGAAAAACCAAAAGCATGTGGATCAAAACATATAATGGTTTTGTTTGCCCTACAATAGGTTTGATAACTCTTCCTTTAAAATTTGGACCAAAACAATTACATGTCTCATTTTCCATAATCCCATAATTAGACCAATTTCATGTGAATTTAGGCTATCCATGGCTTCGCTCCATGAATTTCATCCCATCAGTTGTGCATAAATGCTTAAAGTTTCCATTTGGCAATGAGATCTTTATTGTACATCATAGTGGCTTTAATCTTATGTCTTCCCATGGGAATTTCTCATTGAGTTTATTTTGGCCCAAACCTATGGAACCTACTATTCCTTGTGAGGACTTCTTTTTCAAATCCTATCAAAATTTTAAGGAAAAACACATAGCAGAATTATCCCTTACAAAATGCCTCAACCCACAATTGAGCTTGGACCACCCTTGATGAAACTATGATTGAACCAAAAGCCCTTCCAAGTAAGGTCAAGACCAAAACATAGAAAATACTCCACCCATTTCTTATAATAGACCACAAGATAAAAAAAATAAGTCTCGTTGTGCCTCCTAAAATCAAACAAGTCTATAAATCTAAATAGAAATTGGTTGAACAACCTCCCATGGTTCCTTTCATTCCTCCCTTAAGGGAAGAAAAGAAACCTATGGTTGATAAACTCACTCCTACACAATCACAACTTGAAAATTGAATGAAAAGAAACTGAAATGCTAGAGAGCATAGGTATAGATGTGTTATTGCTCATTTGTTACAAACAAAAGAAGAAAATAACAATATAGAAAATAAAAATCCAAAATTACCTCAAGCAATACATGATGATTCTACACCTTTTTTGAAACAAAAATATCCTAAATCTCGAACACAAAAAGAACCTTATATGGATATTATCATTATAAATTTTGTTGTGATTAACTTAGATGATGATAATAAAATTGAAAATATCGATGAACAAGTGTATAATGAGCTAAATTCATTATTTTCCTCCTCTATGAACTTAAATAATAACAATCATGATGATCCTCTTGCAAAGAGTGTTTCACTATATGCTAAACTTGGTGATTTTCCTAGTTTGGTACTTAATGTTGTCCCTTTGGCTAGTTGTCCACCTTTCACATATGATGAACAAGATTGGGATGCAGACGGCATGCTATAGGTTGACTCACATGTACCATACTAGTTTTTTCTTTGTTTTCTTTTTCATGTTCTTTTTGCGATTACATGTTTGTAATTTGATCCCTCGTATCATTTTTTTTTATGTGTCTTCATGCTCATTCCTCTATTTATACCTACATTCTTTTATATGCCGTAAACCTTTATATTTTCTTTTGTCTTGTGTTTTTCTTTTGGGGATGACACAAGGCGTTGAGACATTTAGGTCTCTTCCATATTGACACAAAGGCTTTTCTTTGTTTTTTCTCTCTATATGTCATTCTTCCTGTTCCATGCATTATTTGGGGAATGATGATGTTTTCGAGCTCTATAATATCATTGTAGCAAATACATACGCTGACCCTAAATTTGTGGATCCCTCATGTGCTATTTTGGGATTTCATTTTGGGGTCAACACCTTCTTCATGATGTAACTTCATTTGGAAACATATGACTTGGCATAGGGATTTCCAAATAAGCTCGTATGTCTTCTTTATTGTTGGAATTTATCATTTAATACTTTAAAGTAATTTCTCACATCTTGGTGCTAGCAATTTCTTTAAATTTGGGGCATACATTAGCATTATCATTTTGGATATCTTGTACTATACCTTATGTTTCATTGTGAGATCTTTTTACTTCTTGAAATGTGTCTTCTTCTTGGTGGCATCATTGGGTTTGATGTCCTCCAAGAGTGTGACCTTTCTTGGCATACAACTTTCCTCTTAGTGGTGATGTTATACATTGCATTCCCTAAGTTGTGAATCTTTTATTCTCAACTTGTCCTCTCTTTGAGACATTAGGCACGATGTTCCCTAAGAGAATACCTTACATGAACTAAGCAAAACCCCTTTGAACGTGTCTTATCCTATTTTCATTTTGTTCATAAGTGTTTAGCATAACGCAACTTACTAACCTTATGAAGCTCAAAGTTACAACCCTTTTTCATGGCCACCAAGCATAACACACTTTGCTTGCATGTGGTACCTTGTTTGTTCATAAGTGTTTAGCATAACATAGCTTGCTAAGACTTATGGATCTCTAATTTTGTATTGTGTGGTGCCTTATTAAAGTTATCAAAGGTATAACTTTGGTGTGGTATGGGAGCCTAATAATATTCTCTCACTTGCCACCCTTGGGGGCTCACCTAGTGGACAACAAAATTTCACTAGCCCATGTGAGTGTGCATTGTTGTTTCCATAATGGACAATGGGATCCACTTGTAAACATTTTTGGACAAATACTTGAGGCATGTTCCACATCACGTTGGACAGTCAAGGCTTGATCCGCCCCTTTTTCTTTTTCTTTTTTCTCTTTTCTTTGAGCCTTTGGCATTGTATGATTTGAGTATCTTGTCATTGTTGCATACATATATGTGTTTAACATAGGCATGCTTCTCCTTGTGCCTTTGTTGGTTTTTCCATGAGATATTAGATCTTATGGGCTTGATCATCCTCCTTGACCTTTATTATCTTATCCTTCCAAAAATTCTACAATTAGACCTCTCTTGATTGTCTACTTTAGTGTGAGTTTGATGTAGGGTCATCCTCTCACTAAAGTCGAGGCTAAATGTAGTGTAGGAAAATGTAACCCTTTACATTTTCTCACTTTTTTGGGCCCTCCTTATTTTAAATTTGGATTTAATAATGCCTTAATTTAATGTTGTTAAATGTACCTTATTACATTTACACACTTATTTGGGCCCTCTTAATTAATAGAGCCTAATTATGTCTTAATTGGCCCTTTAATTCATTTGAAATCCTATTAAATTACATTTTCCAAAGGGTAAACCTAACAATAATTAATTTCTAAGCATAAAAATTCACATTGAGCAATGTGTGTCTTAGGTTTATGGACCTAGGACCCATTTTCCAATGGGAAAATGGGTCTTCCCTAAACCATAGGACCTAAATTTAAACTATGTTTTTGGTAGTATTTTAATATTTTCAAATCCATAATTCAATTTTGACTTGTGATATTTTAATTTCAAGAAATTAAGGATACATACCTATAAATACAAGGTTATTTCACTATGTTTCACCTAGAGTTTTTTATGCAAGTATACAAGAGCTAAAGTTTATGATCAAGGGCATTCAAGAATGGATATATCAGAGTTTTATTGCAGCAATCAAGATCTATTCATCATATCAAATTCTTCTTGCATCATGCATGTTTTTGGAGCTAACATTGTGATGTAGGTTTCATGATCAAATCAAGCATTCAAATTATCATTTCAAGAAAGATTCAAGTGTCAAGATCCACATATAATTCATCCATCTCATGCAAGTTGCAAACCTCCTAAGATCTCCATTATCAAGGTTTTATTCAAGGGTTTGTTGAGTAGTAACATAGCTTTGTTCATTCTTTATTCCCTTTTTCATGTTTCATTTCAATTCAAGGTTTGATTACCAAAATGGGGTTTAACCAAGTCAAACCCCTATTCACCCAAAACAAACATTTTTCTCTCTTGTATGCATGATTATAGATTTAGGTTGAAGAAGACTTGAATATCTTTTGAATTGCAAGATTTACAAAGTTTTCAAGGTTTCAAAAGTTATCAAAATTGTCGTCATCTCACAGAAACTAAGATCTTGAAGTCATTTCTGACATTTCAACTGTGAAACTTGGGCCAAATTGGAAGATTCAAATATGCATCAGAGGCTCCTAAAAGTTACAGAAAAACCTTGCACTTGGACCTATTTTCCCATGGGCAAATGAGTCTCAAATCAACTTCTAAAAATCCCTTTTGGTGATTGGTACACAATTCTTTGCCCTTCTCATATCTACAATCTATTTTATGGTTCTACTAGTATTGAGTTTAATATTGTTGTTTCAAGTGTTAGATTGTATTTTGGTGTTGATTTTCTATTTTTAGTTTTTCTCCCCAGAGTGTTGTTTGACCTTGACCTCCATCCTTCAATCATAAGGAAATTTGTAGATTCTCACTTTGACTTGATTCACCTAAGCATTGATAATAAATTCATTGTGAGGATCTCATTTCATAATGAAATAAATGAAAATAGGTTTATCTATTATCATTTTGGTGAACCCACCCCTTTTCATAAACCTATTTTTTGTTGTTTCACATAAAAAGAGAGAATAGAAAAGCTATGGAGGCCAAGAGTTATTGATCCAAAAAACATGAATCTTTGATTAATGTGCATCTTCTGATGATTATACAATAGAGAATCCTTATAGAAGAATAATTAACCTAGAAACCCTAGGTGAGGATAAAACAAGATCATGAAATGTGTCCTCATCCTATGAAATGGGACATAAAATAGCATGGCATAAGTAAGCTTAAGTAATTAGAGGAAAAAGGGACCTAATAATTAAATAATTAATTAATTAGGAAATGCCTTAAATACTCTAACACTACTCATCACCCTTCAATGGCTTCCTTGAAGGACTAGAGTCGTGCACATCACCTCAAGTATTTGGATCTTGCTTGCTTGAATGCTTTGGAAACCTACAAAAGTGTTAGCCTTCACAAAACAATGATAACATAAACATACATAAACTCATGTAAGATTTGTCATGATGTTAGGATCTTGAATTGTTGCAATAATGCTCTGAAATGATGCTCTTAAATTGCTTGATAGTGCTTATGATGATAATAATTTCTCAGGAAATCTCTTTCTAGTTTGAAATGGTGAAAAGACTAGGTATTTATAGGCATTTCTCTAATTTCTCAAAAATTAGATCCCAAAAGTCAACAATTGAAATTTGAATTTTGGATGTTAAAATGGCTACTAGTAAAAATTAGCCCCTGATAGAATAGGGGGTCCCATTCACCCTTGGGTGAATGGGTCTTGGCCCAATTCTCTAGGACATTTAGTATTAGGGACAAAATACCAATTACTTTCATTTGTTCAATTCTTACAATTTCTTAAAAAGTGGCACAAATTGGCTATAGAATACATAATTTAGGAAATTAGGGACCCAATTAGGATCAATAATTTGGGGGGGAACATAGTGTGAAATTTTCATGGGTGAAATTTTTTTATGCTACGTTTAGCCCCCACTTTAGTGAGCATATGAACTTACACTCGAACTCACAATAAAGTAGAGAAATTTATGTCAAGAGGGGTCCAATTGTACAAATGTTGAGGAAATACGATGACTAAGGATCAAGAGAGGTGATCAAGCTCCCAAGATCCAAGATACCATTGAAAACAAACATAAGCACAAAGGAACACACATATATGTATGAAATGAAGCAATACAACATACACAAACATACATGTTGAAAAACATGAAGCATCACGATGATGACACATGGCATGATGGAAAATAAAGATGATGACTTAATGAAAACAAACACAATACAAAAATGAAGAAGACACACAAAAAACACAAGGTTAGTACTAAAGGGATTTTGAGTTGGTAAGACAAAGAGACCTCAGTCTTAAATTATCTCAAAGACCAAATGCCATCCATCAAATAAAGAGATGCTCCCATGAGGATTAGCAAGTTGTGTTATTCGACATCATTCATGAGCCACATAGATCTACAAGCTAGCAAGTTGTGTTATGCCACATAACTCATGAACCACATGGATCTACTGGCTAGAAATTTGTGTTATACTAGGTTTTCATATAATATGATGGGTTCTAGGAGGCTAGCAAGTTTTGTTATACAAGACACTCATGAAACACATGGCTCCACTAGCAAGCAAGGTGTGTTATGCTAATTGGTCATGTCAAAAAGGGTGTCCATGAATCAACAAGTTTCATTTTATTGAATCCATGAACCAGAGGTATTCATAACTCACACAATAGAAAAGTCCAATATTTTCTAGGTGAGACAAACAAGAAGGCAACATAGGCTAGTTAAGTCAATATTCACTAGGTGAGCCCCCAAGACAAGGTAGTAAAATGAGAAACACACTAGGTCTAGTGAGGACCGCTTTTCAGTAGGTGTGTACCCATGTCAACCAATATATCAAGAATTATACTTCCTAATAACTCTTATAAGGTGCTACAAAATGGTCAAAATGCTATGTCAACACAACACTAAGTTCAACACCTATGAACAAAGTGCAATAAAAATGCCAAATTCACCTAAGGAGCTGCAAAAACTCACCTAAGGAGATGTATAATTATGGAAAGATAAGCCAAAACCTCAAGGGGTGTTGTAATAACACCACCACAAAAGTTTTTTTACAAAAACAACAAAGGGGTTATGCTCAATATATGAGAGGTCACACCTTAGGGAATATCACACATGACATTACCACTAAGCAAGGATTAGTCATGGAATAGAAACTCATACCTTAGGGCATACTAATTATAGCATTACCACCAAAGTGGAAAGCCACATGTTCCAAGAAAGATCACTCACCTAAGCAACATCAAGCCCAATATCACCACAAAGGAGACATTTTACATAAAGCAAGAAGGCCACCCTTTGATAGACAAGGTCACACTTTCTAGGAGATATATGCTATCATCACTAAAAATGGACCATTTCATATGCAAATGATGAGTGGTGAACTATATTCCCCCCTTAAAATGTTATTGTACTTGCTACACTAATATTTTAAGGAGATGTGGAGGGATTCCAAGAAGGGATGCACCTAACACAAGGCTACCTAACAATTTCCCCCTAAGTGTAAGAACAAAGGTGAGCCAAAATGAATGATGGTATGCTATTCATCATGAAATTAAATATGATTACATAAAACTTAATTTATACCCCCATGCATGGTAGTGAGTATGTTGTGATAACTATGACTACCACATGGCAAGGAGCAAAGTATATGAATATGAATCTGTCATTTGTTCAACTTGATCCCTGTAAAGATCAAATTATCTCAATTTCTTCTTTAAAGCATAACACTCATCCATATGGTGTCTTAATAATCTATGGTATGCATAGTAGGATATATTTTCATTATTTTGTTTATTGGTTTTTTGTTCAGGCATAGGTGGTAGTGTAATTAAACCTGAATCTACAAATGTAGCTAATACCTCTTCGGTTTTGGATAAAAGATGTAGGAAATGTAATTTATTAAGTTTATACTTCTTGATTGATGGAACAAATTTTTGATGTAAAGGTGGAGAACCTTGGTATCCTAATCCCTTAGTCTCTTCTAATTGGTGTTTTTTCCAAGAGGGGATGGATTTCATGTTCATTGTCTATGTCACATCCTTGTTTTCTCAAGATTCAAAAGCCTTGTTTGTAACTTTGTTACAAGTTAATGGGTGTGTTTGTAACTTTATGATCATATGATGGGGAGATAGTTGATGTGCCTTCCATGTGATTTTTATTGATAGGTGACTCCATGTACATTATTTGAAGTATGACTTACAATTCAATTTTTGGATGAAACAAAGCAAACCTTTCAATTGGTGGTATAGTAGGAGGTGTTGATTATTGATATGGATGATTAGGCCATTGCATTGAGAGATACAAAGTTGCATTATTCTTAAGGTTTTTCAAAGAATTGTGTAAGAATTTATTCATGCTCTCCTCATCCTATCCCAATATATCCACATCATGAGGACATGCACTGGAAGGTGAAGGATAATGAATGTTCTCATTATCATCAATTTCATCACCAAACACACAACTTGAAACATCCACCAAGGATTTCAAAGAAGTCAACATCTGAAGAAAAAAAAATTGACCCATCATAATGATGCTTTTCACTAAGTTTCAGAGTGTTCTGCAATAGGTTTCTAGAAGACAAACAATAAATCTAGACAAAATATTCTATCACAAAAAAAAATGATTAAAAAGGAGTAAGAGAATAGAGGTTCCCAAGGGCATTTGAGTCCTAAGCTATTTTTTCATAAATTAAAAAGTTGACTATGTGACTATGTTTAAGGTTTTTCATATTTGGTTGCAAACAGTTTGAATAGTGAATAATTTTCTAGAATTTTCTTACTTTGTACCAATGTAAATGTGTAATAGTATGTGCACAAGAAATGACAATTTTGAATACAACTTTCTAAATGTAAAATGCATAAATTAATTGTTTTTAAAATTCCTAAATTTGAGAATGATGATTTTAATGTAGTTTTGAAACAAAACAATGCATTTTTTTCCTTTTTTATCACTTTTTGAACTAAATGAAGGATGCCTAATTGAATGTAATTAAGAATTTCTAAATGAAATTTTGCAAGCAAACACAAAATGAAGACATAGAGACACAAAAGTGTGGAAAAGTTGGATAATGTAAGTGTACAAGGACAGAGGTGCCCTAGGGAATTTGATTCCTTGGTAGGGGTTCTAAAAATTGAAAATTTGAATGTTTACTATGCTTTCTACAGGTTTTGCTTCTATGTACAATAGGTTTGTAACTGAGTATTTTTCCAAAATTTACCCAAATTAAGGCTATGCGATGCAAATTCCAATGTGTGACAATGTAAGTGACAATTATGAATGGAATTTTCAATTTTTCAATGCAGATCTAATCTAAGTAACTGAAATGAATCCTAATGCAATCTATGATTCCCAATGATATGCAAATTTTTGAGTTTTTATGCCTTTTATGATGCAATTATGAAACCCTAAATGAGAAATGCAAGACAATACAGCACAAAACATAGATCTAAGGCTTGAAAGACCTCTAATTTTAGAAAGTATATGATGTTAAGATGTCATGTTCACTAAAATGTAACATGGGAAAAAGGTGACCCTAAATTTAAATGTGTAAACCCTAGGGTGGATGTCTCCCCTTTTTAAAGTTACATTAAGAATGTAAACATCAAGATGAATAGATTGACTTTCAACCATGAAAGTGAGTCAACAATACTTGGATCTACATCCTTAGGGCCTTGAAAATGGATTGGGAGCAATTTAATATGATTAACCTAATTGAACTATATGCCCTAATACATAAAATGCAATATTATGAAAATGCATAGACTGAAAGAATAACTTGGAGATAAATTTGGAGAGTGTAAAGGACCATGTACCTGTCACTAGAAGTTGGGTCTAAGTGTTGTATTAGGACAAGGTCACCTTGGGGCGAATGCATCTATATATGACACTTCTACTCTATTTTTGGGGTCCTCTAATGATAGATATGAGATTCTGATTTCTATTTGCAGAATTGTTAGAATGTTGTCAAATAAATTTGTTGAGTTTCTATAGCTTGACAAGATGTAGGGTTTCAATTGCAAAAGTGGACAATTTGTCTTCACACTTCCTTTAATCCTCTTCAAATTAAGATATGCACATTCACATAGAGAGGAAATGTTGTGCCATTTTAGGGGCTTTCCTTGGTCAAACTCCATGTTAGTGTTTTCACTTCCACAATGGCAATGTCAATGATAAAATGATAACATATAGGAAGGAATGATGAAATTAAAAAGTTTTGCTACTCACTGCCCTTCAATAGCTTCCTTGAAGGATTGCAGTCATGCACATCACCTCAAGTATTTGGATCTTGCTTGCTTGAATTCTTGAATGCTTTAGAAACCTATAAAAGTGTTAGTCTTCTCAAAACTATAATAACATGACAATACATAAACTCATAAGATTTGACATGATGTTAGGATCTTGAATTGCTACAATAATGCTTTGAAATTCTACTCTTGACTTACTTGATAGTTCTCTTGATGATAATAATTTCTCATAAAATCTCTTTCTAGTTTCAAATGGTGAAAAGACTAGGTATTTATAGGCATTTCTCTAATTTCCCAAAAATTAGAACTTGAAAGTTGATATTTGAATTTTGAATTTTGAATGTTAAAATGGTCATTTCGACATATTAAAAATTGTTCCTTGGAAGAATAGGGGGACCTATACACCCTTGGGAAAATGGTTCATGGCCCAATTCTCTAGAACATTTAGTATCAGGGGAAAAATATCAATTACTTGCATTTGTTCAATGCTTGCAATTTCTTAGAAAGTGATACAAATGGGTTATAGAATACATAATTTAGGAAATTAGGGACCCAATTACGCTCAATAATTTAGGGGGAGAAAAATATAGTGTGAAATTGTCATGGGTGGCAATTTACAATGCTACAAGTAGACCTATCTAAGGAGAGAGAGAGAGGGGTTAGCTCGCTATGGTAGAAGGAGAGAGGGAGAGATGAAACCAACTCATGTAGTTAGATAATTTCTTAATGTATAAGATATACTTGACTAATAAAATGAAAGAGAGAGAGAGAGTGTGTATGTCTAAGGAGAGATAGAGAGAGAATAGACCTATCTAAGGAGAGAGAGCTCTTAGCTCGCTATGGTAGAAAGAGAGAGGGATAGATGAAACTAACTCATGTACTTAGATATTTTCTTAATGTATAAGATGTAATATTAATAAAATAAAAGAGAGATTAGATAAGGAGAGACATAGAGAGAGTAGATATATAAGGAGTGAGAAAGAGAGGGTAGCACTACACATGTATGATAGAAAGAGAGGGAGATATGAAACCCACTCATAATTTTATTTTCTTACTGTACAAGTTAATACTAATTTGAAATTAAAGAGAGGGAGAGAGAGAGGGAGAGAGGGGGAGAGAGAGAGAGAGAGAGAGAGAGAGAGAGAGAGAGAGAGAGAGAGAGAGAGAGAGAGAGAGAGAGAGAGAGAGAGAGAGAGAGAGAGAGAGAGAGAGAGAGAGAGAGAGAGCTAGAATTTACACAAAGTTAGGGAAAATAGAGCACAAGAGATATAGGGAGAAGTATCTAAGGAGAGATAGAGAGAGTAGACCTATCCAAGGAGAGAGAGATGTTAGCTCACTATGGTAGGAGAGAAGGAGAGATGAAACTAACTCATGTAGTTAGATATTTTCTTAATGTACAAGATATACTTAACTAATAAAATGAAAGAGAGAGTATATAAGGAGAGATAGAGAGAGAGTAGAAATATCTAAGGAGAGAGAGAGCTCTTAGCTCACTATGGTAGGAGAGAGGGGGAGATGAAACTAACTCATGTAGTTAGATAATTTATTAAAGTACAAGATGTAAGACTAATAAAATGAAAGATATAGAGTATCTAAGGAGAGATAGAAAGAGTAGGTATATAAGGAGAGGTAAAAAGAGGGTAGCACTACACATGTATGATAGAAGGAGAGAGGGAGAGATGAAACAAACTCATAATTATGATTTATTAATGTAAAAGATAAGACTAATTTAAAATGAGAGAGAGAGAGAAGTTAGCTCGTTATGGTAGAATGAGAGACCCAAGAGATGAAACTAACTCATCTAGTTAGATAATCTCTTAATGTACAAGATATGCTTGACTAATAAAATGAAAGAGAGTGTATCTAAGGAGAGATAGAGAGATAGTAAACCTATCTAAGGAGAGAGAGAGAGAGCTCTTAGCTCACTATGGTAGAGGGAGAGAAGGGGATATGAAACTAACTCATGTAGTTAGATAATTTCTTAATGTACAAGATGTTAGACTAATAAAATGAAAGAGAGGGAGAGTATCTAAGGAGAGATAGAAAGAGTAGGTATATAAGGAGAGAGAAAGAGAGGGTAGCACTACACATGTATGATAGAAGGGGAGAGGGAGAGATGAAACCAACTCATAATTATTATTTATTAATATAAAAGATCTAAGACTAATTTAAAATGAGAAATAGAGAGATACGTACATCTAAGGAGAGAGAGAAGAACTATCTAATGAGAGAGAAAGAGAAAAGTTAGCTCATTTTGGTAGAATGAGAGAGGGAGAGATGAAACCAACTCATGTAGTTAGATAAATTTTTAATGTACAAGATATACTTGACTAATAAAATGAAAGTTATCTAAGGAGAGATAGAGAAACAATAAACCTATCTAATGAGAGAGAAAGAGCTCTTAGCTCACTATGGTAGAAGGAGAGAGGGGGAGATGAAACTAACTCATGTAGTTAGATAATTTCTTAATGTACAAGATGTTAGACTAATAAAATTAAAGAGAGGAAGAGTATCTAAGAAGAGATAGAGAGATTAGGTATATAAGGAGAGATGAAGAGAGGGTAGCACTACATGTATGATAGAAGGAGAGAGGGAGAGATGAAACCAACTCATAATTCCAATTTCTTAATGTACAAGATAAGACTAATTTAAACTTAGAGAAAGAGAGAAGTATCTAAGGAGAGATAGAGTTAGTAGACCTATCTAAGGATTGAGAGAGAGAGGTTAGTTCACTATTGTAGGAGAGAGGGAGAGATGAAACCAACTTATAGTTCTAATTTATTAATGTACAAGATAAGACTAATAAAATGAAAGAGAGAGCTTGAGAAGTATCTAAGGAGAGATAGAGAGGGAGAACTTAGGTATCTAAGGAGAGAGAAAGAGAGGGTAGTGCACTACATGTAAATGATAGGAGAGAGGGAGAGATGTTCAACCAACATAGACCTATCTAAGGGGGGAGAGAGAGAGAGAGAGAGGTTGGATCACTATGGTAGGAGAGAGGGAGAATGAAACCAACTCATGTAGTTAGATAATTTCTTAATGTACAAGATGTAGGACTAATAAAATGAAAGAGAGAGAGAGAGTATCTACAGAGAGATAGAGAGAAAATAGACCTACCTAAGGAGAAAGAGATAGCTCTTATCTCACTATGGTAGAAGGAGAGAGGAAGAGATGAAATATAAATCATATAGTTAGATAATTTTCCGTAATGTATAAGATAAGCCTAATAAAATGAAAGAGAGAGAGACAGAGAGAGAAGTATCTAAGTAGATACATGTAGAGAGAACTTAGACCTATCTAATGAGAGAGAGAAAGAGAGGTTAGCTCACTATGGTAGGAGAGAGGGAGAGATGAAACCAACTCACATAGTTAGATAATTTATTAATGTACAAGATATACTTGACTAATAAAATAAGAGAGAGAGTATATAAGGAGATATATGTTAGAATAATTATGCATTAGCTAATAATTAATTGCTCTTTAATTGATTATTAGTCTAATTTATTCTCATGCACTTATCTAAAATTAGGAGTAATTTTATTCTTTTAGGGTTTTCTTCCTATATAGCACTCAACCCTCATTGTAATTATCTCTCTAGGTTTCATATCTTTTGATAGTATCTTGTTTTTGTAGCTTTTTCTTCTTGAAGAATATAGAAATTCTTGTTTGCAGATCTCTTGCATGGAAGGTGTCTTTGTTTGTTCTTTGATCCTATGGATCATGTTTTTCACAATTCTAACAAGATAGATAAAGTAGACCTATCTAAGAGAGAGAACGAGGTTAGCTCACTATGGTAGAAGGAGAGAGGGAGAGATGAAACCAACTTATAGTTATGTTTTCTTAATGTATAAGATAAGACTAACAAAATGAAAGAGAGAGAGGAGTATCAAATGAGAGATAGAGAATCTATGTATCTAAGGAGAGAGAAAGAGAGGGTAGCAATACATGTATGATAGGAGAGAGGGAGAGATGAACCAACTCATAGTTCTAATTTCTTAATGTATAAGATAAGACTAATTTAAAATGAGAAAGAGAGAGAGAGAGAGAGAGAGAGAGAGAGAGAGTAGACCTATCTAAGGAGAGAGAAGGTATTCCACTACACATATGAGAGGAGAGATGGGGAGATGAGAGAGGGGTGCCATATAAGGAGAGAGAGAGGGTAGCACTATGGTCATGCCCCATAGGTAGAATTTGAGAGATGCAAAGAAGAGAGAGAGAGGTAGCATTATGAATTTATACTAAATTGAACATGGTTTATATCAATTATCTTTCTTTAAAGAGAAACTAACTCATCTAGAACTCTAATTTCTTAATGTAAGATAATTAAAGAACTAATAAAATGAAAAAAATCTTACTAAATTTTATAACACAAAATAGTAGTTTTCACTTTGAAACCTTATCAAATACAAATTTAATTTACTTAATTAAAACACATTGCATTAGGAAGGAGAGAAAGGTAGGTAGGAGTTACTTGTATACATTAAAAAACCCTAAAATGAGTCAATAATTGAGTACAATCCCATGTAAACATTTTTAATTAATCAATTACAAGTTGAAAATAATTTTACCTAAATATATAGTTCTTTTCCTGTCAAAATAAGTCCTTTAGCGTATTTTCTCCAAATCCTTGAA